>SKCR01049841.1:0-132663 GCA_019454045.1 Zanthoxylum bungeanum | reverse complement strand
ATGGATTTATTAACAGAATATCAAAATAATTATTTCATTTTGGATAAGATCAATTATGTGTCAAAGTATTTGCCAAAATATATTGTTATTTTTAACTAAAAATTGCTCCCTTTTTCGGCAATTTGAGAAAAATATAAAAGGAAAATTGTTTTCTCATTTTGTTTTGGCTTGGCCATTTTTTCTCATGAGTTGAGACCAAAAGAAAAATGAGTTAGGGTTTAAAACTAGCAATCAACACCAAGAAGAAGAAAATTGAAGAATTTGGAACTTGAATTAAGATAATATTAATTCCCAATTTCTATTTTAATGGTTTTTGTTTTTTGAGCATGTAAATATGTATGGGATATGTGTATTGCATGTTTTAATTACATATGTATCTTGGATATATATATTTGATTCAAAAACTCGGTGTTGGTTGGTTGATTAACCATAATAATTTTCTTTTATCAAGCATTTGTAAGGATTAATTAGTGAATTAATCTCAAATTTATAATTGCTATTCTAGAGTGATTATTGCCACTCAAATAATGCCTACAATTTTTCTTTGAGCTTTATATTGTGGTGATTAGTTTTGGTGTAAATTAACTGGATTAATTTTTTGAATAAATTGAATATTGACATGGAAATTAGAAAAATAATTTATTGGTTCAGATCTAGTTTTATACTTTAAAACAGAATATTTCCTAAGGAAAAATATGTTATTTGGATGATTTTGTATGTGTATTAGGTGGGGGATTAATTCCGGAAATTTTTCCAGGGTGAAAACGCGAGAAAACGGCGAAAATTACGTCGAAATGGGCTCGCAGCGTCACAGCTGTCAAAACAGTGAACTGGTCACTGTTTGGGCAGCTCAAGGGCTGACCGGTCACTACCCAAGTGACCGGGTTGGCCCAGATCGGCGATTGGTCAATCGATTTGACCGTTAGCCCGTTACGCATAGTATTTGTCGAAAAATATTTTCGTAATATAATTCGTCGTGTTTCGAAATATATTATGTTATTAATTATTAATAAATAATATATTTAAACTAATTTTGGTGAATTAAAAATATTTGATATTAATAAATTCGCTTGAAAAATTTTAAAATATTTTAAAATATTTTTCGCCCTTTCACCATGCCTCCGCTGCGCTTACCCCAATAAAATGGTATCAGAGCGTCTGATTCCACATCTAAAATATTTTACCATGCTTTAAATATTTGATATTTAATTCAATTTATTTTACACATGCTTAAGAGTTAATTGATTGGATCAATTATTTTAACTGTTTGACAATACTTGAAAATCCCTATAATAAGACTTTATTTTTTCTGTGAGTGTATTGTACACTATATGGTCCGTTTCGTCAATATGGATGTAAATAATTTTCCCTCGAGCCCACCCACATAGATATTTGGTGGTGAGTTATAACCGAAAGATCAAGTGGTAGACCCGATCCTTATCATGAGAAAATCTTTGGTGCAACAGAGGTACCACGTCATCCATGCAACAAGCCAATCATCCATTGCCACGTTTGTTAAAAAATTAAAAAAACAACTAAAAAAATAGGTATTAAATTATACATGTCATTTTCTAATTCACTGGTGGTACCACGTCACTCATACCTCTGTTGCACCAAAGATTTAATCCTTATCACTTATCTCACGACAATTTATTATCATCTGATTTGATCATCAAAGCGGCACATACATGCTGATTAAATTAGAAAGCAATTGCATGTGAGTGGCGTTCACAGCACACACACCAATATCACATGCCTTGGACATGGATTTTTGGGAGAAAAATTCTGGATTAATTTGAGGAGAGAAGAAAAATTTTCATGGTCGATCTCATCTGCAAAAGCCGCTTCTTCAGCAAGTCTAGTCGACTGAAGACTGCCTCGGACCTTCAGCAGGTCTAGTCGACTGAAGACTCCCCCGAACCTTCATTTGGTCCAGTTGACTGAAGACTCCCTCGGACCTTCATCAGGTCTGGTCGACTGAAGATTATCATAGACATTCATCTGGTCCAAACGACATAGAAGATTCCACTGGACTTCCTTTAGGTCCAGCTAGTTGGCCAATTGATTACTTAACATTCATCAAGTCGGATTAATTCTTTATTCATCATTTGGTCCAGCCAACCAAAGACTCCCGGACCATTAACAGGTTTGGTCGATTGAGGAATATCCCGAATTTTTATTTGACATATTATGACCTTCGTGTGGTCCAAGTGGCATCAACGTCTAGGTAGGTGATCGGTGAAATCACTCACCTAACGCAAGCGCACGTATGGCTCAAGTAGTATAAAATGTATCGATCCCACGAGGACTTAATACCTAAGCTATTAATTTATGAAGTCAAATGTTTACCAGTATCTAATGGATTGATTGTTTGATTGGGTGGTGATTTTAAAATTAAAACAAGTAAATAAAATTGCTCGAAAATTGATTGAAGAAAATACAAATTTATAAAACTATCCAGGGTTGTGAATCTTTCTAATATCTTTTCAAAGATGAAGTGTTTATTATACGTTTGTGTAATATATTGGTTTATTAACCTGGAACACGAAATTATGTAAAAGCCTCTTCCGATGGTCAAATACAAATACCCAGTGTAACCCAATTAATCATATTCCTATGTCAACCAGGTTACCTAAATTCATTAAGTGCAAGTTCCAATTATAGCTACCCCCGCCCAACATGTATATGCATATCCTGTAAGGAAATCTATTAAAGGGTTATCTATCCTCAAGGAAAATCGTGGGTTATTAAGTCTAAGATCTTTAACCTAAAACCCATTTTCCAAGTTAATTTTAAGTTTACCTGATTAATCTTATTAATGGCCAGTTAACAAGAAGCATTAAGTTTAAGACTTAATAAATAAACCTTTATATTACCTAAACTGTAAATTAATCTCTTATTAACCTGTGATATTGGAATTCATCACAACCCGAGATAACTGACTTAGTTACGACACATATTTACGGGTAGTAAAAGCTTAAATAAAATAAAAGACATAAAGTAAATTGCTGGAAATTAAATACTGAAAAGTAAATGACGGAAAGTAAATGCTGAAAATTAAATACTGAAAATTAAATGCTGAAAAGTAAATGTTGAAACTAAATTGCTGAAAATTAAATGCTGAAAGTAAATTGCTGAAAAGTAAATAAAGTAAAAGTACAATAAAAGAAAATGCTGAGGTAAAAGGATCCACTTTTATTACTTCTGTTTTAGATATATCCCTTAATATAATAAATTAACTTTGCATGATAATTACCAACCAGCCATATAAGCGGTATCCAGGTTAAGTCAAATTAATAATTAATTACCAACCGACCAATCAGGCGGTATCCAGTTTAGTCACGTTAAAACCAATTTCAATATTTACCAACCAACCATAAGGCGGTATCCTCATTAAGTCATGTTTTAACTAGTATATATATTATATTTAAGGGAGATTAATCTAAATATAATAATAAAATTTTTACCTTTTACCATAGTAAGGGGGAGTTACCTCCTCATTACTGAAAAGTAAAGAAAGGAAAGTATTGTGCGTAAAAGCAAATTGCAGAAACGATCAGTTAGAAGTGGTCGCTCGTTTTGTTCCTGGATGGAGTCATTCTAGTCTTGGCTCACGAGAACCTTCTCAATTGCCCTTCGCCTTGTGGGCATTCCGCACCGGATTCAATCAAAAGAATTCCTTTACTTTAATACTAAAATACTAATACTTAATGCTTTTTTTTATCTATCATTCTTTTCCATTCTGTCTTTTCTATAATCGAAGCGAAATTCCTTGTCTCATAAGTAGCGACCTGCACGAATGGTGTAACGACTGCCCCGCTGTCTCCGACATGGACCCGGTGAAATTGAATTCTCCGTGAAGATGCGGAGTACCAACGACTCCGGTGTATAGAGAGGGCCTCACCGTTTAAGAAGTAATCATAGAGACGACGGAACCCACAATTTCTTTATCTATTTACTACTTTAATTTTTTTTTACATCCAACTCGTAATCGCAACGACCCAATTTCAAGAGCGGAGCTCTACCAACTGAGCTATATCCCCCCGAGCCAAGTGGAGCATGCATGAAGGAGTCCGTGCAGCATTTCCACGATATCGTTATGATCAAAGACTGAAAAGTAAAGAAAAGAAAGTGCGAAAGCTGAAATTAAATACTGAAAGCTGTAAATAAACAAGCAAGTTACAATCTTCTTAGTATTCTTCAGGAATTACATAGAAGAAGGTATGAATTCAAATCTGAAAATTCACCGTCAATTTATAGACTTTTTTTGGTGCCACGCGTCGCGACGTGGCAGCCTTGCTCATCGCGACGCGCTGATGTGGCACGCACTGATTGGATGCTTTGATCTCTTATTTGCTGACGTGGCGATGATGAATCTATCGGCCCAATAGAATGCTGACACATGACAGATTTGGATGATTAACTCAATAATTGTGATGATGTGCGATGACGTGGCGATGTGGATTGTCGGTATCATGTGATGATGACATGTGGTACAAGATGATTGGTTGATGATGACCTGGATGACATGTGGCAAGCTGACTCGGCGTGTGACTGATGTGGACGCCACGTGGATGTCACGTAAATGACACGTGGCGATGGCGATTATCGGCAGCATATGATGGTGACACGTGACACGACACACGTTAGCAAGATTGTTGTGATGATGACACTTGGCAGGCGCATGTTAGCATCCGGCACATTTTAGCAAAATTCTAAGATTTTGACACGTGACCCATGCGCATATTAGCAAGCTTCGGTGTGTTGGACAGTTATGACCCATAACGTCACTATTTGTATAGATCATGGTGTTATTGTACAAATTAACTATGTGACAAAGGAGATTGCTCTCTCATCATTTGTGATTAGATCACCAAGATGTATAAATGATATGGGGTCCTTATAATTTGTTCCTGGATTGAGAATGATATGAGACAGTATCAATCCATGAAGGATAAATCATTAAATATCCCTAGTCAGAGTATTATCAAGATTGGACATCGATAAATGCGTAAAAGACTAGTATTACACTTGTGCGCGTTGTGAGGGCATAACGACATAGTTTTCATATATTTGGGTATAGGATACTCATGCAAGTGTAATAGGAGGTTGTATTTTACCGATGGTACGGGAAATAGCTTCGCTCTGGATAGACCCCCCCAGAATTCCATTGGTAGTATGACTATGTGTCTATGGAAGTCTGAAATCAGGGTAGGTGTATTTGGTCTTAACCTGAGACTTGCACCGCTAATACTTGCGACAATCAATATTCTTTGTTTTGGTCGTCCAGGGCTTTAACAGGTTCTGTGTACGCCTCTGCTGGGTATATTGAGAATTGTAGTATGTTGGGTGTGATGTCAAGACAGAAGTATCACTCCAGTCATATGGAGATGATGATCGCGTAGGGATACATAACTGGTTCTCTAAAGGGTTGCAACCATCGGGATAATATGACTTGGTCATGATTATCCGATAATAAAGAGACTAGTTGCTTGTAATCCGATATATGCTTCATACGAGGCAGACATTGTACCAGCCTAAGGCCTTGCATGTGATCATCCGATACTGGATCGAATACGCAATACTACATATACTACGCCTGATATAGATCACTTATTCCTGTAAGCATGTTTCTGGAGAATTGGGTAGGCATGGTGCTTTGCTAGAAGCCAACCTTATCTTGTAAATCGGCATAAAGCGTAGTACTAGGTACTTACGTGTTCGGATAGTCCGACGACCATATTTACTGCCAACATATCCGGGGATCTCATGGGTCGCTTCCAGAAGATTCACCAATGACGTATGATTCACACTTTTAATTAATCTGCGATTAATTAGTAGAGAGAGAAAATTAATCTGGGATTAATTACGGAGATATTTTATCTGGGATAAAATATCAATTAAAGAGAGAAAACGATTAATTTGGAATTAATCGACAAAATAATATATTTGATATATTATACGAAATTGGATTTCGACGCGGAATTAAAATTAGATTTTAATTCGGGCGAACAAATTAATTTAGAATTAATTCGTTAGCGACGTGAATAGTGATTTCGCTAGGCATAATCATTTAATTACGTCGCAACGAAAAATTTGTTAATTTGGAATTAGCAAACCCACGCCAAGGATTGTTTGCGAGCGAATTCACATTTCGAATTCGAGTGCGGCATGCAAGTCAAATCAAGCGTCAAATCGCTAGTCGCATCAAGCATCAAATCATTAGTCACTTTAAGTGATGTGACAACTTGTCACATTGATTGATTGAGTGATGTGAATAGTTGATGTGGGTTGTTGGAAGCAATTAATTGCCATTTGACTTTTGGAAAGAAAATTGGTAAATCATTTAAATCTTTTTAGAAAATTAATTAAATTTGTATTAGATACACTTTTCTTCCAACCAACCACAACTTTTTCTTCCTCACTTCTCTCTTCTTCACGCCCATTTGGGCTATTTTTGTTATGTTTTTTCTGGGAAAAATCGTGAGCAAGGGAAGCAAAGTGTGATGATTTTTGTGGCAAAAACATCAAGAGCTAGCACTCAAAGAGACATGCGAAGGTGATAGGGAAACCCACCCATGTGCTTGGAATCATTTCACCAAAGCTTGGAGCTTGATGGAGATGGATTGAAGCCGAAAATGGAGAGGGAAAGCAGCTCACTGCCGTGACCTCTTGGAGAGCAGAAAATCGATTTTTGTTATCCACCGCGTCACTCAACCGCTCGATGTAATTATTCTTCAACTTCCGCAATTGTATTCATACATGTTTTACGCTTTATTATTTGATCCTCGGGACCGTAGAACTCCAACAATGGTATGAGAGCGGAGTAAAAGCATGAAATTTGATTTAGGGCTTAAAATTGGGTAAATTATATTTGAGCATGATTTAATGAAATTGTATGATTTAATATGCTTAAATGTTGTTGAATTGAAGATTGATTGGATCAATTTCAAGAAATTATGTTTGGAATATTTTTCCCCAATTTTGGAGGCTTGGCCGAATTGATGAATAGCCCTAATGTCTTGGTGATTTTTGATTTTAATCATTGGATGAGTTAGAATCAAGTTGGGAATGTTGATTTAATGTTTAATTGGATTCAATTGGATTGGATTTAAAATTTGACATAAAAATCCTCATATTGCCGAGACTAAATAAGCATGATTGAGTTTGATTTTTTGATAAAATATGTTGGACATGTTTTTTTGTAAAAGAGCATGATTAGTTGTGTAAATTGATGATTTGAAAATGTTTATTTATGTAATAAATTATGCATTACACTTAGTCTAATTAAATATGAAATTTGGAATTTTTGTGTTTAATTAATTGGCTTAAAATTGGATTTGGGCTTGTAATGTTGTAAATGGGCTTATTGGGCTTGGTTGTACCAAGTTGGGTTTAGGCCAAATTGGTTGGATCCAATTGGGACCAAAATCGCTTCCATAAAGCCCAAATACGACTAATGGACCTTTAATTATTTAATTGGGCCTAATGGGCCAAAATTGATTTCTAGGCTTATGGGGTTACTCCTTGATTGGGCTTTGATTATTGGGTTTGACCCAAGTTGACCAAAAGTTCACGCCTTAAGAAATTAATTAAAATCCCATTGGACTTTAATTAAATTAATATTGGATATTAATCGGGCTTTGAGACCCGTAACGATTAAATTTGGAATTTAAGTCGTAAAGGTTTATTAATAAAGTGTAGTATTTAATTTGGAATTAAATAAATGAATTAGTATTAAATACATATTAAATTGGATTTAATTTTGTAGTTTAATTTAATTCAAGAATTCGTACTTTGAGTACTTATTCGCAAAACGAGTTTGACTCGCGCAAAATCAAATCGTTGTTTGAACATTGGATGATCATTAATTATCAGATTAATTAATTTGATTAGATTGATTGATAACATGCTTGTGTGAATACATGGTTGCGATGCATGAATAATGTATATCAGATGGATATTAGATGGGTGGGGCAATTTTAGAAATTGGTGTAATAAATTTTGAATTTATTAATTGGACCTGCGTGTCCAGCCTTATTACCTCCTTACTCTTTGTATTCTCTTCTCACCTATTCCTCTCAATGTAAATGAGGTTTCTTTAGAAGTGTAGTGTAAGGGGTATAAGTAAATACTTGTGCTAGCGGGAGAGAGAAAATGGAGAGATTTGATCTAGGATCAATGTGTTAAACATCCATCCGCATATCATTATTATTTTATTATACATGCCTTATTATGTGTTTAGAATGCATGTTTAACAAAGATAATAAATTTGTTGCCAATTTGCACGCGAAAAACCCTCACAAAATATTAAGCGTTTTTCCTTCCATTGAGTGATTCTTACTCAAGATCCAAGACTGGCATTGGTTTGTTGGCCAAAGTCAAGGCCTTTGTCCGTCGATGATGTGTTTGAATCACGAGAGCTTTGTTCAATATCGGTGTCTTGTCCAAGTTGTGGTTTGTTGGCCAAAGTCAATACCACTTCTTGTCCATCGACATTGATTACGAAGCTTTCCATGGTCAATGGGTCGCGCTTAACTGGGATCACTAAGTTTGTTGTGCCAAAGCCAAGGCTTAGTTGATTCAGAGGAAAAATGTTAGGCAATATATTGGATATATTGGCATATATAAGATATATGTTTCGGACTTGGATGTCCCCCTACTGGATCTAGGAATTGGATCGGATCCAATTGATCTTAGAGATCTACCTAGTTAATTATCATACAATTTGTTGGCCAAAGTCAAGATTGTGTGATATTTAACGGGATCCTAGCCCACTAGGAAACACGATTTCCCGAGTACTCGACAGAGGTTAGAGGCTCGCCGAAAAATAGTGGGAGGCAAGAATTAAATTTGCAATATTCATTTAATTACTTGCCATACGCGCTCAATCAAATATCATTCGTCAAATAATTAAATGTTAGTTGGACTAATATTTAAAATGTTGTTTTAATTAACAGTTGGACTGTATTCAAACAATTCAATTATAATTGATTAAATAGTTGGACTATAGTAATCATTATAATAAATAGTACCAAAATCGTTGATTAAATATTTGGACTATTAGAATCAAGATAAAATTGAAAGATTGAGGTTTAAGACATAATCACAGGGAAAATGTATTTAAGTGGTTTAATTTTTCAAATTGGGAATAAAATTTCAGGATGGTCCTGAAAAATAATAAGTTACTTTATTTGATAAAATAACATATTAGGCCTAAAGCCCAGAGTTAAGCAAATAGTAGAGCATAATCTTTGGAAGATTTATGTAATGATAACTTTAGTGCTTAATCCATTAAACTTGTCAGTAGTCTCCTTAATTTCTGAATCAGAACTAAGGATTAGATCCTTAAAGTATGATAATGAAATTGAAGGATTTTCATAGATCTATAATTAGATCTTAGAAGTACTAAATTGCAATAATAACTCTTGGAGAGTTAATGACTATTCTCAAGGAGATAAAGTCAAAGTTTGCAATAGGTAAGTAGCGCAAGGCTCACTTCACTTCGATATTCTAGAAACCCGAGGCGAGACCAAAGGCTTCTGGAATGTTGAAAAGGGCAAATGCAAAATCATTATAATCTTCTGGGAAGATAAATGACATATCCCAAAATGTCTGCCTAAAATGTGGCAAACAGGATCGGGGAAGCGTGATTGCCGTTTGAACAAAGCAGACATGAAGGAACTGAAGATGAGCAAGGCTCTGACTTCAAATATGTTTGTCAAATATGTTCACTACTAGTATTAAAATTGGATTTAAATACTTAGTGTGAAACATAAATATATATTGATGTACAGAACCTACTATGAGCAGGATACTGACTTCAGTTGAGATTAATCTGCGAATAGGAAACAAGGCGAAAGTCGCTGTTTTAACCGTAGACACCTAAGTTTAAGAACTACCATTTGAGTGTGTACTTAAATTAGGAAACTGTTAAAATGTAACTAGTTTGACTAGATACATTATCTCTATAACAGTGTTTAATCCGTTGAAGATTTACCTTTATATTCTAGAACGCTGCAGTGTTTCATTATATAAAGATGATATTGAGATAAACACATTAGATGTGAATAACAGAATTTATATTTTGAATATAAATAAATCTCAAACATATAACATGACAAACAAATAGCTTAAACTGATTTGATCAGTAGAAACTGATGTGGCATTGTTGTCTGGGACACAATTAAACAATAATCGTTTATCCACACTTTCGAAGAGTGGGTACTGTACAAATTTGATTCCAATCAAATAAAGTCTACGAATCTAGTTTATTAGGCATAGTGCCTATAACACCTTTACATGGTAAAAGTGCAAATGCCACCGATCTGTTAGCCCTAGTTCATAGTGACGTAAGTGGGCCCATGTCTAGCTAGGCTAGAGGTGGATATGAATATTACGTGACCTTTACGGATGTGGCATCGCGTTATGGTTAAATCGAAGACCTTTAGAGTTTCGACACGAAATGGACATACAGATCGACTAAAGTATTAAACCATCGCGGTTAGACCGTAATGCAAAATATTTAAGCAATAAGTTTCTAATATACTTGAAAGAGTATAGTATTCTTGTTGGCCAATTATGACCCATATCGTCACTATTTGTACAGATCATGGTATTATTGTACAAATTAACTATGTGACAAAGGAGATTGCTCTCTTATCATTTGTGATTAGATCACCAAGATATATAAATGATAGGAGGTCCCTATGATTTTTTCCTGGATTAAGAATGATATGAGACAGTATCAGTCCAAGACGGATAAATCATTAAATATCCCTAGTCAGAGCATTGTCCAGATTGGACATCGATAAATGCATAAAAGACTAGTATTACACTTGTGCGCGTTGTGAGGGCACAACGACATAGTTCTCATATATTTGGGTATAGGATACTCATGCAAGTATAATAGGAGGTTGTGTTTTACTGATGGTACGAGAAACAGCTTCGTTTTGGATAGACCCCCTTGGAATTCCATTGGTAGTATGACTATGTGTCTATGGAGGTCCGAAATCAGGGTAGGTGTATTTCGTCTTAACCTGAGACTTGGACCTCTAATACTTGTGACAATCAATATGCTTTGGTTTTGGTCATCCAGGGCTTTAACAGGTTTCTATGTACGCCACTTCTGGGTATATCGAGAATCGTAGTGTGTTGGGCGTGATGTCAAGACGGAAGTATCACTCCAGTAATAGTGGAGATGATGGTCACGTAGGATACGGGATTGGTTCTCTTAAATGCTGCAACTATCGGGATATTATGAAATGGTCACGTATATCCAATTATAGAGACTAGTCACCAGAAACAATTCCAGCCTCAGGCCTAGCACGTGATCATCTGATACCGGATCGACATACACAATACTACGTATACTATGCCTGATATAGATCGCTTATTCCTGTAAGCATGTTTATGGAGAATTAGGTAGGCATGGCGCTTTGCTAGAAGCCAAACCTGTCTTGTAAATCGTTATGAACATAGTACGAGGTACTTACGTGTTCGGATAGTCCGACGACCGTATTTACTGCCAACATATCCGGGGATCTCATGGGTCGCTTCCCAAAGATTCACCGATGACGTATGACTCGCACTTTAATTAATCTGGGATTATTTAGACGAGAGAGAAAATTAATCTGGGATTAATTACGGAGATATTTTATCTGGGATAAAATATCAATTAAAGAGAGAGAACGATTAATTTGGAATTAATCGATAAATTAATATATTCGAAATATTAAACGAAATTGGATTTCGACGCGGAATTGAAATTATATTTTAATTCGGGCGAACGAGTTAATTTAGAATTAATTCGTTAGCGATGTGAATAGTGATTTCGCTAGACAAAATTATTTAATTACGTCGCAACGGAAAATTCTTTAATTTGGAATTAGCGAACCCGAGCCCACGAGTGTTTGCGAGAGCATTCACATTTTGAATTCGAGTGCGGCACGCAAGTTACATCAAGTGTCAAATCATTAGTCACATCAAGCGTCAAATCACATGTCACTTTGAGTGATGTGACAATTGATTGATTGATTGATGTGTGTTGATGTGAGCTGATTGAAAGCATTTAATGCTTGACTTTTTGGAAAAGTTTTTGGTATATGTTTTATTTGTTTTTGGAAAACAAATTAACATTTACACATTTCATCTCTCTGTCTCCATGGCTCACGAAATGGAGCCAAATCTTCTCATTCTTCTCTCTCGGTCAACATGCCACTTTCCTCTCAAAATGTTTCTGGTTTGACCGTGAAAATGGAGAAGGAATAGAGTAAAATTTGTGGCAAATTTCTTGAGTGCTAGGACACAAATGAGTCCATATAAGGTGATAGGGAACTCACTACATGAGCAAGGAATCAACACAAGCTTGGAGCTTTCTTGGAGGACCACCAATGGCCGAATTTGAGGACTTGGAAACTGCTCACTACTGAGCTTGGAGGGAGGTAGAAAAGTTGAAGTGTTATTCGTCGCATCTCAACCGTTCGATGTGAGTATGATTCTGCCATACTTTGTTGTGTATTCATACTTATTTCTTGCTTGATAATGATCCTTGGGATGTTTGGAAAACACCAACAATTGTATCAGAGCCATTTGAGCATGAAACATGAATTATGGTTCTTAACTTTGATTTGGGGCTTTTTGATTTAAGCATGTTTTTTGCAAATTGTTTGTTTGAATATGCTTGTATATGGATGACTTAGAGTTATATGTCATCAATTTGTTGAAAATTTAATTGGATTAATTTTCCCCAATTTGCTTGGCTTGTCCGAAAGTTGAAAGCTCCCTAATGTCTTGGATTTTTTGTTTTTGATTCATTGGATGACTTGAAAACAATTGGAAATGTTGATTTAATGTTAAATTGGATTCAATTGGATTGGATTTAAATTTGGACACAAAATCCCTCCTTGGCCAAGACATGTAGCATGATATATGGGTTTTATTTTAATCAAAATGTGTTGGACATGTGATGATGTAAATGCGCATGATAATTAGGCTAATTCGTATTTTGGAAATATTGATTTGGGTAATTAATTGTGTAATACACTTTGTGTAATTAAATTGGGAATTTGGAATTTTTGTAATTTAATTATGTTGGGCCTTAAATTGGATTTGGGCTTGTTATGTTGTAAATGGGCTTATTGGGCTTGGTTGTACCAAGTTGGGTTTAGGCCAAATGGATTGGATCCAATTGGGCCCAAAACCGCCTCCATAAAGCCCAAATGCGACTATTGGACCTTTAAAGTTTAATTGGGCCTAATGGGCCTAAATTGATTTCTGGGCTTATGGGGTAACTCCCGGATTGGACTTTGGTTATTGGGTTTGACCCGAGTTGACCAAAAGTCCACGCCTTAAATAAATTAATTAAAAGTCCATTGGACTTTAATTAAATAAACGTTGGACGTTAATCGGGCTTTGAGACCCGTAACGATTAAATTTGGAATTTAAGTCGTAAAGGTTTATTAATAAAGTGTGTTATTAATTTGGAATTAAATAGTGAATTAGAATTAAATGCATATTAAATTGGATTTAATTGTGTAGTTTAATTTAATTCGAGAATTCGTACTTTGAGTGCTTATTCACAAAATGAGTTTGACTCGAGCAAAATCAAATCGTTGTTTAAACATTGGATGGTCATTAATTATCAGATTAATTAATTGGATTAGATTGATTGATAACATGCTTGTGTGAATACATGATTGTGATGCATGAATAATGTATATCGGATGGATATTAGATGGGTGGGGCAATTTTAGAAATTGTTGTAATAAATTTGATTTATTAATTGGACCTGCGTGTCCAGCCTTATCACCTCCATACTCTTTGTATTCTCTTCTCACCTATTCGCCTCAATGTAAATGAGGTTTCTTTAGAAGTGTAGTGTAACGGGTAGAATAAATATTTGTGCTAGCGGGAGAGAGAAATGGAGAGATTTGATCTAGGATCAATGTGTAAATTATCCATCCGCATATCATTATTATTTTATTATACGCGCTTTATCATGTGTTTAGAATGCATGTTTAAGGGTGTATGATGATGAGACCTTAACAAAGATAATAAATTGGTTGCCAATTTGAACGCGAAAAACCTTCAAACAATATTAAGCGTTTTTCCTTCCATTGAGTGATTCTCACTCAAGATCCGAGACTGGCATTGGCTTGTTGGCCAAAGTCAAGGCCTTTGTCCGTCGAGGATGTGTTTGAATCCTGAAGACTTTGTTACATATTGGTGTCTTGTCCAAGTTTTGGTTTGTTGGCCAAAGTCAAGACCACTTTTTATCCATCGACATTGATACGAAGCTTTCCATGGTCAATGAGTCGCGCTTAACTAGGATCACTAAGTTTGTTGTGCCAAAGCCAATACTTAGTTGATTCAGAGGAAAAAGGTTAGGTAATACATTGGATGTATTGGCATATATAAGATATATGTTTCGGACTTGGATGACCCCTACCGGATCTAGGAATTGGATTGGATCCAATCGATCTTAGAGATCTACCTAGTTAATTATCATACAATTTGTTGGTCAAAGTCAAGATTGTGTGATATTTAACGGGATCCTAGCCCACTAGGAAACAAGGTTTCCCGAGTACTCGACAGAGGGTTAGAGGCTCGCCGAAAAATAGTGGGAGGCAAGAATTGAATTTGCAATATTCATTTAATTACTTGCCATACGCGCTCAATCAAATATCATTCGTCAAACAAATTAAATGTTAGTTGGACTAATATTTAAATCATTGTTTTAATTAACAGTTGAACTGTATTCAAACGGTTTATTTATAGTTGATTTTATAATTGGATTTTAGTAATCAATATAATTGATTTTAATCTATTAAAAGTATAGTTTATTATATAGTTGGACTATAGTAATCATTATATTAAATAGTACTTGAAATCGTTGATTAAATAGTTGGACTATTAAAATAAAGATTAAATTGAAAGATTGATGTTTAATACATAATCCTAGGGAAAATGTATTTAAATGGTTTAATTTTCAAATTGTGAATAAATTACAGGATGGTCTTGGAAAATTAATAAGTTAATTTATTTGATAAAATAACATATTAAGCCTAAAGCCCGGAGTTAAGCAAACAGTAGAACATGATCTTTGGAAGATTCATGTAATGATAACTTAAGTGCTTAATCCATTAAGCTTGTTGTAGTAAACTCCTTAATTTCTGAATCAGAACTAAGGATTAGATCCTTAAAGTATGATACTGAAATTGAAGGATCTTCATAAATCTATACTTAGATTTTAGAAGTACTAAATTGCAATTGTAAATTCTTGGAGAGTTAATGACTATTCTCAAGGAGACAAAGTCAAAGTTTGCAATAAGGCAAGTAGCGCAAGGTGCACCTTACTTCGATATTCTAGAAGGCCGAGGCTTGGCCAAAGGCTTCTGGAATATGAAAAAGGGCAAAGGCAAAATCATTATATTCTTCTAGGAAGAAAAATGACATTTCCCAAAATATCTATTTGAATTGTAGCAAACGGGATCGCAGAAGCGTGACTGCCGTTTGGACAAAGCAGACATGAAGGAATTGAAGACGAGCAAGGCTCTGACTTCAAATATGTTTGTCATAATTATATTCACTACTAGTATTAAAATTGGATTTTAGATACTTAGTGTGATATAAATATATATATTCATGTTCAGAATCTGCTTTGAGCAGGATATTGAATTCATATGAGTTTAACATGCGAATTGGAAACGGGACGAAAGTCGCTGTTTTAACCGTAGATACCTAAGTTTAGGAACTACCTTCAGGTGTGTACTTAAATTAGGAAACTGTTATAATGTAACTAGTTTGACTAGACATTATCTCTATATCAGTGTTTGAACCGCTGCGGGTGTACTTTTATATTATAGAACACTAAAGTGTTTTATTATATAAAGATGATATTGAGATAAACACATTAGATGTGAATAACAGAATTTATATTTTGAATATAAATAAATCTCAAACATACAATATGACAAACAAATAGCTCATACTGATTTGATCAGAAGAAACTAATTGTGGCATTGTTGTCTGGGACACAATCAAACAAGAATCGTATATCCGCACTTTTGAAGAGTGAGTACCAGGACTAATTTGATTCCATTCAAATAAAGTCTACGAATCTAGTTTATTAGGCAAAGTGCATATAACACTATTTACTTGGTAAAAGTGCAAATGCCACAGATCTGTTAGCCCTAGTTCATAGTAAAGTAAGTGGGCCCATGTCTAGCTAGGCTAGATGTGGATATGAATATTTTGTGACCTTTATGGATGTGGCATTCCGTTATGGTTATGTGTTTCTTTTGAAGAACACAAATCGGAAACTTTTAAAGTTTCAACACGAAATAGACAAACAGATCGGCTAAAGTATTAAACTGTCACGGTAGACCGTAATAGAAAATACTTAAGCAATAAGTTTCTAGTATACTTGAAAAAGTATAGTATTCTTTCAAAGAGGACTCCTCCCGGAACACGTCAAGTTGACGGTGTGTCCGAACGAATAAACCGAATTTTGTTGGACATGATAAGGTTAATCATGAGTCGTTCTGAACTACCATTTCCTTCAACGGATACGCATTAACAGTGCAGAACTTATTTTGAATAAGGTTCCATAAAAGTCTGTTTGACAGATATCATATTAGATATGAACAGGAAAGAAACCGGGTTTCACATTCCTGAAAATTTGGGTATGCTAGGCATATGTTTGGATGATACCAAACTAGAACCCGAATAGAATAAGTGCCAATTGTAGGTTATCCTGGGGATACCAAAGTATAGTACTTATACAACTCACATGAAAATAATGTAATTGTTGCTCACCATGCGGTTTTCCTAAGAGGAATACCGATACACAGTGGTTAGTGGGAGGATAGTAAAACTCGATGAAAATCGCGAGTAATACTGTCCAAGGCACCGAATCTTATTGGAACATAAACAGTTCATCAAGGATGAAACTATTACCAATAATCTTCGAATACACAAGAACTGAGTAGGTCGAGAGAGAGTCAGAAAACAACCTGGGGCATGGGTTTCTGATCTCACCTCATAAAGATGTTAATCTTTTGAGGTGTATACCAACTGACTATGTATGAGGAAGTTGTTGGTAAAAATCTAAGTCCCAAGATCAAATCAAGACATGAAAACATGCATGAATACATCAACGGAGGTAGCGGAATACTCACATTGATCGGTTATGTCGATTTGAAGACGAATCAAGGCCAAAAACGTACTGCCCTGCTCACGCCACTGCAACCAGTCCATGCTCACTGTCTTGGCATTTTCGGGTCTCAAAACGAAGCTCCAAACTCCGTCGGATGAGTCCCGCCTCATGGGTGAACCTCCCTACCACCTTCGCAAGACTCGTAGTGTGCTAGCACTTGCGGTTTTCACCATGAAAACCCAACTCTTAGCTTCCCTTGCTCATGATTTTTCTGGTTCAAAACCAGTCCAAAGTTTCTGTTTTTGGCGTGAGGTGAGAAGAGAGAATGAGAGAGTTGAATTGTCTATATTAAGTTAAAATGATTTACCAAAAATCAATTTATATTTATGCCATAATATTTATTAAATTAATAATAAATTTATGACACAAAACATGCAATGGCTTAGAGTGTCAAACACTCAAACTCCATGCAATGACATTGAGTGCAATGTACACAATCTACATGCAAAGCATTAGAATGACATGTATCATGTGGGCCCCACACGTTTCCAAATGAAAGTGGGCCCACGTGCACTCACGCGTTCGGGTTCGATATTTCCGAATACCGAGCTTACGTCGCGACGTTAATTCAATCGAATTTAAATAAATAATTGCGCCTGGCGAAATTATTATTTACGTCGCTAACGAATTAATTCTAAATTAACTCGTTTGCCCGAATTAAAATCTAATTTTAATTCCGCGTCGAAATCTAATTTCGTCTAATATATCGAATATATTAATTCATCGATCAATTCCAAATTAATCGTTCTCTCTCTTTAGACGACATTTTATCCCGGATAAAATATCTCCGTTATTAATCCTAGATTAATTTTTCTCTCTCTTCTATTATAATCCCAGATTATTCAAGAGTGCGAGTTGTGCGTCATCGGTGGATTATCGGGAAGCGACCCATGAGATCCCCGGATAATCTGGCAGTAAATACGGTCGTCGGAGTATCCGAATCACGTACGTACCAAGTACTACGTTCTACCGATTTACGAGACAAGGTCGACTCCTAGCAAAGCACCAAGTCTACCTAATTCTCCGGACATATCCATTAAAGAATATTAAGATTTGTATCAAGCGTAGTATACTAATGTATTGTGCATATCTGCCCAGTATCGGATAGTCACGTGCTAGGGCTGGGGCTGGATAAGTGTCTGCCCCGTCCGAAACACATATCGGATGTCTGGTAACTAGTCTCTATAATCGGATATTCATGACCTGGTCATAATATCACGATTGGATGCGCATCTCTTAAGAGCACTAATACCGTATCCTGCGTGACATCATCTCCACTATGACTGGAGTGATACTTCCGTCTTGACATCACATCCAATACACTACGATTCTCAATATACCCGGCATTGGCGTACACAGAACCGGTTACAGTCCTAGACGACCTCAACTAAAGTATATCGATTGTCGTAAGCATTAGCGATGTAAGTCTCAGGTTAAGACTATACACACCTACCTTGATTTCGGCCTCCCATAGACACATATTCATAATACCAATGGGATTCCGAGGGGTCTATCCAGAGCGAAGCTGTTTCCCGTACCATCGGTGAAACACGACCTCCTATCGCACTTGCACAAGTATCCAATACTTATATATATGAGAACTATGCCGTTGTGCCCTCACAACGCGCACAAGTGCAATACTAGCCTATTCCGCATTATCGATGTCCAGTCTCGATAATACTACGGCTAGGGATATTTAATGATTAATCCTTTGTGGACTGATACTGTCTCATATCATCTCAATCCAGGAACTAATCATAGGGACCTCTCTTCATTTATATATCTATGGTGATCTAATCACAAATGATGAGAGTGCAATTTCCTTGTCACATAGTTAATTTGCTACAACACACAATGATCTGTGCAAATAGTGACGCTATGGGTCATTTTGTCCAACAATCTCCCACTTGGCACATAGCCAGTCACTCGAGTGTCTAACACCCGAACTATGTACAATTCGCTCAAATTGCTGAGGAAAGGTTTTCGTCAGCGGATTTGCTTAATTATCGTCTGACGCGATTTACACGATCATCACATCGCCACGATGTATGATCCGAACGAATCAGATGATATAGAAGTATATATCTGGATCGTTGATGAGACTTTTAATTCTTTAGCCTTGTGCTGACGCCTAGCTCAGCTGCTAACAGAACTATATCTAATCTAATTAGATTTATTATCGACCCAAATGGCTTCTATTGCTGCCTCAGCTGCAGCAATAATCCGCATTTGTTGTTTATTCGGCAGCAGTTATCTTGCTCGGAATATTTCCAGCTCACTGTCCCGTTATTCAAACTTTATAGTACCGTAGTATTTAATGGTTTGGAAACTTGTAGCAGTGATCCCAGTCACTTCAAGTTCTCATTCTCCATAGTTTAAGACAATATTTTTAGTTCTCTCAGATACTAACAGATGTTCTTATGTTCAATCCAGTGACTATCACTTGGATTGACCTGATTGTGACTCCATATGCTCGAAGCGTATGAGACACCAATACAAGTACATTTTAAATGTACAATTTCCCAGAGAGTGTTAACAACTCCAAATCTATCCCAGTAGATCTTTATTCCCTGAATAAAGGTTGTTACTCCCCAGAATTCTACGGAGAATTTCTATTGAAAGAATATCTATGAAAGCCAAGCTTTCACCAATTGCTTTATGGGAATTTCACTGTCAGTGCGTTCTCCCACTAACCTCCTTATATACACAAGAATTATTTCGTTTTGAGTTAAATCATAAACCATTATGATTATTTCAAAACGTCAGTTCCAAGAACCTTATGCTTGCTTTGATCCAAACATGGATCGAATAACCTGCAAACCTTGTTTGTCGGTTATACAAAATCGTCAGGATGTTGTAAACATCCTCCAAAAGGTTTCCTTTTCAGGAAAGCGATTTTGATTTGTAACTGACATATTTCATAAATGAAATATACAGTTATCAACAAGCATCTTCAAAATGGACTTACCATGGCAACAGGTAAAAGGTTGAACCGTTATTAACACAATGTTGATAACGATACCTTTCCGTCAAAAGCCTAGCTTTGTAAGTTGGTATGTTGTCATCCATGTATGTCTTCCTTGAAGACGTATAATGTACCATAGGCACAACGCCTTGTGGTACAACAACTAGTATCCATAATAGTCGTTATACATGGAATCCATTTCGGACTCATGGCACTTTGCCGTATTAGGGAGTCGATACCTCGTATCACTTCCTCAAAACGTAGTCGATGGATATACTTCATAAGATTGACATCTTAATGAGGTTAGATCAGAAACCCATACCCTAGGTTGTTTTCTGACTCTATCCGATCTACCCGTTTCTTGTGTATTTGAAGATTAATGGTACAGATTCATCATAGATGAATTGTTTGTGTTCCATTAAGCACTTCGTGCTATGAATAGTATTACTCCGATTTTCATTGAGTATCACTATCCTCCCACTGACCACTGCATATCGGTATTCCTCTCAGGAAAACCGCATGGTGAGCAACAATCACATTGTTCTCATGTGGGATTTAAGTACTATACTTATGGTTTCCCTTAGGATAACCTATTTGGCACTAATCCAATTTGGGTTCTTAGTTTGGTATCATCCAAACTTTATGCCTGGCATACCCAAATTATCAGGAATGAGAAACCCTCGTTTCTTTCCTGTTCATATTCCTATATGATATCTGTCAAACAGATTTATATGAAACCTTATTCTAAATAAGTTTTGCACTGTTAATACATATCTTTTAGAAGGAAATGGTAGCTCAGAGCGACTCGTGATAAACCTTATCATGTCCAACAAAATTCAGTTTTTAGTTTGGACACACCGTCAAACTGACGTGTCTCGGGAGGAGTCCTCATCTGAAAGAATACTATACTCTTTCATGTATGTTTGAAACTTACTGCTTAAGTATTTTCCATTATGGCCTTACCGTGGCGGAATAATACTATAGCCGATCTGTTTTTCTATTTCATGTCGAACTCTGATGTTTCCGATTTGTGTTCTTCAAAAGTAACACATAACCATAACGTGATGCTACATCCGTCAAGGTCACGAAATATTCATGTTCATATCTACCCTAGCTAGATATGGGCCCACTATCTTCACCATGAATAGGGCTAACAGATCGGTGGCCTTTTCACTATTACCAAGTAAATAGTATTTTAGGTACTAAACTAGATTCGCAGACCTTATTTGAATAGTCAAATCAGTCCTAGTACCCACTCTTCAAAAGTGTGGATATACGAGTCTCATTTAATTGTGTCCCAGACAACAATGCCACAAATAAGTCTCTATTTGATCAAATCAATTTGAGCTATTTATTTGTCAATATAAATTCTGTTATTCACATCTAATGTGTTTATCTCAGTATCATTTATATAATAAAACACTTTAGTGTTCTAGAATATAAAGGTTTATCCGCAACGGATTAAACACTGATATAGAGATAATGTCTCTAGTCAAACTAGTTACATTATAACAGTTCCTAATTTAAGTACATACCCTAATGGTAGATATGTCAATTATCTTTTTAATATTTCACAACCTTTGGCCAAGCCTTGGGTTTCGGAATATCGAAACGATGTGCACCTTGTGTAACACGCCCAATTGCAAATTTTGACTTTTCTCCACTAGAATGGTCAATTAATTGCAATTTTAATACTTTTAAATCTAAAGATAGATTATTGTAAGTATATTAATTAAGCACTAAAGTCATCATCACATAAATCTTCCAAAGATTTTATGCTCTACTATTTGCTTAATTATGGGCTTAGTCATAATAAGTTATTTTATCAAATAAAAACCTATTATTTATTCCCAATATGAAAATTAAATCATTTAAAGCATTTAATCCAATGATTATATATTTTAAATATTCAACTTTTCAATCTTTCTTGATTTCAATAGTCCAACTATTTAATCAATTTAATAAGGTACTATTTATTATAATGATTACAATAATCCAATTATTTAATCAACTATATTTTAATATTGATTACTATAATCTAATTATAAAATCAACTATCATTTTAATTCAATTATATTGATTACTATAATCCAATTATAAAATCAACTACATATTGAATGAGTTTGTATATAGTCCAACTATATATATATTTAAAAACAACATAAAATATTAGTCCAACTAATACTTTTGATTAATATGACGAGTAAAATATAGATGAGCGCGTTTAGCGAGTATTCGAACGAATGTTGCAAATTCAATACTTGCCTCCCACTATTTTTCGTCGAGCCTCTAACCCTCTGTCGAGTACTCGGGAAACCGTGTTTCCTAGTGGGCTAGGATCCCGTTAAATATCACACAATCTTGACTTTGGCCAACAAATTGTATGATAATTAACTAGGTAGATCTCTAAGATCAATTGGATCTAATCCAACTCCTAGATCCAGTAGGTGGACATCCAAGTCCTAAACATATATCTTATATATGCCTATATATCCAATATATACCCTAACCATTTTCCTCTGAATCAACTAGGCCTTGGCTTTGGCACAACAAACCTAGTGATCCCAGTCAAGCGCGGACCCATTGACATGGAAGCTTCGTAATCAATGTCAATGGACAAGAAGTGGTCTTGACTTTGGCCAACAAACCACAACTTGGACACGACACCGATATGGAATAAAGCCTCGTGATTAAAACACATCTTCGAAGGACAAGGGCTTGACTTTGGCCAACAACCCCTGCCAATCTCGGATCTTGAGTAAGAATCACTCAATGGAAGGAAAATAAACGCTTGATATTTAACGAGGGTTTTTCGCGTGCAAATTGGCTACCAATTTAATTATCTTTGTTAAGGTCTCATCATCATACACCCTTAAACATGCATTCTAAATACATAATAAAGCGAGTATGAAATAAATAATAATGATATGCGGATGGATACTTAACACATTGATCCTAGATCAAATCTCTCCTTTCTCACTAAAGCTAGCACTAGTATTACTTCTACCCGTTACACTACACTTCTAAAGAAACCTCATATATATAGAGGGGAATAGGTGAGAAGAGAATACAAAGAGAAAGAAGGTGATAAGGCTGGACACGCAGGTCCAATTAAATAAATCGAATTTACTACAATAATTTCTAAAATTGCCCACCCGACTAATATCCATCCGATATACATTATTCATTCAACACAACCACGTATTCACACACATAAGCATGCTATCAATCAATCTAATCAAATTAATTAATCTGATAATTAAGTGATCATCCAATGTTCAAACAACGATTTGATTTTGTTCGAGTCAAACTCGTTTTTGCGAATAAGTACTTAAAGTACGAATTCATGAATTAAATTAAACTACATAATTAAATCCAATTTAACATGTATTTAATACTGATTCACTATTCAATTCTAAATTAAATATTGCACTTATATAATAAAAACCTTTTACGATTTAAATTCCAAATTCAATCGCGTCGGGACTCAAAGTCCGAATAACGTCCAACGTCAATTCAATTAAAGTCCAATGGGCTTTTGATTGATTTCTTAAGGCGTGGACTTTTGGTCAACTCGGGTCAAACCGATAACCAAAGTCCAATCCGGGATTTACCCCATAAGCCCATAAATCAATCTTTGCCCCTTAGGCCCAATTGAACTTTAAAGGTTCATTAGTCGCAATTGGGCTTTATGGTTAAGGTTTTGGGCCCAATTGGATCCAATCCACTTGGCCTAAACCAAACTTGATAAATCAAGCCCAATAGGCCCAATTACAACTTAAATTCTAATTTCCAAAATTAGGCCCAATTAATTAAATCCAAAATCCAATTTTCACAATTAATTACCAAAGTGCATTATATGATTAATCAACTAAATCAACATTTCCAAAACACTAAATTAGTCCAATTAATCATACTTAATTCATTATTACATGTCAAACACACATAATGAAAAATCAAACCCATAAACATGCTTCAATGCTCTCGGCCAAGGAAGGTGATTTTGTGTCCGATTCGGTTTCAATCCAATCGAACATTGATCGACATTAAATCACCATCCAATTTGATTACATACACATCCAATGTCATAAAATCAAAAATACCAAGACAATAAAGGGCATACACATTCGGCCAACACAAGGATTTTGGGGTTTTTGTCCAATTCGAAATCCAATCCAATTCTATTCAAATTAACATCAACCTAAATGATTTCAACTCATCAAATGAATCATAAATCAAAAAATTCCAAGAATCCCAAATACATACACATTCGGCCAAGGTGATAATTTTTGGGGATTTTATGTTCATTCAAAATTCAATCTAATTGACTTCAAATTAACATCATCCATCAACATTACAACCCATCCAATGAATCAAAATGAAAAAATTCCAAATTTCCAAACACATCACACATTCGGCCAACACTTCCAATTTGGGCAAAATTGATCCAATCATATTTTGTTGAAATTGATCAAATCAATCTTCAATTAAAGATCATTTAAACATGCTCAATTAATCAATTTAACCAAATCATGCTCAAAATCAAAATACCCAATATTAGTCACATATTCGGCCAAGATGCAAAATTTGGGGAAAATAATTCTAAATCATTTTTCAACAAATTGGTCCAACCAAAATGAAATTAAACATGTTATAAGCATACTTAAACAACCAATTAACTCAAATCATGCTCAACAAACATTTACCCAAATTTTAAGCCCTAAAATTTCAAGCTTGCAACATTAGCTCTTGATGCCATTGTTGGTAAAAATCTAAGTCCCAAGATCAAATCAAGACATGAAAACATGCATGAATACATCAACGGAGGTAGCGGAATACTCACATTGATCGGTTATGTCGATTTGAAGACGAATCAAGGCCAAAAACGTACTGCCCTGCTCACGCCACTGCAACCAGTCCATGCTCACTGTCTTGGCAGTTTCGGGTCTCAAAACGAAGCTCCAAACTCCGTCGGATGAGTCCGCCTCATGGGTGAACCTCCCTACCACCTTCGCAAGACTCGTAGTGTGCTAGCACTTGCGGTTTTCACCATGAAAACCCAACTCTAGCTTCCTTGCTCACGATTTTTCTGGTTCAAAACCAGTCCAAAGTTTCTGTTTTGGGCGTGAGGTGAGAAGAGAGAATGAGAGAGTTGAATTGTCTATATTAAGTTAAAATGATTTACCAAAAATCAATTATATTTATGCCATAATATTTATTAAATTAATAATAAATTTATGACACAAAACATGCAATGGCTTAGAGTGTCAAACACTCAAACTCCATGCAATGACATTGAGTGCAATATACACAATCTACATGCAAAGCATTAGAATGACATGTATCATGTGGGCCCCACACGTTTCCAAATGAAAGTGGGCCCACGTGCACTCACGCATTCGGGTTCGATATTTCCGAAATACCGAGCTTACGTCGCGACGTTAATTCAATCGAATTTATTTAAATAATAATTGCGCCTGGCGAAATTATTATTTACGTCGCTAACGAATTAATTCTAAATTAACTCGTTTGCCCGAATTAAAATCTAATTTTAATTCCGCGTCGAAATCTAATTTCGTCTAATATATCGAATATATTAATTCATCGATCAATTCCAATTAATCGTTCTCTCTCTTTAGACGACATTTTATCCCGGATTAAAATATCTCCGTTATTAATCCTAGATTAATTTTTCTCTCTCTTCTATTATAATCCCAGATTATTCAAGAGTGCGAGTTGTGCGTCATCGGTGGATTATCGGGAAGCGACCCATGAGATCCCCGGATAATCTGGCAGTAAATACGGTCGTCGGAGTATCCGAATCACGTACGTACCAAGTACTACGTTCTACCGATTTACGAGACAAGGTCGACTCCTAGCAAAGCACCAAGTCTACCTAATTCTCCGGACATATCCATTAAAGAATATTAAGATCTGTATCAAGCGTAGTATATAATGTATTGTGCATATCTGCCCAGTATCGGATAGTCACGTGCTAGGGCTGGGGCTGGATAAGTGTCTGCCCCGTCCGAAACACATATCGGATGTCTGGTAACTAGTCTCTATAATCGGATATTCATGACCTGGTCATAATATCACGATTGAATGCGCATCTCTTAAGAGCACTAATACCGTATCCTGCGTGACATCATCTCCACTATGACTGGAGTGATACTTCCGTCTTGACATCACATCCAATACACTACGATTCTCAATATACCCGGCATTGGCGTACACAGAACCGGTTACAGTCCTAGACGACCTCAACTAAAGTATATCGACTGTCGTAAGCATTAGCGATGTAAGTCTCAGGTTAAGACTATACACACCTACCTTGATTTCGGCCTCCCATAGACACATATTCATAATACCAATGGGATTCCGAGGGGTCTATCCAGAGCGAAGCTGTTTCCCGTACCATCGGTGAAAAACACGACCTCCTATCGCACTTGCACAAGTATCCAATACTTATATATATAAGAACTATGCCGTTGTGCCCTCACAACGCGCACAAGTGCAATACTAGCCTATTCCGCATTATCGATGTCCAGTCTCGATAATACTACGGCTAGGGATATTTAATGATTAATCCTTTGTGGACTGATACTGTCTCATATCATCTCAATCCAGGAACTAATCATAGGGACCTCTCTTCATTTATATATCTATGGTGATCTAATCACAAATGATGAGAGTGCAATTTCCTTGTCACATAGTTAATTTGCTACAACAACACAATGATCTGTGCAAATAGTGACGCTATGGGTCATTTTGTCCAACAGAAGTGATACAAGGTATCGACTCCCAATTATGGCAAAGTGCCATGAATCCGAAATGGATCCTTGTATATCAACTATGTTTGTACACTAGTTGATGTACCACAAGGCATCATACCAACGTATAAAGCTAGGCTTTTAGCGGAAAGGTATCGTTGTCAACATTGTGTTGATTACGATTCAACTTTTTACCTGTTGCCACGGTAAATCCATTTGGATAATGCTTGCTAATGTTGTATGTTTCATTTATGAAATATGACAGCTGGAACGGCAAAATCGCTTTCCTGAAAAGGAAACCTTTTGGAGGATGTTTACAACATCCTGACGGTTTTGTCGTACCAAAACTAGCAAACAAGGTTTGCAGGTTAATCGATCCATGTTTGGATTGAAGCAAGCATAGATTCTAGGAATTATCATTTTGATGTTGTAATCATAATAGTTTATGATTTAATTCAAAACGCAAAAGATTCTTGTATCGACTCCCAATTATGGCAAAGTGCCATGAATCCGAATGGATCCTTGTATATCAACTATGTTTGTACACTAGTTGATGTACCACAAGGCATCATACCAACGTATAAAGCTAGGCTTTTAGCGGAAAGGTATCGTTGTCAACATTGTGTTGATTACGATTCAACCTTTTACCTGTTGCCACGGTAAATCCATTTGGATAATGCTTGCTAATGTTGTATGTTTCATTTATGAAATATGACAGCTTGTATATATAAGGAGATTAGTGGGAGCGTACTGACAGTGGTTGTCCTATATAAATAATGATGACATGTCATTTCTTGAAAATGATATTCCCATAGAAATAATCGGTGAAAGCTTGGCTTTCGAGAAAACTCTCCCAGAAATCGTACATTGAAAAATGTACGCGACCTGGTGTCTCATACGCTTTGAGCATATGGATTCACAAACAGGCAAATCCAAGTGATAGTCACTGGATTGATGTTAAGAACATTCGTTAGTATCTTAGAGAACTAATGATGCTGTCTTAAACTGTGGAGAAGGAGAACTTGAAGTGACTGGGATCACTACTGCAAGTTTCCTAAACCGATAAAATGACTATAAGTCACAAACGGTACTACAAAGTTTGAATAACGGAACAGTGAACTGGAAATCTTCCAAGCAAGATACTGTTACCGTATAAACAACAAATGCGGGTTTATTGCTGCAGCTGAGGCAGCAATACAAGCCATTTGGATCGATAAAAAATCTAATTAGATTAGATATAATTCTGTTATAGCTGAGCTAGGCGTCAGCACAGGCTAAAGAATTAATGGTCTCATCAACGATCCAAATACATACTTCGACTATTAATCTGATTCGTTCGGATCATACATCGTGGCGATGTGATGATTGAATAAATCACATCAGATGATAATCATGAAAATCCGCTGACGAAAAATTTTCTCAGTAATTAAGCCAACCGTACATAGTTCGGGTGTCAGGCACTCGAGTGACTGGCTATAGGCCAAGTGGGAGATTGTTGGATAATTATGACCCATAGCGTCACTATTTGTACAGATCATGGTGTTGTTGTACAAATTAACTATGTGACAAAGGAGATTGCTCTCTTATCATTTGTGATTAGATCACCAAGATATATAAATGATAGGAGGTCCCTATGATTTGTTCATGGATTGAGAATGATATGAGACAGTATCAGTCCACGAAGGATAAATCATTAAATATCCCTAGTCAGAGCATTGTCGAGATTGAACATCGATAAATGTGTAAAAGACTAGTATTACACTTGTGCGCGTTGTGAGGGCACAACGACATAGTTCTCATATATTTGGGTATATAATACTCATGCAAGTGTAATAGGAGGTTGTGTTTTACCGATGGTACGGGAAACAGCTTCGTTCTGGATAGACCCCATTGGAATTCCATTGGTAGTATGACTATGTGTCTATGGAAGTCTGAAATCAGGGTATGTGTATTTGGTCTTAACCTGAGACTTGCACCGCTAATACTTGTGACAATAAATATGCTTTGGTTTTGGTCGTTCAGGGCTTTAATCGGTTTCTGTGTATGCCTTTTCTGGGTATATCGAGAATCGTAGTGTGTTGGGTGTGATGTCAAGACGGAAGTATCACTCTAGTAATAATGGAGATGATGGTCACGTATGATACGGGACTGGTTCTCTTAAATGCTGCAGCTATCGGGATATTATGACAATGTCATGTATATCCGATTATAAAGACTAGTCACCAGACATCCGACATGTGCTTCGTACGGGGCAGACGCAATTCTAGCCCCAGACCTAGCACGTGATCATCCGATACTGGATCGACATACATAATACTACGTATATTACGCCTAATATAGATCGCTTATTCCTGTAAGCATGTTTATGGAGAATTGGGTAGGCATGGAGCTTTGCTAGAAGCCAACCTTGTCTTGTAAATCGGTACAAACGTAATACTAGGTACTTACGTGTTCGGATAGTCTGACGATCGTATTTACTGCCAACATATCCGGGGATCTCATGGGTCGCTTCCTGAAGATTCACCGATGACGTATGACTCGCACTTTAATTAATCTGGGATTAATTAGACGTGAGAGAAAATTAATCTGGGAATAATTACGGAGATATTTTATCTGGGATAAAATATCAATTAAAGAGAGAGAACAATTAATTTGGAATTAATCGATAAATTAATATATTCGATATATTAAACGAAATTAGATTTCGACGCGGAATTGAAATTAGATTTTAATTCAGGTGAACGAGTTAATTTAGAATTAATTCGTTAGCGACGTGAATAGTGATTTCGCTAGGAAAAATCATTTAATTACGTCGCAACGAAAAATTCGTTAATTTGGAATTAGCGAACCCGAGCCCACGAGTGTTTGCGAGCGCATTCGCATTTCGAATTTGAGTGCGGCACGCAAGTCACATCAAGCGTCAAATCATTAGTCACATCAAGTGTCAAATCACATGTCACTTTGAGTGATGTGACAATTGATTGATTGCTTGATGTGAGATGATTGAAAGCATCTAATGCTTGACTTTTTGGAAAAGTTTTTGGTATATGTTTTATTTGTTTTTGGAAAACAAATTAACATTTACACATTTCATCTCTCTCTCTCCATGGCTAACGAAATTGGAGCCAAATCCTCTTCTTCTTCTCTCTCGGCCAACAAGCCACTTTCCTCTCAAAATGTTTCTGGTTTGACCGCGAAAATAGAGAAGGAATATAGTGAAATTTGTGGCAAATTTCTTGATTGCTAGCACACAAATGAGTCCATACAGGGTGATAGGGAACTCACTACATGAGCAAGGAATCAACACAAGCTTGGAGCTTGCTTGGAGGACTACCAATGGCCGAATTTGAGGACTTGGAAACTGCTCACTGCCGAGCTTGGAGAGAGGCAGAAAAGTTGAAGTGTTCTTCATCGCATCTCAATCGTTCGATGTGAGTATGATTCTGCCATACTTTGTTGTGTATTCATACTTGTTTCTTGCTTGATAATGATCCTTGGGATGTTTGGAAAACACCAACAATTCTTTCAACGATGACTCTTCCTGAAACATGTCAGTTTGATGGTGTGTCTGAACAGAGTAACCAAATTTTATTGGACATGATAAGGTTAATCATGAGTCGCTCTGAGCTACTATTTCCTTCAACGGATACGCATAAATAGTGCAAAATTTATTTTGAATAAGGTTCCAAAAAATCTGTTTGACAAATTTCATATTAGATATGAACAGGAAAGGAACCAGGTTTCTTATTCCTGATAATTTCGGTATGCTAGACATATGTTTGGGTGATACCAAACTAGAACCCAAATCGGATTAGTGCCGAATTGTAGGTTATCCTAGGGAAACCAAAAGTATAGTACTTATACAACTCACAAGAGAACAATGTAATTGTTGCTCGCCATGCGGTTTTCCTAAGAGGAATACCTATATGCAGTGGTAAGTGGGAGGATAGTAAAACTCGATGAAAATTGGAGTAATACTATTCCAGGCACCTATTCCTTAATGGAACATAAATAGTTCATCAAGGATGAAACTATACCAATAATCTTCGAATACACAAGAACCACGTAAGTCGGAGAGAGTCAGAAAACAACCTGGGTATCGTTTTCTGATCTCACCTCATAAAGATGTCTATCTTATTAGGAATACCAACTGACTACGTATGAGGAATTGATACAAGGTATCGACTCCATATTATGGCAAAGTGCCATGACATCCGAAATGGATTCCATGTAAACCAACTATGTTTGGACATTAGTTGTTGTACCAGAAGACATTGTGTCTATTGGTACTATATAAGTCTTCAAGGAAGACATACATGGATGGCAACATACCAACGTACAAAGCTAGGCTTTTAGCGGAAAGGTATCATTATCAACATTGTGTTGATTACGATTCAACCTTTTACCTGTTGCCATGGTAAATCCATTTGGATAATGCTTGCTAAAGCTGCATGTTTCATTTATGAAATATGTCACCCGAACGGGAAAATTACTTTCCTGAAAAGGAAACCTTTTGGAGGATGTTTACAATATCCTGTCGGTTTTGTCGTACCAAAACTAGCAAACAAGGTTTGCAAGTTATTCGATCCATGTTTGGATTGAAGCAAGCATTACGTTCTTAGAATTATCGTTTTGATGTAATCATAATGGAGTATGATTTAATTCAAAACGAAAATGATTCTTGTGTATATAAGGAGGTTAGTGGGAGCGCACTGACAGTGGTTGTCCTATAAATAATGATAATAAATCATTTCTTGGAAATGATATTCCCATAATACAATCGGTGAAAGCTTGGCTTTCATGAAAACTCTCCGAGAAATCGTACATTGAAAAATGTACGCTACCTGGTGTCTCATACGCTTTGAGCATATGCAGTCATAAACAGGCCAATCCAAGTCATAGTCACTGGATTGATGTTAAGAACATACTTAATATCTTAGAGAACTAAGGATGTTGTCTTAAACTATGGAGACGGAAAACTTGAAGTGACTGGGATAACTATTACAAGTTTCCTAACTGATAAAAATGACTGCAAGTCACAAACGATACTATACAGTTTGAATAACGGAACAGTGAGCTGGAAATCTTCCAAGCAAGATACTGTTACCGAATAAACAACAAATGCGGGTTATTGCTGCAGCTGAGGCAGCAATAAAAGCCATTTGGGTCGATAACAAATCTAATTAGATTAGACATATTTCTTTTAGCAGCTGAGCTAGGCTACAACACAGGCTAAAGAATTAACGGTCTCATCAACGATCCAGATATATACTTCGATATTCATCTGATTCGTTCGAATCATACATCGTGGCGATGTGATGATCGAATAGATCGCATCAGATGATATTCATGCAAATCCGCTGACGAAAGCCTTTTCTCAGCAGTTTGAGCCAACCGTACATAGTTCGGGTGTTAGACACTCGAGTGACTGGCTATAGGCCAAATGGGAGATTGTTGGACAGTTATGACCCATAGCATCACTATTTGTACAGATCATGGTGTTGTTGTACAAATTAACTATGTGCCAAAGGAGATTGCTAACTTATCATTTGTGATTAGATCACCAAGATGTATAAATGATAGGAGGTCCTTATGATTTGTTCCTAGATTGAGAATGATATGAGACAGTATCAATCCACGAAGGATAAATCATTAAATATCCTTAGTCAGAGTATTATCGAGATTGGACATCGATAAATGCGTAAAAGACTAGTATTACACATGTGCACGTTGTGAGGGCATAACGACATAGTTCTCATATATTTGGGTATTGGATACTCATGCAAGTGTAATAAGAGGTTATGTTTTACCGATGGTACGGGAAACAGCTTCGCTCTGGATAGACCCCCTCGGAATTCCATTGGTAGTATGACTATGTGTCTATGGAAGTCCGAAATCAGAGTAGGTGTATTTGGTCTTAACCTGAGACTTGCACCGCTAATACTTGCGATAATCAATATACTTTGGTGTTGGTCGTCCAGGGCTTTAACAGGTTTTGTGTACTCATTTGCTGGGTATATTGAGAATCGTAGTGTGTTGGGTGTGATGTCAAGATGGAATTATCACTCCAGTCATATGTGATCGCGTAGGGATACAGAACTGGTTCTCTAAAGGGTTGCAACCATCGGGATAATATGACTTGGTCATGATTATCCGATAATAAAGAGACTAGTTGCTTGTAATCCGATATATGCTTCGTATGAGGCAGACACTGTACCAGTCCCAGGCCTTGCATGTGATCATCCGATACTGGATCGAAATACGCAATACTACGTATACTACGCCTTATATAGATCGCTTATTCCTGTAAGCATGTTTCTGGAGAATTGGGTAGGCATGACACTTTGCTAGAAGCCAACCTTGTCTTGTAAATCGGTATAAAGCGTAGTACTAGGTACTTACGTGTTCGGATAGTCCGACGACCGTATTTACTGCCAACATATCCGGGGATCTCATGGGTCACTTCCCGAAGATTCACCGATGACGTATGACTTGCATTTTTAATTAATCTGGGATTAATTAGTAGAGAGAGAAAATTAATCTGGGATTAATTACGGAGATATTTTATCTGGGATAAAATATCAATTAAAGAGAGAAACCGATTAATTTGGAATTAATCGATAAAATAATATATTTGATATATTATACGAAATTGGATTTCGACGCGAAATTAAAATTAGATTTTAATTCGAACGAACAAATTAATTTAGAATTAATTCATTAGCGACATGAATATTGATTTCGCTAGGCCTAATGATTTAATTACGTCGTAACGGAAAATTCGTTAATTTGTAATTAGCGAACCTGAGCCCGAGATTGTTTGTGATCGCATTCGCATTTCAAATTTGAGTGCGGCACGCAAATCAAATCAAGCGTCAAATCACTAGTCGCATCAAGTGTCAAATCATTAGTCACTTTGAGTGATGTGACAACTTGTCACATTGATTGATTGAGTGATGTGAATAGTTGATGTGGGTTGTTGGAAGCAATTAATTGCCATTTGAATTTTGGAAAGAAAATTGGTAATCATTTAATTGTTTTTAGAAAATTAATTAAATGTGTATTAGATACACTTTTCCTTCAACCAACCACAACTCTCTCTTCCTCACTTCTCTCTTCTTCACGCCCATTTGGGCTGTTTTTGTTATGTTTTTTCTGGGAAAAACTGTGAGCAATGGAAGCAAAGTGTGATGATTTTTGTGGCAAAAACATCAAGAGCTAGCACTCAAAGAGACATGCGAAGGTGATAGGGAAACCCACCCATGTTCTTGGAATCATTTCACCAAAGCATGGAGTTTGATGGAGATGGATTGAAGTCGAAAATGGAGAGGGAAAGCAGCTCATTGTCGTGACCTCTTGGAGAGTAGAAAATCAATTTTTGTTGTCCACCGCGTCACTTAACCGCTCGATGTAAGTATTCCGAAACTTTCTCGATTGTATTCATACATGTTTTACACTTTATTATTCGATCCCGGACCGTAGAACTCCAACACCGTGCACATTAGCGGTCGTGATGCGCCGTGCGTGTCGCGACACACGAAATGACCATTTTCCTTTTTTTGTCCTTTTTCTCTATTTTGGCCCTGAATAACCTCTAGAGAGTCCTGAAACTTTATTTATCTATAAAATAACACAAAACACATCACAATATACACAAAACTCAAGAAACTATACAAAATATTAGGTCAAATGAGTGGGAAATAGTCATACATTTACCACTCATCACACCCCCAAACCTAACATTTTGCTAGTCCTCGAGCAAAACAGCAAAATAAAATAACATAAACATCTTTAAAATAAAATTAAGCTAAGCCACTTTCGTAGGGATCACAGTTGCATTTTGTTGTACAATTATGACCTATAGCATCACTATTTGTACAGAACATGGTGTTGTTGTACAAATTAACTATGTGACAAAGGAAATTGCTCTTTTATCATTTATAATTGGATTACCAAGATACATAAATGATAAGAGTCCATATGATTAGTTCCGAATTAATAAGATATGAGACAATATAAATCCACTAAGGTTTAATCATTACATATCCCTAGTCGTAGTATTATCGAGACTGGACATCAATAATGCTGAATAGACTAGTATTGCACTTGTGCGCGTTGTGGGAGCATAACGACATAGTTCTCATATATTTAAGTATTGGATACTTATGCAAGTGTGATAGAAGGTTGTGTTTACCGATGGTATGGAAACAGCTTCGCTCTGGATAGACCCCTCGGAATTCCATTGGTAGTATGACTATGTGTCTATGGTAGTCCGAATCAGGGTAGGTGTATTTGGTCTTAACCTGAGACTTGCATCGCTAATACTTGCGACAATCAATATACTTTGGTTTTGGTCGTCCAGGGCTTTAACAGGTTCTGTATACGCCTCTTCTGGGTATATTGAGAATCGTAGTGTATTGAGTGTGATGTCAAGATGTAAGTATCACTTCAGTCATATGGAGATGATGGTCACGTAGGATAAGGAACTGGTACTATTGTATGCTGCAGCTGTCGGGATATTATGACTAGGTCATGTTTATCCGATTATAGAGACTAGTTACCAGAGATCCGATATGTGTTTCGTACGGGGTAGACACAATTCCAGCCCCAGGCCTTGCACGTGACATCTGATACTGGATCGCAATACGCAATACTATGTATACTACGCCTGATACAGATTATATATTCCTTTAAGAATATTTCTGGAAAATTGGGTTGGCACAGTGCTTTGCTAGAAGCCAACCATGTCTTGTAAATCGGTAAAAATGTAATATTAGGTACGTACATGTTCGGATAGTCCGACGACCGGTTTTACTGCCAACATATCCAGGGATCTCATGGGTTACTTCCCAAAGATTCACCAATGATGTATGATTCGAACATAATTAATCTGGGATTAATTGTAAGAGAGAAAAAATTAATCTAGGATTAATTACGGAGATATTTTTTCTGGGATAAAATACTATTTGAAGAGAGAGAACGATTAATTAGGAATTAATCGATAAAATAATATATTCGATATATTAAACGAAATTCGATTTCGACGCGGAATTAAAATTAGATTTTAATTCGGGCGAACGAGTTAATTTAAAATTAATTCGCTACCGGCATGAATAGTAATTTTGCTAGGCATAATTATTTAATTTAATTTGATTTAATTACGTCGCAGTGGAAAATTTGTTAATTGGGAATTAGCGAACCCGAGCCCGGGAGTGTTTGGGGGCCCACTCGGATTTTGAATCAGTGGGGCCCATAAGTCACATAACGCGTCACATCATTAGTCACTCAAGTGATGGAAGTCTTGTCACTTTTTGGTGATTGACACCTTGTCACTTTTTGATTGATGGAGTTAATGGAGGGTTTAATTTATTGTACCAACCTTTTGAAAATTTTAGTAAATGGTATTTGATTTTGGAAATCAAATACACAACACATATTATTCATTCATTTTCTCTCTCTAAAAATCGAAAGTGCTTCTCTCCCTCTCCATCTCTTGCTTGGCCGAGAGTTGTAACAAGTGATAAGGAAATTTTGTTGCAAAAATTTTTCCAATGCTAGAACATAAAGAGATCATTCAAAGGTGATAGGGAAACAAAACCTTGAGCTTGGAATCAACACTCAAAGCTTGGAGCTTGTAGATCACTTCAAAGGAGGGCTTGGCCGAATGTAACAAGGAGAAAATTTTGTGTTCATCGCATCCAAAAGCCGATCAAAGTGAGTATTTCCGCCATCTTACTTTGTTGTATTCGCACATTTCATTTCTTAATTGATTTTGGTTTGACCTAGAAAACCTAACAATGGTATCAGAGAGGTTATTAAGCATGAAATTGAATTAGGGTAAAATTTGGGTAAATTTGATTTGAGCATGATTTAACCCAATTGTTTGTTTGAGCATGCTTGTATATGGATAACTTGGAGTTATATATGATCAATTTGATGAAAATTGAATTGGATTAATTTTCCCCATTTTCTTTGGCTTGGCCAAATGTAACTAGTGCCTTAAAGTCATGGTATTTTTTATTCTTTTGATCATTGGATGAGTTTAAAGACTTGGGATAAATTGATTAATGATTTAATTGGATTGAAATCGAAATCGGTTCAAAAATCCCTAAATGTCGTGACCTAGTAAGCATGAAATGAGATGATTTTTTGATTCAATAATGTTGGACATGTATTGATGATGAATAAGCATGATTAATTTATTAGATTAGTATTTTGGAAATGTTAATTTAAATGGTTAATCATGCCTAAACACTTTAATTAATTAAATTGTGAAATTTGGAATATTGTAATTTAATTAGTTGGGCTAAATTTGGAATTGGGCTAAAAATATTGTATTTGGGCTTATTGGGCTTGGTTGGGCCAAGTTTGGTTTAGGTTAATTGGTTGGATCCAATTGGACCTAAAACCATTTGCATAAAGTCCAAATATGATTAAATGGGCCTTTAAAATTTAATTGGGCCTAATGGGCCTAAATTGATTTTTGGCAAATGGTGATTCCTTATTGGGCTTTGGTTGCCAAAGTCCATGCCTTATAAATTAATTGAAAGCCCATTGGACTTTAATTATATTGACATTGGATGTTAAGTTGGGCTTTGAGACCCGTAAAGATTAGATTTAGAATCTAAGTCGCAAATGCTCATTAATAAAGTGTAATTATTTAATTTGGAATTAAATAAAGAATTATTATTGAATACAAATTAAATTGGATTTAATATTATAGATTGATATAATTCAAGAATTCGTACTTTGAGTACTTATCCTTAAACTAGTTGGACTCGCGCAAATCAAATCGTTGTTTGAACATTGGATGATCATTAATTTCAGTTTAATTAATTGAATTAGATTGATTGATAACATGCTTTCTGTGAATACATGGATGTGATGTATGAATAATGTATATCAGATGGATATTAGATGGGTGAGGGAAATTTTGAAAATTCTTGTAATAAATTTAGAATTTATTAAATTAGACCTGCGTGTCCAGCCTATTACCTCTTGATTCTTTGTATTTCTCTTCTCACCTATTCCCCTTAATGTAAATGAGGTTTATTTAGAAGTGTTATGTAATTGGGTAGAAGTAAGATTTGTGCTAGGGGAGAGAGGAAAGGGAGAGATTTGTTCTAGGAACAAAATGTTTTAAATATCCATTCGCATATCATTATTAATTTATTTACTGCGCCTTATTATGCTTTTAGAATGCATGCTTAAGGGTGTATGATGAGACCTAATCAAAGATAATTAATTGGTTTCCAATTAAGCGAAAAACCATCAACAAATATTAAGCGTTTTCCTTCCATTGAATGATTTTCTCAAGATCCAAGATTGGCACTGGTTTGTTGGCCAAAGTCAAGACCTTTGTCTATCGCGGATGTGTTTGAATCATGAAGGCTTTGTTCCATATCGCATGTCTTGTCCAAGTTGTGATTTGTTGGCCAAAGTCAAGATCACTTCTTGTCCATCGACATCAATTTTGAAGCTTTCCAAGGTCAATGAGTTCCGCTTAACTGGAATCATTAAACTTGGTGTGCCAAAGCCAAGGCTTAGTTGATTCAGAGGAAAAAAGGTTAGGGAATATATTGGATATATTGGCATATATTAGATATATGTTTCAGACTTGGATGTCCACCTAATGGATCTAGGAATTGGATGAGATCCAATTGATCTTAGAGATCTACCTAGTTAAATATCATACACCCTGTTGGCCAAAGTCAAGGTTATGTGTTATTTAACGGGATCCTAGCCCACTAGGAAACTAGGTTTCCCGAGTACTCAACAGAGGGTTAGAGGCTCGTCGAAAAATATTGGGAGGCAAGTATTAAATTTGCAATTTCGTTTAGATACTTGCCAATACGCACTCATTTCAATTTTTTGTCATTATTTAAATATATTAGTTGGACTAATATTTAATGTTGTTTTAATTGAACAGTTGGACTGTATTCAAATTACTTCATTTATAGTTGATTATATAATTGGATTATAGTAATCAATATATTTGAATTAACCAATCAAATAGTAGTTGATTATATAGTTAGACTATAGTAATCATTATATTCGATTGTACCCGAAATCGTTGACTGGATAGTTGGACTATTGGAATCAAGATAACTGAAAGATTAGCGTTTAGAACATAATCTTGGGAGAAAATGTCTTTAAACGGATTTAATTTTCTAATTGGGAATACAACCTCAGGATAATCCTGGGAACTGAGAAGTTATTCTATTTGATAGAATGAAATCTCGGGCCTAAGCCCAGAGTTGAGCAAATAGTAGAACATGATCTTGGGAAGATTCATGTAATGATAACTTTAGTGCTCATTCCTTTATGCTTACTGCAATGACTCTTTAATTTCGTTGTCAAAATTAAGGATTAGATCCTTTTACCATGATGATGAAATTAAAGATCTTCATAGATTTATTCTTAATTCTTAGAAGTACAAATTGCAAAAGAAGCTCTTTTGCTCACGTATTTCAGAGGGTACATTTGTCGAGCACTAAGTGTCGCAGATGATTGCTGACATCGATCAGCTAGGTTAGCCGGGCATTACCTACGTGGCCGAGACTACCAAAAGATTTGATCTTATAGTCTCTACCCGAAAGATGAGGCAGGTTCATTGTGAACCAATAGTAAACTCTTGGAGAGTTGATGACTATGCTCTAGGAGGCAAAGCCAGAGCTTCTAAAAGGGGCAAAGGCAAAATCATCAGGTCTTCTAGAAATACAAAGGACATATCCCAAGATGTCTGCCTAAACTGTGGCAAACGGAGTCACTGGAAGCGTGACTGCCGTATGGACAAGGCAGACGTGAAGGAAGAGAAGACGGGCAAGGCTCCGGCTTCAAGTAAGTTTGTTATAAACATGTTCACTATTAGTTTCAAAATTGGATTTTGATACTAGATGTGGTACATAGATATGTACTGTTGTGCAGAATCTGTTGATGAGCAGGATACTCACTTTAGTTGAGATTGACCTGCGAGTCGGAGACGGGACGAGAGTCGTTGTTTTAATCGTAGAAATCTAAGTTTAGGAACTACCCTTCGGGTATGTACTTAAATTAGGAAACTGTTATAATGTACCTAGTTTGACTAGAAACATTATCTCTATATCTAAGTTTAACCTGTTGCGGGTATACCTTTATATTCTAGAACACTAAGAGTTTTATTTTATAAAGATGATATTGAGATAAACATTAGATGTGAATAACAGTATTTATATTTTGAATATAAATGAATCTCAAACGTATGACATGAAAAACAAATAGCTCAAACCGAATTAATCAAATGAGACTTATTTGTGACATTATTGTCTGGGACACATTAACAAGACTCGTATATCCACACTTTTGAAGAGTGTGTACTAGGACAAATTTGATTCTAATCAAATGATGTCTACGAATCTAATTTAATAGGCAAAGTTCCTAAAACATCTTTTACTTGGTAAAAAGTTCAAGTGTGTAACATCCCGCCTAAGCTAGGATGCTACCGGCAGGAGACAGGCTAATCTCGTCTCCATAAACCTCTGATTCTAGAAAAATTTCGGCATGATATATTTATAACATCATGCAACCTGGCTTATATCCAGCATCCATTTACAACATGAAAATAAAATCTCGGCCTCAGGCTAGTATCTCAATGTTAATGCAATCTAAGAGCCCAACTAAAATACTATGCAGACAATACAATTGGGGCTCCATGCCCGAAAATACGTATATACAAAAACTTTTCTAAAATAAACTCGTGCTCAGCACGTTACAACTTATACAAACTAAAACATAAGCTACTAGACTTTTTATTTTCCCCAAGACCTGGTGATTGGCTGACTGCAATGCTGCTATTTGGCTCCTCAAGCTCTGGTGTCTGTGGTTGACCGATCAGGTGACCATCCTGCAAAACTAACAAACTATGGTGGTGTGAGTCATAATGACTCAGCAAGTAACTATGCTCATTCCTTGAGCCTCAATCACATGCATTTAAAATATACTCATCAATTATTACATCCCCATCTATTAAGTTAGTCTCCATCATGTTTCTGCTGCGCTACTCTGATATCTCAAAACTTAACTACTTATTTTTGCTAATCTAGTTTGGTTATTTATCATACTTACCTTTCTTGTATTTCATTGAAATATCATCAAATCAGATATATTAAAATATTATTTCTATTAAAGATTCACATACAATCATCAACAACTCATACATGCATATGGAATCATGTTATCATGCATTAACGCTTTACAAAATATTTATTCTATGTAAACATACAATACATGTATACATCAATTATATATACACACAGATATAGTCATGCTATTATGCATTAATGTCAACTATATGCCCCGCAAATGATAACCAGAATGTATGACTTATATGCATAATTTGTAAATTAAACTCTATTATATGATGACATGCTTTTAGAAAATGCCATTTTTTTTTTAAAAAAAAATCTTTCTAAAACTCCTTTCTGAAAACTCGTTTCTGAAAACGTTTCCTGAAAACTATTTTCTGAAGTTTTTTATAAAACTTGTCTTTCTGGAAACTGTTTCTAAAAACTACTCATCTATAAACTGTTTTTGAAAACTGAAGTCACTATCTGAAATCTGTATCTCTGAAAATTGTTTTAAAACATTTCAAACTCTTTTTCTGAAAAACTGATATCTGAGTGTCTGCTGAAAAACTGACGCTTGGGGGCGTTACGTATCGCCGTCCCTCCATACGCCTTAGAGCCAGATATGCAAACCCATGATATTGGGGCGTTACGTATCACCGTCCCCCAAAGCATGCCATATCTGCCCTGAAACTGGTGGTCTTAGGGCGTTACGTATCGCCGTCCCCCAAGCCACAAATTGGAGCTGGGGGTGCGGATCTATGCTACCACCCAAGCTCAAACTGGGGTCTAGGGGCGTTACGTATCGCCGTCCCCCTAGCCCATCTGGAGGATCTGAGAGCATCCCCTCAGTCCTCAACATGTGCATATGTCTCTGAATCCGTCAATTCCAACTGAATCTCAAGTTACATACTGGGGTGTCCGTCAATTCTAACTGAATCTCAAGTTACATACTGGGGTGAGTTTTTCCCTCATACCCCAAAAACATAAAACCATATTCTGTTTCTCAAAAATGTATCATACTTTCTCTTGAAATACTTTTCTTTCGAGAACTAAAACTTTTCTTTAGAAAATGCTTTGAATTTCAAAATCTTGCTTAACTTCGAATCATTTTCTAAATATGATAACACACATAAATGCATATTCTTTTCTTATGCTCTCACTTACCCTAGACATGCCTCCTTATATGCTCATCTACATATAATCATACAGTTACATGCATATGTCCATGCGTACCAATAATTTAAATGACATGTGAATCATACTCTTTTCATTTTTTTTCATTTTTGGCTATCTTATATTCTGTGTACTCATTCTATCCTTAATGTACTTTACATACAACAACCAAATTCACTTGTATTATGAATTGTTACAATTTTATAAACACACGCAAACTAATGTGCCTTTTACACACACTAAACTTATCACTAAAATAGTCATGTTTATATATCTGCATACATATGTATTAACATGCTTAAGATAACATATATTGACGTTTCATTTATATTCTCGTATCATAATATTTACATTCTTCTTTTCAAACCATTTAAATCATATTGAGTCTCTTAATATCCATAAACTACTTATTTATTTTCTCACATATTCACACCTTCAACAACCACACGACAAACATAAATATCATTACTAAATTTATAATTTACCTACCACTTTTCACTTTCATAAGGTATAAAACATTGCCAAATAAGCATTTACCACTGGGTAATGCAAACCACTGTAAACAATCTAGGCAACAAACTAGTGTGTAATCTATAAAATATAAGCTCCATCTGGTTAGCTGAAAATCTTAAAGAAACTTTGCAGTCATAAAACTTAATCTGTTCTATTTTGATAGCAACCTTATATCTTACTAACAAAACTAAAGTTTAGGAGAAATCAACTAATTACAAAGGCCCCAGAACATGAAGATAGTCTTATACAATTATTTCTTGCAAAGTTTAATTCCATTATAAAATTTGAAAAGTCAATAAAAACAAAACTCTGCTACTTTGGTCTTTTACTTTTAACATGTCCAGTGTTCTTTTATATAGTGATCTGGATTAGAAATTAACATTATCTGCAATAGCGACTTAAAAATTATATTGGGACATCTGTTAAGTACACTGCCGATACAACCCTATTTTCTAGTTTGTCCACTGTGCTTAATCCATATCTTTTATTATATATATTTTCTTTTAATTAAAATCAATGTTCCACCCTTTGAAATTCTGTAAGATTTATTATTGTACATAAACAGTCTAAAAACAAGGACTTCACGCACTAATAAAAAAGATTAACTTAATCATTAATCAAGTTGCTAATAATATCAAAGCTTGGTCAATTCCTTTACTTATATATATATATATATAAATCCTATTACTACTGTATTTACTGCCATCACCACCACAACCCTAATACCAGATTTTGATTACTCAAAAACACATAAATATTTCATTACTCACTCTTTAAATCTCTAAGCCAAGCATATATTAGATTTATATCTTAATTCCAGAAACCCCAAATTCTAGGGTTATCTCTGCCGATCATTCTTTTTCTCTAATTAATTTAATATATTTTCATATCATATAAAATACCTAACCTAGGTTAATTTTAATATGCTTCCAACCCATCATTTATCCTAATCTTCGAATTTCATCACAAAACCCAAAATATAAAATCAATCAAATTCAAGAAATTCATAGCATAGCATACTTACTATTTAATTCCATGAGTGAAATCAGAATTTCAAGTCCAAAATTACTCATCTTCTTCTTCTTCTTGGTCTTTCATTCCTCTCGGTCTGCCTCTCTTCTCTCCCTTTCTCTCGGCTTCCCTTATTCTCTATCTCTCCCTCTTGATCATTTTCTGGTTGTTGATGAAATAAGGAGATATATAACCCCTGCCGAACTTCAATCTCTGATTTTTCTGGTTTTTCTTATCTATTTATTTTCTTTCTCTCTCGGCATGCACCTGTTTTTCGGTATGAGCTTCTATTTTTTTTTATCTTTTATTTTTCTTCTGCCTTCTTTCTCTCTCTCTCTTTCTTTCGCCCCTAATCTCCTCGGCCTCTCCCGATCGAGAAAATCTTTGGTGCAACAGTGATACCACGTCATCCATGCAACAAGCCAATCATCCTTTGCCACGCGTGCTAAAAAGTCAAAAAACAACTAAAAAATAGAAAGAAAATTAAACATGTTATTTTTTAATTGGTTGGTGGTACCACGTCATCCATACCACTGTTGCACCAAAGATTTACTCCTCCCGATCGTCCTTCTTCTTTCCTCTTTTTTTTTTTGTGGTCAACTTGGTGTGTGTGTTTTTTTAAATCACGTGTGTATATTAAAATCAGTGGTGTTGAGTGTCCCCACGTGTGTGTGTGTCTAGAGAAGTCTAGGTTTATTTTTGTTATTTGTATGGTAATTATTAATTCCATCCCTCAAGTTTCCTTATTATTATCTTTTAATTAATTTCTTGAAAAGTTTCCATTTTCATTAAAAATCAACCTCGCATTCGGACGCGGCTACACAAGCGAAAATAAAATTTACGCAGACATGCTAAAATAATCTGGGTCGTTACAAAGTGCCACCGTTATGTTAGCCCTCGTTTATAGTGACGCAAGTGGGCCCATATCTAGCTAGGCTGGAGTGGATATGAACACTTCATAACCTTTATGGATGTGGCATCATGTTATGATTATCTGTTTCTTTTGAAACACGAATCAGAAATTTTTGATAAATTCAAAGAGTTTCGACACGAAGTATAAAAACAGATCGGCAAGAGTATTAAAACATCACGATTGTACTGTGGTGGAAAATACTTAAGCAATAAGTGTCTCGACTACTTGAAAGAGTATAGTATTCGTTCAATGTGGACTCTTCACGGAACACCTCAATTTGACGGTGTGTCTGAACAGAGAAACCGAATTTTGTTGGACATGATAAGGTTAATCATAAGTCGCTCTGAGCTACCATTTTCCTTATAGGGATACACATTTAACAGTACAACACTTATTTTGAATAATGTTCCATGAAAATATGTTTGACAGACTTCATATTAGATATGGACAGGAAAGAAACAGAGTTCTCATTCCTGAAGATTTAAGTATGCTAGGCATATGTTTGGATGATTCCAAAATAGAACCCCAATCGGATAAGTGCCTAAATTGTAGGTTATACTAGGGTAACCAAAGTATAGTACTTATATAACTCACAAGAGAACAATGTAATTGTTGCTCTCAATGCTGTTTTCCTAAAAGGAATACCTATATATAGTGGTAAGTGGGAGGAAAGTAAAACTCGATGAAAATCGGAGTAATATTGTTCCAGGCATCGATTCCTTAACGGAACAGAAACAATTCATCAAGGATGAAACTGTACCAATAATCTTCGAATACAGAAGAACCACGTAAGTTGGAGAGAGTCAGAAAACAACCTGGGAGGTATGGGTTTCTGATTTCACCTCATAAAGATGTCGATCTTATTGAGGAACACGAACCGACTACGTATGAGGAAGTGATACAAGGTATCAACTCCCTATTATGGCAAAGTGCCATGAAAACTGAAATGGATTCCATGTATACCAACCAAGTTTGGACACTGGTTGTTGTACCGGAAGGCATTGTGCATGTGGTACAATATAAGTCTTTAAGGAGGACATACATGGATGACAACATACAAACGTACAAAGCTAGGCTTGTAGCGAAAAATGTATCGTTATCAACATTGTGTCGATTACGACGAAACCTTTTACTCATTGCCATGATTAAATCCATTTGGATAATGCTTACTAATGCTGCATGTTTCATTTATGAAATATGGCAGCTAAACGTCAAATCGCTTTCCTTAAACGGAAACCTTTTGGAGGATGTTTACAACATCCTGACGATTTTATCGTACCTAAACATGCAAACAAGGTTTGCAAGTTAATTCTATCCATTTATGGATTGAAGCAAGCATTGCGTTCTTGGAACCAGCGTTTTGATGTAATCATAATGGTATATGATTTAATTCAAAACAAAGATGATTCTTATGTATATAAGAGGGTTATTGGGAGCGCACTGACAGTGATTGTCCTATATAATGATGATATATCATTTCTTGGAAATGACATTCCCATAAAACAATCGGTGAAAGCTTGGCTTTCATGAAAAATTCTCCGTAGAATACTTGGGAGAGACAACATTTATTCTAGGAATAAGGATCTACTGGGATAGATCTAAAAGTTGTTGGCACTCTCCGAGAACTCGTACATTGAAATAAATATACGCGACCTGATGTCTCATATGCTTTGAGCATATGGAGTCACAATCAGGCCAATCCAAGTGATAGTCACTGGATTGATGTTAAGAACATCTTTAAGTATCTTAGATGAACTAAGGATGCTTTCTTAAGCTATGGAGGAGGAGAACTTGAAGTGACTGGGTTCACCGTTGAAAGTTTCCAAACCGATAATAACGATTGTAAGTCGTAAAAAGGATACTATATAGTTTGAATTACGGAACAGTGAGCTGGAAATCTTCCAAGCAAGATACTATTGCTGAATAAACAACAAAAGCGGAATATTGCTACATTTGAGGCAACAATAGAAGCATTTTGGATCTATAATATTTCTAATTAGATTAGGAGTAGTTCTGTTAGCAGCTGAGCTAGGCTACAGCACAGGCTAAAGAACCGCGGTCTCATCAACGATCCAAGTATGTACTTCAACCATTTCATCTGATTCGTAAGATCATACATCGTGGCGATGTGATGATCTAATAAATCGCATAAGATGATAACCTTGCAAATCCGCTGACGAAAGCTATTTCTCAGCAGAAATTTGAGCGACCCGTACATAGTTCATGTGTAGAACACTTGAGTGATTGGCTATAGGCCAAGTGGGAGATTGTTGGAAAATTATGACCCATAGCATCACTATTTGTACAGAACATGGTGTTGTTGTACAAATTAACTATGTGACAAAGGAAATTGCTCTTTTATCATTTGTAATTGGATTACCAAGATACATAAATGATAAAAGTCCATATGAGTAGTTCCGGATTAATAAGATATGAGACAATATTAATCCACTAAGATTTAATCATTAAATATCCTAGTCGTAGTATTATCGAGACTAGACATTGATAATACGGAATAGACTAGTATTACACTTGTGTGCGTTGTGGGAGCATAAAGACATAGTTCTCATATATTTAAGTATTGGATACTTATGCAAGTGTGATAGGAGGTTGTGTTTACCGATGGTACGGAAATAACTTTGCTCTGGATAGACCCCTCAGAATTCCATTAGTAGTATGACTATGTGTCTATGGAAGTCCGAATCAGGGTAGGTGTATTTGGTCTTAACCTGAGACTTGCATCGCTAATACTTGCGACAATCAATATACTTTGGTTTTGGTCGTCCACGGCTTTAACAGGTTATGTGTACGCCTCTTCTGGGTATATTGAGAATCGTAGTGTATTGGGTGTGATGTCAAGATGGAAGTATCACTTCAGTCATATGGAGATGATGATCACGTAGTATAAGGAATTGGTACTCTTGTATACTGCAGCTATGAGGATAATAGGACTAGGTCATGTTTATCCGATTATAGAGACTAGTTACCAGAGATCCGATATGTGCTTCGTACGGGGCAGATACAATTCCAGCCCCAGGCCTTGCATGTGACATTCAATACTGGATCGGAATACGCAATACTATGTATACTACGCCTGATACAGATTATATATTCCTTTAAGAATATTTCTGGAAAATTGGGTTGGCTTAAATCGGTAAAAATGTAGTACTATGTAAAAATGTAGTACTAGGTACGTACGTGTTTGGATAGTTCGACGACCGGATTTATTGCCAACATATCTAGGGATCTCATGGGTCGCTTCCCGAAGATTCACCGATGACGTATGACTCGAACATAATTAATCTGAGATTAATTATAAGAGAGGGAAAATTAATTAAGGATTAATTGCAGAGATATTTTATCTGGGATAAAATACTATTTGAAGAGAGAGAGAACGATTAATTTGGAATTAATCGATAAAATAATATATTCGATATTTTAAACGAAATTAGATTTCGACGCGGAATTAAAATTATATTTTAATTCGAGCGAATGAGTTAATTTAGAATTAATTCGTTAGTGACGTGAATAGTAATTTTGCTAGGCATAATTATTTAATTAAATTTGATTTAATTACGTCGCAACGGAAAATTCGTTAATTCAGAATTAGCGAACCCAAGCCCGGGAGTGTTTGCAGGCCCACTCGGATTTTAAATCAAGTGGGGCCCACAAGTCACATCACGCATCACATCATTAGTCACTCAAGTGATGGAAGTCTAGTCACTTTTTCATTGATGGGAGTTGTTGGAGGCTTTAATGCCTTGTACCAACTGTTGGGTTTCTATTACATTCCCAAGATCGATTTAAACAATGAAAAAGAATGAATACTCAAAGAAGATTGGCGGAAACATACTTACTTTGATCGGATTTTGAAGACGATGAACACAAAATTTGCTCTCTTGAATTCGGCCAAGGTGCTCCTTTTTGTTTGAGATCTCCAAGCTCCAAGCTTTGATCTTAAGATTCCAAGCTCAAGGGAGATGTTTCCTTATCACTTTTGAATGTTACTTCAAGTGCTAGTTTTAGAAAAATTTGCTATAAATTTTTCTATCCACCAAGGGAGGCTCACGGCTTTGTGAGGTTTGGGTTCGAATCATTCGTCATCGGTGAATCTTCAGGAAGCGACCCAAGAGATCCCTAGATATATTGGCAGTAAATCCGGTCTTCGGACTATCCGAACACGTACGTACCTCGTACTACGTTTTTACCGATTTATGAGACATGGTTGGCTTCTAGAAAAGCACCATGCCTACCCAATTGTCCAGAAATATTCTTAATGGAATATATAATCTATGTCAGACGTAGTATACGTAGTCACATGCCAGGCCTGGGGCTGGAATAGTGTCTGCCCTGTACGAATCATATATCAGATTACAAGCAACCTGTCTCTTTAATCGGGTAATCATGACCATGTCATATTATTCCGATGGTTGCAACCATTTAGAGTAACAGTTTTGTATCCCTGCGTGATCATCATCTCCATATGACTGAAGTGACACTTCCTTCTTGACATCACACCCAATACACTACGATTCTCAATAAACCCAGAAGAGGCGTACACAGAACCTGTTAAAGTCCAGGACGACCAGAACCAAAGCGTATTGATAGTCGCAAGTACTAGCGATGCAAGTCTCAAGTTAAGACCAAATACACCTACCTTGATGCAGACTCCCATAGACACATAGTCATACTACCAATGGGATTACGCGTGGTCGATCCAGAGCGAAGCTGTTTCCGTACCATCGGTAAACACAACCTCCTATCACACTTGCATAAGTATCCAATACTTAAATATATGAGAACTATGCCGTTACGCTTCCATAACACGCACAAGTGAAATACTAGTCTATTCCGCATTATCGATGTCCAATCTCGATAATACTACGACTAGGGATATTTAATGATTAAACCGTTATGGATTGATACTGTCTCATATCTTATAATCCGGAACTAATCATTAGGACTTTTATCATTTATATTTAAATAATCAAATTAGAAAATATTAAAATGCAATTTCCATTGCTACATAATTAATTTATACAAAAACCACAATGTTATTTACAAATAGTGACGCTATGGGTCATAATTGTCTAACAATCTCCCACTTGGCCTATAGTCAGTCACTCAAGCATCTAATACTTGAACTATGTACATGTCGCTCAAACTTTTGCGGAGGCATAGCTTTCGTCAGTGGATCTGTAATGTTGTCATCTGATGCGACTTTCTCGATCTTCACATCGCCACAATGTATGATCTCACGAATCAGATGGAAATGTCAAAGAACATGCTTGGATCGTTGATGAGACCGCGGTTCCTTAGCTGCGCTATAGCCCCGTTATTGTCATAATACAATGGAATGGGCTCAGCTGCTAACGGAACTACTCCTAATCCCATTAGGAATTTTGGGATCCAAACTGCCTCTTTTGTTGCTTTAGCTGCAGCAATGTACTTCGCTTCTGTTGTTGAATCGGCAACAGTCTCTTGCTTGGAAGATTTCCAGCTTACTGCTCCGTTATTCAAACAAATTATGTACCCGGATTGCGACTTGCAGTCGTCTTTATCGATTTGGAAACTTACATCGGTATACCCAGTTACCTCAAGTTCCCAATCTGCATAGATTAAAAAAACATCCTTAGTTCGTCTAAGATATTTAAGGATATTCTTAATCGCCATCATGTGACTATCACCTGGATCGGCCTGATAGCGACTACACATGCTCAAAGCATAGGAGACATCGGGTCCCGTACATATCATGGCATACATGATCGATCCGACTGCCGAGGCAAACGGTATTCGACTCATGTTGTCTCTCTCATCTTGATTTTTAGGACACATGTCCTGAGATAGAGTGACGCCATGTGACACTGGCAACAGTCCCCTCTTGGACTGATCCATGTTGAATCTATTCAACACTTTGTCAATGTACGTTCTCTGGGAGAGTCCAAGCAGCTTTCTAGATCTATCATGGTAGATCTTTATTCCTAGAATAAAGGCTGCTTCACCCAGATCTTTTATGGAGAATTTTAATGAAAGCTAAGCTTTCACCGATGTTAACATGGGAATGTCATTGCCAATAAGCAATACATCATCAACGTAAAGGACAATGAATTTCAGTGCGCTCCCACTAACCATCTTATATACACAAGGATCATCATCGTTTTAAACGAAATCATATTCTTTTATGATCTCATCAAAATGTTGGTTCCAAGAACGCGATGCTTACTTCAATCCATAAATGGATCGATTTAACTTACAAACCTTGTTTGCAAGTCTTGGTACGATAAAACCGTCAAGCTGTTGCATATAAACGTCCTCCAAAAGGTTTCTGTTAAGGAAATCGGTTTTGATGTCCATCTGCCATATCTCGTAATCGAAATATGCAGCAATAACAAACATTATCCTAATGTATTTAATCATGGCAACGGGTGAAAAAATTTCATCGTAATCGACACCATGTCGTTGACGATACCCTTTCGATACAAGATTAGCTTTGTACGTTTGTATGTTGCCATCCATGTCGGTCTTCCTCTTGAGGACCCATTTGCAACCAATAGGCTTTACGCCTTCTGGTGCATCAACCAGTGTCCAAACTTGGTTGGTGTACATGGAATCCATTTCAGAATTCATGGCATCTTGCCATAAACCGGAGTCGATACCTTGTATCACGTCCTCATACGTAGCCGGCTCATCTTCCGTAATAAGATTAATATCTATATGAGGTGAGATCAGAAACCCATACCTCTCAGGTTGTTTTCTGACACTCTCCGACCTACGCGGTCCTTGTGTATTCGAAGATTATGGTACAATCTCATCCCTGATTGACTGTTCATGTTCCGTTAAGGATTCTGTGTCAGGAACATTATCTCTCCGATTTTCATCGAGTTCTACTTTCCTCCCACTTGTCACTACATTTAGGAATTCCTTCTCAAGGTAAACCGCATGTAGAGCAACAAATACTTTGTTCTCTAGTGGGTGATAGAATTAATATCCTTTGGTTTCCCTAGGATATCCTACAAATAGGCACTTATCCGATTTGGGTTCTAGTTTGGTACCTTTCAAACGTTTGACGTATGCCCAGCAACCCCAAATCTTCAGGAATGAGAAACCCGATTTCTTTCCTGTCCATATTTCTTACGGAGTATGTTGAACAGACTTTGATAGAACCTTATTCAAAATAAGTATTGCACTGTTCAATGCATATCCCCAGAAGCAAATAGGTAGCTCTGTGTGACTCATCATAGACCTTACCATGTCTAACAAAGTTATGTTTCTCTGTTCGGACATACCATTTAATTGCGGTGTTCCGGGAGGAGTACACTGTGAAAGAATACCATATTCTTTCAAGTAATCAAGAAACTCATTGCTTAAGTATTCGCCACCACGGTCCGACCGTAATGTCTTAATACTTTTGCCGGTCTGTTTTTCTATTTCGTGTCGAAACTCTTTGAATTTCTCAAAAGTTTCCGACTTGTGTCTCATAAGATACACATAACCATAACGCGATGCATCATCCATAAAGGTTACGAAGTATTCATATCCACCTCTAGCCTGGCTAGACATGGGTCCACAAACGTCACTACGAACAAGGGCTAACAGTTCGGTGGCACGTGCACCTTTACCACTAAAAGGTGATTTAGGCATCTTGCTTAATAAACAAGATTCAAGACGTCATATGAATTTGGATCAAATCCGTCCAAGTACCCACTCTTCAAAAGTGTGGATATACGTGTCTTGTTTATGTGTCCCAGACGACAATGCCACATATAAGTTTCATCTTTGTTACTTACTTTAAGCCTTTTGTTTGTTACATTATATGTTTGAGATTGATTTATATTCAAAATATAAAGACCATTATTTGCATCAGCTGTGCAAATTTCTATATCATTTTTATAAATAAAACACCCAGTGTTTCTAAATACAAAAGTATACCAGCATTGGGTTAACATAGATACATAAATAATATTCCTAGTCAAACTAGGTACAAAATAACAGTTTATAAGTTCAAGTACATGCCCCGAGGGAAGTTCCAAAACATAAGTGCCCACGGCCAAAATGGCAACTCGAGTCCCATTTCCAACACGGAGGTCAATCTCTCCTGAGGCCAGTTTCCTGCTAATCCGCAGATCCTGCACATCAGTACATAAGTACATGCCCCGAGGGCAGTTCCAAAACGTAAGTGCCCACGGCCAAAACGGCAACTCGAGTCCCATTTCCAACACGGAGGTCAATCTCTCATGAGGCCAGTCTCTTGCTAATCCGAAGATCCTGCACATAAGTACATATGTGAGTACCACAACCAAAATCAAAAATCCAATTTTTAAAACTAGTAGTAGACATTTTATTTCTATAACAAACATACCTGATGCCGGTGCCTTACCCGCTCTGATTTCCTTCATGTGTGCCTTGTACTCGCGGCAGTCACGCTTCCAGTGACCCCGCTTCCCGCACTGCAAGCATACATCTTGGGATTTGTCCTTAGGTTTCCCAGAACCTTTTGACGATTTGGCCTTGCCCTTCTTCTTATACTTATTCTTCTTAACACCTCCAGTCGCCTTGGGCCAAACCCTCAGAGTCTGAGATGTTGAAGCATAATACCCCTCGCGCTTCTTGCTCTTAAGTAGCTCCTTTTTCTGCCTCACGCAGAGTGGACATCAACTCTCCAAGAGTTTGGTCTTGGTTCAACATGTTGTAGTTCATGATGAACCCACTCCAAGTGTCTGGGAGAGACTGTAGGATCAAATCTACTGAAGTCTCAGCCTCGAAGACTATGCCCATTTGTCCGAGCTGCTCAATGTCAGCAATCATCTGTGAGACATGGTGCTCAATAGACGTACCCTCTCACATGCGAACGCAGAAGAGCTTCTTCTGTAACTCGTATCTTTACGATCTAAGATTAGATCGGTGGAGATCGTGCAACTTCGCCATCATCTAATAGGGATCTAACCCCTTGTTTTGACGATGGAATTGCGGAGTCATAGCGGCAAGCATTACCGATTATGTAGTCGCATTATCATCGCTATGAGTCTTCCAAAGCTCTAGCTCAAGCAACTGATCAGGTCGGGGCTTAGGCCCAAGAGGTCGCTCTATAGTGTAGAGTAACTTCTCGGATCCTAGAACAATTCTGAGATTCATATCCCAGTCTTGAAAGTTTGTGCCATTAAAGACGTTGTCGCCCATGACAATATCCCTAATGCTTAACTTTCCTGTCATCTTAACCGCAATAGTCCAACTATTCGATTAACGATGTATGGGGTATAGTTTAACTGTTACAAGAAAAATAATAATATATTAGTCCAACTAATAAAATAATTGACGAAATAATTTGAAAGCGCGTAAAGCTAAGTATTTGAACGAAATTGCAAATTCAATACTAGCCTCCCACTATTTTTCGGCGAGCCTCTAACCCACTGTTGAGTACTCGAGAAACCTAGTTTCTTAGTGGGTTAGGATCCCGTTAAATAACACAGAACCTTGACTTTGGCCAACATGTTGTATGATATTTAACTAGGTAGATCTCTAAGATCAATTGGATCTCATCCAATTCCAAGATCCGGTAGGTGGACCTCCAAGTCCGAAACATATATACAATATATATGCCAATATATCCAATATATTTTCCTAACATTTTTCCTCTGAATCAACTAAGCCTTGGCTTTGGCACAACAAGCTTAATGATTCCAGTTAAGCGGAACCCATTGACTTTGGAAAGCTTCGTAATCGATGTCGATGGACAAGAAGTGATCTTGACTTTGGCCAACAAATCACAACTTGGATAAGACACACGATATGCAACAAAGCCTTCATGATTCAAACACATCCGCGATGGACAAAGGTATTGACTTTGGCCAACAAACCAGTGCCAATCTTGGATCTTGAGTAAGAATCACTCAATGAAAGGAAACGCTTTATATTTTATTGAGGGTTTTTTCGCGTAAATTGGCAACCAATTTATTATCTTTGTTAGGTCTCATCATACACCCTTAATCATGCATTCTAAAAGCATAATAAGGCGCGGAAATAAATTAATAATGATATGCGGATGGATATCTCACAGATTATTCCTAGAACAAATCACTCCATTTCCTCTCCATTGCTAGCACTATTCATACTTCTACCCAATTACATAATACAATTAAAGAAACCTCATTAACATTGAGGGGAATTAGGTGAGAAGAGAAATACAAAGAATCAAGAGAGATAAGGCTGGACACGCGGGTCCAATTTAATAAATTCTAAATTTACATCAATTTCCAAAATGCCATTTCCCTTCTAATATCCATCCGATATACATTATTTATTCAACACATCCATGTATTCATTCAAAGCATGTTATTCAATCAATCTAATCCAATTAATTAATCTTTGAATTAAGTGATCATCCAATGTTCAAACAACGATTTGATTTGCGCGAGTCAAACTCGTTTGAGAATAAGTACTCGAAGTACGAATTCTTGAATTATATCGAACTACAATTTAAATCTAATTTAACTCATATTCAATACTAATTCTATATTTAATTCTAAATTAAATAACTACACTTTTTAATGCGCATTTACGACTTAGATTCCAAATCTAATCTAAATGGGTCTCAAAGCCCAATTAACATCCAATGTTGCTTAATTAAAGTCCAATGGGCTTTCAATTAATTTCTTAAGGCATGTACTTTGGTCAATATGGGTCAAACCCAAATACAAAAGCCCAATTAAGGAATCACCCTTATTTGCCAAGAAACCAATTTAGGCCCATTAGGCCCAATTAAACATTAAAAGGTCCATTAGTTATATTGGACTTAATGAAGTGGTTTAGGCCCAATTTGGATCCAATCCAATTGACCCAAACCTACTTGGCCCAACCAAATCCATAAGGCCCAAATACAACATATAAAGCCCAATTAATTAAATTCTAATTTTCCAAATTTCAAAATTCAATTAATTAAAGTGTATTACATCAATTAATTATCTAAATCAACATTTCCAAAATACTAATTTGATCAATTAATCATGTATTAATTTGTTCAACTCATGTCCAACATTTTGAAACAAAAAATCAACTCATTTCATGCTCCATAGCTCACGACATTCATAGGGTTTTTTGTCCGATTTAGTTTTCAATCCGATTGAATCTCAAATCATCATTTCCCAAGTCTTTGAACTCATCCAATGATCAAAAGAACAAAAAATATCATGACTTTAGGGTATACTATGCATTCGGCCAAGCCCAATATTTTGGGAAAAATTAATCCAATTCAATTTTCATCAAATTGATCATGCATAACTCTAAGTTATCATCATTCAAGCATACTCAATCAATCAATTTTATCAAATCATGCTCAAATCAATTTTACCCAAATTTTAGCATAAGAACCATAATATTTTTCATGCTTAAATTACGCTCAATGATACCATTGTTTGGTTTCTATTACATTCTCAAGATCGATTTAAGCAATGAAAAAGAATGAATACTCTAAGAAGAATGGCGGAAACATACTTACTTTGATCGGATTTTGAAGACGATGAACACAAAAATTTGCTCTCTTGAATTCGGCCAACGTGCTCATTTTTGTTTGAGATCTCCAAGCTCCAAGATTTGATCTTTTGATTCCAAGCTCAAGGGAGAAGTTTCTATATCACCTTTGAATGATACTTCAAGTGCTAGCTTAAGAAAAATTTGCTACAAATTTTTCTATCCAGCAAGGGAGGCTCACGGCTTTGTGAGGTTTGGGAGAGAGAGAAAGAGTTTTTCTTTGTTTGATTTTGTTTTCCTAAAATAATAATGCAAAAAGTGTTACCAAAATTTGGTAAAAGCTTTTCCAAAAAGCAAAAACCAATTTTGGAGCCAAAAATCGCATTCAATGCCCTCAACAACCACCATCATGAATAGTGACTAGTTGTCAATCACCAAATGTGACTTGACATCCATTACTAAAGTGAAATGCGATGTGATGAGCGATGTGACTTGTGGCCGGACTTGATTAAAAATCAGAGTGGCCTCGTAAACACATTCCGGGCTCGGGTTCGTTAATTACGAATTAACGAATTTTCCATTGCGACGTAATTAAATCAAATTTAATTAAATACTAATGCCAAGTAAAATTACTATTCACGTCGCTAGCGAATTAATTTTAAATTAATTCGTTAGCCCGAATTAAAATCCAATTTTAATTCCTTGTCAAAATCTAATTTCATTTAATATATCGAATATATTACTTTAACGATTAATTCCAAATTAATCGTTCTTTCTCTTCAAATAGTATTTTATCCAAGATAAAATCTCTCCGTAATTAATCCCAGATTAATTAAGTTCGAATCATTCGTCATCGGTGAATCTTCGGGAAGCGACCCAAGAGATCCTTAGATATGTTGGCAGTAAATCCGGTCGTCGGACTATCCGAACACGTACGTATCTCGTACTACGTTTTTACCTATTTACGAGACATGGTTGGATTCTAGAAAATCAGCGTGCCTACCCAATTCTCCAGAAATATTCTTAATGGAATATATAATCTATGTCAGACGTAGTATACGTAGTATTGCGTATTGCGATCCAGTATCAGATTTCACATGCAAGGCCTGGGGCTGGAATAGTGTCTGCCCCGTACGAAGCAAATATCGGATTACAAGTAACTAGTCTCTTTAATCGGATAATCATGACCATGTCATATTATCCCGATGGTTGCAACCATTTAGAGTATCAGTTCTGTATCCCTGCGTGATCATCATCTCCATATGACTGAAGTGATTCTTTCTTCTTGACATCACACCCAATACACTACGATTCTCAATAAACCCAGAAGAGGCGTACACAGAACCTGTTAAAGTCCTGGACGACCAAAACCAAAGCGTATTGATAGTCGCAAGTACTAGCGATGCAAGTCTCAAGTTAAGACCAAATACATCTACCCTGATGCAGACTCCCATAGACACATAGTCATACAACCAATGGGATTCCGCGGGGTCTATCCAAAGCGAAGCTATTTTCGTACCATCGGTAAGCACAACCTCCTATCACACTTGCATAAGTATCCAATACTTAAATATATGAGAACTATGGCATTACGCTTTTATAACACGCACAAGTGCAATACTAGTCTATTCTGCATTATCGATGTCCAATCTCGATAATACTACGACTAGAGATATTTAATGATTAAACCATTATCGATTGATACTATCTCATATCTTATAATCCGGAACTAATTATAAGGACTTTTTGTAGGGTTTTTTAGGGGCTAAATCCTGTAACGCAGCGGAAACGGTGGAAAATCAAATTTTCCAATTTCAAAACTTTTTCTCGGATTAATTAAATAAACATATTTATTTAATTACCCAATTATCAAATTATGAAATAAAATTCAATAAATAAAATTTAAGTGAATTTACCGAATTGCCCTTACACTTGGTATTTTGTTCATTTTAGTCCGAAATTCTTCAAATCAATTTTGGATGATTCTAAATCATTTCTAAGATGAACTTAACATTTCCCAAATGTCAAAACACCAAGAGCAACAAAAATCCCAAAAATGCTTCACTTGGCCGAGAGCCTCACTAGGGGGCCAAAGTGTGCATTTGGCACTTCCATGCTTCAAGACACATCCAAATGAAATCCAATCAACATGAAACTTTATATGCATCATATAAACATCCTTATACACAACATAAATGAAAAGTCCCAAATTTGGATGAGGTCTTAAACCCTAATTTTTCAATTTCTTCAAATTGGACAAATTAGACCAAATTGGTTAAATCAATTACTTTAATCATCATTCTTCCATCCAATTAAAGTCTCAACACAATGAAATAATTATAGATCAAATATAGGTCATTTAAGAGTGGGTCAAAAACTCTAGATTAGCAACAATGTTTCCAAAATCATAAAAGAATACTTATAACTACACTAGTCACAAGCTTCCATCATCATACATGCTCAACACTTTCATTAAAGTTCCATTCACCAAAAACACAAAGAATAAAGAAAATAATAGCATAAAAACATCACAAGATGTAGCCTAGAACATAAGGAACAATTTCCTCTCTAATAGCAAATTAAGAAAACTTACTAAATCCAAGCTTTTTCTTTAGTTTTTCCTTTCTTCCTCTCAAGCTTCTCTTGTTTTCTTTTAACAGAGTTTTGGTTAAAGTGTATTAGGTTATTTACCAAATGAAAAATAAAACAATTTATCCTTGGCCGAATTTGGCCAAATATTTACAAGAAAAATTAATTTCAATTTCATTTGAATTTCAATTTTATCAACTTGTTAAATATCTAATAAACACTTTATAGATATTTTAATTAAGTCAACAAAGGCAACTAAGCCTTAAAAACAAATATCCAAATCTTAAGATATTTATATTTTATTTATTTAATCATTTAACAATTAAATAATCAATTAATTAATTAAATACAAATATATTAAATATATGTATTATATTTACATTAAATATTAAATACATATATACATTTATGATATTAATCAAATATCTCAATTTGACTATTAATTAATGTGTATTTAAATTAATCAAGTATTAAATGTAAATACACAATAATTAAGGAAATGACTATTGGGTCCCTAAACATGTATTTTGCGCTTAACCTTTAAACGACTTTATAAATAATCAATATTATTTATAAATGTTGCTCTAGTGCTCTACGAGTATATTTCATTATTGAGACTCTCTAGATTCAGGCATATCCGTCACGAAATCCAATTTCGTGTCCATAATTTATCCACCCGTAAATTATGACGATCACAGACAAACTCGCTGAATCATACAGGTCGAGGTCATGGCAAATGTATAATTCCTCCGTCATAGGTATCCGGATATATCCCAGAGATATAGATGTAAACGTCAAATCTCTATGGGGATTATCCATTAGACTATTCTATTAGCAATCTCAAAAAAGAATGTTTAGAAATAGTTTCTAAACTGTACCACGGGCCCATGGTTTTTATCTGATTGCTAATCATATGGACTACCTATGCTCTGGTACACAGAACTGACAGATCCTATCTTGACACACATAGGACACCCTGAGGATCTATTTGGGATTGACTTTGAATTAATACTATTTGGGATTGAAACAAAGCATCATACCTAGCTGCTTGAGAGTCGTGTTTTGCTTCTATCTTTTTCAAGTGGGTAAGCACTTCTGTTATTCTTGTTTCTTTTTCATACTCATGGCCTTTGTTCTGCTGTTGGAATCCGGGTGGTGGATTGTTCATTTGCCCTGAATTATTGTTCCATACGAAATTGGGATGATTCCTCCACCATAGGTTGTAGGTGTTGGAATATGGATTGTTCCCATGTCTGTTGAAATTGTTGACATAATTCACTGTCTCTTTATGTTGGTTTGGTTATGGTGCTCCTCCATATGGTGAACTTGTGGATCTAATATTGCTTTGTATGCTAATAGTTTCCAAGAATTTTCATATCTGATCCAGCTTGGCATTCATTGCTGTGTTGGCTCCAACTTCATAAATTCCCGCAATTCTTTGGATCAAGCTCCTTTTTGTTGGCCACAATGAATTATTGTTAGCCATTTCTTCAATTAGGTCCCAGAATTGATCTTCTTCTTTTTCCATTAGTGCTCCTCCAGCAGCAGCATCAATTTTGGTTCTCATTATTCCAGAAAGTCCATTGTAAAAGGTTTGAACTTGTAGCCATTTTGCAATCTTATGGTGATGACATTTCCGGAGTAAATCTTTGAATCTTTCCCAAGCCTCGCAGAGGGATTCTGAATCTTGTTGCACAAAGGATGTAATGTCATTCCTCAGCTTTGCAGTTCTGGCTAGTAGAAAGTACTTTTCAAGGAATTTTGTGGCTAAAGTGTTCCAAGTTGTGATGGAACCTGCTAGTAGTGAATGTAGCCAAGCCTTAGCTCTGTCTTTCAAGGAATATGGAAAAACTTGCAGTCTCATTGCTTCTTCAGCTGCTCGGTTATAGTTGAAAGTGCAGTAAACTTCCAGGAAGTTGATGATATGGGCATTATGATATTCAGTTGTATTCCCCCCAAACTGTACTGACTGCTGAATCATCTGAATGCATGTTTTGATGTCACACGCATTTTCTGGTAAGGGAGGAAGTACAATACAGGAAATGAAGCCGTCTACCATCAGAACGATTCTGTCTCGAATTGGAATTGGTGGTGCAACTTCTAAAGGTTCAGGTTCCATGTTAACGATTCATTCTTGGCCTTCTTGCCTTTCCCTTATCAACTGTCTGATGGTTCTTTCAATTTATGGGTCAAGCGATCGGATTTCAAAGCTTCTGGTTCACTGATGTAGTGTTTGAGAACCTGAAACACAAGAAAATAAAAATAATAAGTAAAAAGAAATTAGACACAAGTAAAGCTATCTAACCTCAAAACTAATAGTGAAAGATAAATAAGTCCCCGGCAACGGCGCCAAAAACTTGACCGGCTTAATCACACACGTATAACGCAAGTGCACATATCGTTCAAGTAGTATAAAAAGTATCGATCCCATGAGGACTTAATACCTAAGCTATTATTTTATGAAGTCAAATGTTTACGAGTATCTAATGGATTGATTATTTGATTGGGTGGTGATTTTAAAATTAAAACCAGTAAATAAAATTGCTCGAAAATAGATTGAAGAAAATTTGAATTTATAAAACTATCCAGGGTTGTGAATGTTTCCAATATCTTTTAAAAGATGAAGTGGTTATTATACGTTTGTGTAATATATTGGTTTATTAACCTGGAACACGAAATTATGTAAAAACCTCTTCCGATGGTCAAATACAAATACCCAGTGTAACCCAATTAATCATATTCCTATGTCAACTAGGTTACTTGAATTCGTTAAGTGCAAGTTCCAATTATGGCTACCCCTGCCCGACAGGTATATTCCTATCCTGTAAGGAAATCTATTAAAGGGTTATATATCCTCAAGGAAGATCGTGGGTTATTAAGTCTAATATCTTTAGCCTAAAACCCCTTTTCCAAGTTCATTTTAAGTTTACCTGATCAATCTTATTAATGACTAGTTAACAAGAAGCATTAAGTTTAAGACTTAATAAATAAACCTTTATATTACTTAAACTATAAATTAATCTCTTATTAACCGGTGATATTAGAATTCATCACAACCCCATATAACTGACTTAGTTACGACATATATTTATGGGTAGTAAAAGCTTAAATAAAATAAAAGACATAAAGTAAATTGCTGGAAATTAAATACTGAAAAGTAAATGACGGAAAGTAAATGCTGAAAATTAAATACTGAAAAATAAATGTTGAAAAGTAAATGCTGAAAGTAAATTGCTGAAAACTAAATGCTGAAAGTAAATTGCTGAAAAGTAAATAACGTAAAAATACTATAAAAGAAAATGTTGAGGTAAAATGATCCACTTTTATTACTTCTATTTTAGATATCTCCCTTAATATAATAAATTAACTTTGCATGATAATTACCAACCAGCCATATAGGCGGTATCCAGATTAAGTCAAATTAATAATTAATTACCAACCGACCAATCAGGAGGTATCCAGTTTAGTCAGGTTAAAACCAATTTCAATATTTACCAACCAACCATAAGGCGGTATCCTCATTAAGTCACATTTTAACTAGTTTATATATTATATTTAAGGGAGATTAATCTAAATATTAGTAATAAAAGTTTTACCTTTTACCCTAGTAAGGGGGAGTTACCTCATCATTACTGAAAAGTAAATTGCTGAAAAGTAAAGAAAGAAAGTACTATACGTAAAAGTAAATTGCAGAAAGTAAAGACTGAAAAGTAAAGAAAAGGCTAAAAAGTAAAGAAAAGAAAGTGCGAAAGCTGAATTTAAATACAGAAAGCTGTAAATAAACAAGCAAGATACAATCTTCTTAGTATTCTTAGGGAATTACATAGAAAAAGGTATGAATTCAAATCTGAAAATTCGGCCTTAATTTATAGACTTTTTTGGTGCCATGCGTCGCAACGTGACAGCCTTGTGCATCGCGACGCGCTGACGTGGCACGCGCTAATTGGATGTTTTGATCTCTTATTTACTGACGTGGCGATGAGGAATCTATCGGCCCAATAGATGCTGACACGTGGCAGATTTGGATGATTAACTCAATTATTATGCTGACGTGGCGATGACGTGGCGGTGTGGATTGTCGACAGCATGTGATGATGACACGTGGAACAAGATGATTGGCTGATGATGACATGGCTGACATGTGGCAAGCTGACTCGACGTGTGACTGATGTGGATGCCACGCGGGTGACATGTGGATGACACGTAAATGACATGTGGTGATGTCGATTTTCGGTAGTATGTGATGGTGACACGTGGCACGACGCACGTTAGCAATATTGATGTGATGATGAAACATAGCATGCACACGTTAGCATCCAGCGTATTTTAGCAAACTTCTCAGATTTTGACACGTGTCCTTGGCATATGTTAGCAAGCTTCGGTGCACGTTAGCGGTCGCGACGCGTGAAATGATCATGTTGCCCTTTTTTGTCATTTTTCACTGTTTTGGCCCCGAATCACCTCCATAGAGTCCAGAAACTTTATTTATCTACAAAATAACACAAAACACATCAAAATATTCACAAAACTCAAGAAACTATACAAAATATTAGGTCAAATGTGTGGGAAATAGTGATACATTTACCACTCATCAAAAGCGTTTCCTACAATTGGCATCAAGAGCGAGGTTGAAAAATATTCTAACTAGTCTCTTTTAATTTTAATTATGCAATAATTAATGTATTTATTTTTATGTATGAGATACATGAGAAATAAAAATTTAAGATGTCATAAGAGTAGGCATAAAATTGGTCGTAAATTGTTCCGGCTTTTTAGTTTTATTAGTGTTTTTTGGAATGTAAGGCCATAAGGCCATTTTAGGAATTAATTACAAATGTTGTATTTAATTTTACTATATAACTTTTGGAGCCCATTGCCAATGAGAACACTAAGGTCGTAATTGAGCAATGGTTGGTAAATGTGGATCGTGGTTATGGGAAGCTATTGTAAGCATAGACATGGTGAGTTTGACGGTGACGTGTGGAGATGATTACCAAGCGAAATCATGTCTTACGAGCCAAAGTGCTAATATGGTCCGTAGTGAGCACACGACTACTTGAAGCATTACATCCATATATTGCGAATGTTACTACTCGAGGAGCAAACTTTCCGCAGGAAAATCCATGGAGTCAAGAGTTGAAGACCAAAGAATGCCTTGGGTATTTTGTGTATTAATTATATTAATATAGAAAACCAAAAAGCCCGGTCAATGCATTAGTTTTTGTTGTATGTATGTTTATAATTCAAATTGTTTGAATAACATGTCATATAGCATATGATGCCGACTCTTGCATTATAACATGTCATGACATTAAATGCATGTTGATTTAATCCAAGCATAAAAGTTATGTAAAATTTAAAATAGTTAAAATTTAGATTAATACATGCAAATAAATTAAATAGTTTAATTTGAATAAGTTTAAAATTTGATAATCCGAGAAAAGATTATTGATATGAGACTAATTATTTAATTTGGTATATAGGATGGAAACCCGGACATAAATTCCACAGTCGATTCCGAATGGACGGTAATGTGGTCTGCACTCGGGATACAACTCCACGTACCAATTAAAAATAACATAGGTCACCTACACCTAATTAAATAGTTTAATTAAATAATTGTCTAAATTAGAATTTTATTTTTAAACTTAAAATAGTAAACTAAAATTTTAAGGGCTAAAATTGAAATAACTCACTAAAAAGAACATTTAATTAAATTATTTAATTAAGATATTAGTTTGGACTAATAAGTATTAGTGAGCAAAATTTGAAGTGTTAAAATTTGGAGATATCACTAATCCTCAACTAGTATTAATTAGGTTATGTTTTTAGCCGTGCATAATCTAAATAAATTAAATACTAGTGTAATAGAAATCTTAAACAATAAAATAGTGAGTGGGAGAGAGATATATGACAATATATCCTGCAATCTCCATTGTTAGTCCGAAAACGTGAGACTCAAAAGGCGCCTCGAGATGACTTTTTTTCGTCCCCATACGGGTGTTGTCTATTTTGGGTCAATATCAAATTTGGATTCTGAGAGGATAGGAACTCTAGATGTATCTAGTGAACTGACTTACCTTATGGCGTCACTTCACTAGTTAAGTCAAAGAGTTCCAAAACAACGGGTTACACTCACAAAGGAATGATTAAATGTTAATCTAAATTCCTTGGTCAAATCAAACGGTGGTTGGTTAATATATGAGTAAGAGTTATTCCTGCATATATTAATCAATTGAGATTCTCTCGATCTATCATGCAAATACTTGACCTACCCTACGACGTCACTTATTTGTGGGATGATAGATTTCAATGGCATAGTAATTATTTTAGGTTTCTGATTCATTTTACATGGTTCATGCATCATGTTAAATTATATGCCAAAATACCTGTGATGATTTTATTATGCGATGAATGAATTTTTTGAATAAATGTTTATCTTAACATTTATCAGCCATTTTTTTCCTGATATTTCCATACTTGTTAACGACTAATATACGAGAGAAAATTACGTTAAAAGAAAAGTAACATGAAAGTTGTTGTGGTCTTTTGAAGACCTATATTTTTCCTGAAGGAGGAGTGTCATCGAGAGCCAAGATGTATATGATACTCACAAAATGTAGGTATGGCCAATGAGAAGACCCACTCCTAATTGTTAGTAGGGATGTCTCATGTTCTTGTTGCAAAACATGAACTAATGGCTACAACATCCATGATGATGTAGTCATTGCAGGACATGTTCGGGTATCATTCAGAGCGGTAACATCATGAGGCCTTAGTCTCATTTACGACCACGAAGATGAAGGATGGGACACCCATCCAAAAAGAACATCTTAAGGATGATGGCCCACTTCAATGTGGCCGCCCATAGTCACGTGACCATGATAATGAGATCTCTTTCAAAAAATCCCCTGCAGTTTAAGAGCAACTTTGTCGTAAACAAGTTGATTTTCCCCCTTACATAACTGCATATGCTCACCTCTTTGGAGTCCATACTGATGGATCCTCGTGAGCCTAGTGGAGAGGCAAGTGTTGCCGAGTCTTTCAAATCTGCAAAGAAAAGAAAGAAACACTAATAAGGTTAAGAGTACAACTACTTGAAATATGGAAAGACCTTGCTAAAGGTAACTTTACCATGAGAGTCAGGACATGGAATGTTGTTTCAATAAAAAACAGTGGGAGTTATCAGTTTTCAATCTTCAAATAAAAGTTATTTGAAATTAAATAAATTGTTGTTTTGTCGTAGAAATTTGATTTATGATTCAAAACTAATTGTATGATGGTTTCCATTTTTATTTAATAATAATAGTTATTATTTCAAAAATGGATTACCAATATGCAAAGGAAACTATGAGATAACTTGTATGTGTTAATATTGTTAACACATAACTCACTGCTCAAGACTGAGATGTTTAAGGTTGAAAAACCTAAAAATAAACGGCAAATGATTTCTCACAAAAACACATATTTGTGGCATCTCAGACTTGGCCATATTTACCTTGACAAGATAAGCCGATTAGTAGAAAGTGGATCTTTAAGTCAGTTAAAAAACCGCAACTTACTAGTCTATGAGTCTAGTCTAGAAGGTAATATGACCAATAGACCTTTTATTTGAAAAAGACTAAGAGCCAATTAATCACTAAAGGGATTATGAATATTTCATCACATTTGTCGATGACTATTCTAGATATGTGCATGTTTACCTAATGCAGCATAAATCAGGTACCTTTGAGAAGTTCAAAGAGTATTATGCTAAGGTTGAGAATCGATTAGGTAAATATACCAAAATTCTATTATCAGATCGTGGAGGAGAATACCTCGACAATGAATTCGAGGAGTTCTTTATTGAGAATGGAATGGAATCCTAACTCATAGCACTTGGAACACCACATCAGAATTTTATTGCAGAAAGGAGAAATCAAACCCTACTAGACACGATGAGATCAATGTTAATTGACAGTGAAACTATGAATGAATTCTTTTATAGTCTAAAAAGAGAATAAATTGTTTGTATTTCTTGAGGATGACTATATAAGAGAATCCATACCTCATAGTAAATTGGTACTCGAGGAGTTACTTAATGGTTAGACTAATGCATGACTAACAATAATTGTTGACAATTACAATAACATAACACCTTTGACATCTATGCGTCAGATGCAGTAATATCAGGAGAATCTACCACCTAGACGTAGTGGGAGGATTATATGATAACTTGATAGTTGTCTAGGATTTGGAGAGGCAAGAGTTGTCACCTGAAATAATCACCTCCAATAATGATGTAGATGATCTATTGATCTATCGTAGTACAATGGATGATCCTGATAAAAAAGAATAGCTCAAAGTCATGAATCTCGAGATGGAGTCCATGTACCCCAACTCAGTCTGGGATCTTGTAGGCCAGCCTAATGGGATAAAACCTATAGGTTGTAAGTGGACCTACAAGAAGAAAAAATGAATATATGGGAAGGTACATACCTTCAAAGATAGCTTAGTGGCCAATGGTTATACCTAGTAAGAGGAAGTCAATTATGAGAAGATTTTCCTGCCAGTGGCCATGCCTAAATCTATTCACGCTCTTCTATCCATTGCCACATATTATGAATATGAAAAATGGCAAATGGGCGTCAAGATAACATTCTTGAATGCTAGTTTTGATGAGAGAATCTATATGGTGTAACCAGAGAGATTCATTGTCTAAGGTAAACAGTAAAAGGTTTGTGTAGGACACATAAATCGGTGACACTGTTCTAGGCTCGCAGCCTAGTCGGGAGTACGGAGTTGCCTGCGGGGGACTAAAACAGAGAATAAATGAGTCACCACCCGGTGTGAATTGGGAAAATGATTTAGGGTCGCACTCACCCCTCGCAAGGGAAGACCTTAAACCGTTGGGTTCGGAATGGTCCATTACTTATGCCACTTTTAATGAAAAGATTTATGCAATAATCTAACCAAGTCTATGCAACATTCATACGCAAAAATAACCTACTTCTAAGTTCACGTGCATGAAAATAAAACATATATCTAAGTTTGCATGCATAAAAGTAAGTCGTCATAAAGGCAAAAGCACAATAACACACAATAATCTCATGAACATATTTAATTATCAAACGCAAAAAATAAATAAAAACCTAAACATAAACAAAAATTAAATTCCTAATGCAAAAGAAATAACTAATCATGCTCGGAAATAACCAACTAAATCATACATAAAAAATAAATAACATATTAAATGACTACATCATGCTTAGACATAAGATTGGATGAAATGAAATATGGGTGTCTCTCAAGTGGTACGTGGAGTTGTTTCCCAAGTACAAACCGCACTACCATCCATTCAGATTCGGCTACGGAATTTACGTCTGAGTTTCCATCTGATATACCACAAGAGAGAATACATATTCCATTCATCCGAAGGTCATATCATACACCAATCAACAATACTCATGCAAAGTAAAATAAGAAAATAAATAAAAATAAAGGAGAATGAATAAAAAAGGGTGCCCTCAGGTCTAACCTCTTAAGTCATCTCTTAGAAGTGCGTTACACGGTTGTCGGAAGGGTTGATGCTCCACAACTTTTTTGATTTACTGGTTCGTTGTTTTCCTTCGTTGCCTCGCTGTTTTGGGCTGCTGTTTGCTCTATTTTACTGTAATTTTCTGGTCACTATTTTTTACTGTAATTGGGGACTTTTTTGGCTTACTGTTTGGCGATATTTGGGCTGTGTTTCAAGGCAGTTTTTGGGCAGTATTAGGGGGCTGGTTCACGGCCTTGGTGTGCACGTGCAGATAAGAGACGTGATGGTTAATATGTATGTGTTTGTGGTTGTTGATTCACATGGCTAAGAATGGCTTATTATTGCTGTGAGTGCGTGGAGAAAGGAGAGAGTGACACAAGAGCTGCTAGTGGTTTTGGCGTGAGGCTTTGTGATTCGCCCTAGTGTGGTTCACGTAATTGTGCTCGGCATGTGAGGCTAAGGTTTATTGTTTGTTTGTGGTGTGAGTCAGGGGGGCTCGATGCGTGATGGAGTGATATGCCGAGAGAGGTGTGGCTACTATATGCGTGTAAGTTGGTTGCTGAGATTAGGGTTCTGGTTTATTGGTTGTGGGCAAGAGAGAGGAGAAATGAAGGTCAGAGGTCAGAGGGCGTGGCTACTATATGCGTCTCTACTCAATGCTTGCTTCAATCCATCTATGGATCGAATAACCTGCAAACCTAGTTTGCTTGTTATGGTTCGACAAAACCGACAGGATATTATAAACATCCTCCGAAAGGTTTCCGTTAAGGAAAGCGGTTTTGGCATTCAGCTGCCACATTTCATGAATGAAACATGCAGCATCAGCAAGCATTATCCAAACGGATTTGCCGTGGCAACAGGTAAAAGGTTTCATCGCAATCAACACAATGTTGATAACTTTACCTTTTCGCTACAAGCCTAGCTTAGTACGTTGGTATGTTGCCATCCATTTATGTCTTCCTTGAAGACTTATAGTACCAATAGGCACAATGCCTTGAGGTACATCAACTAGTATCCAAATATAGTTGATATACATGGAATCTAATTCGGATTCATGGCACTTTGCCATAATTAGGGAGTTGATAACTTGTATCACTTCCTCATACGTAGTCAGTTGGTATTCCTCAATAAGATAGACATCTTTATGAGCCGAGATCAGAAAACAATACCCCAGGTTGTTTTCTGACTTTATCCGACCTACGCGGTTCTTGTGTATTCGAAGAGTAATGGTATAGTTTCATCCTTGATGAACTATTTATGTTCCATTAAGATTGGGTTCCTTGAACAGTATTACTCCGATTTTCATCGAGTTATACTATCCTCCCACTTACCACTGCATATCGGTATTCCTCTTAGGAAAACTGCATGGTGAGCAACAATTTAATTGTTCTCATGTGAGGTGTATAAATACAATACTTATGGTATCCCTAGGATGACCTACAATTGGCACTTATCCTATCTGGGTTTTAGTTTGGTATCATCCAAACATATGCCTATCATTCCCAAATATTCAGGAATGTGAAACCCGGTTTCTTTTCCCGTTCATATCTAATATGATATCTGTCAAACAAATTATTATGGAAACTTATTCAAAATAAGATCTTGCACTGGTTAAAGTTTATCCGTTGAAGGAAATGGTAGCTCAGAGCGACTCGTGATTAACCTTATCATGTCTAACAAAATTCGATTAATCCATTCGGACATACCGTCAAATTGACGTGTTCCGTGAGGAGTCCTCATTTGAAAGGATACTATACTCTTTCAAGTATATTAGAAACTCTATTGCTTAAGTATTTTCCATTACGGTCTCACCGTGATGGTTTAATACTTTATCCGATCTGTTTGTGTATTTCGTGTCGAAACTGTGAAAGTTTTCGATTTGTGTTCTTCAAAAGAAACACGCAACCATAACGCGATGCCACATCCGTAAAGGTCACGAAATATTCATATCCACATCTAGCCTAGCTAGACATGGGCCCCACTAGCTTCACTATGAACTAGGGCTAACATATCGGTGGCATTGGCACTTTTACCAAGTAAATAGTGTTTTAGCTAAGGGTGGCAGAAAAGCCCGGCCCGGCCCGGCCCAACCGGGCTTTGGCCCGACCTGAGGTGGAAAAAGCCCGGGCCGAGCCTTAAAATGAAAGCTCGGCTCGGGCTCGGGCCCGGGCTAGGCTTTCCAATTTTGGCCCGGGCCCGGCCCGGCCCGGTCCAAAATAAATAAAATAAATAAAAAATAAAAAAAAATATATTTTTAATATGTTTGTATCATTTTTATTTATTTTTAGCATTTAAATTGTTAATTTATCAATGAAATTTGTGATTTATTTATAAATTGTATTTGTATATAGTGTAAATGTATTTTATATTTATATATCTTTTAATTTTTTTTAATTTTTTTTTTAATCGGGCCCAAAAAAAGCCCGGGTCCGAGCCCGTCCCGAGTCGGGCCGGGCCGGGCTTTTCCAGGGCCGGGCCGGCCCGTTGCCACCCTTATTTTTAGCCACTTTTCCCAATAAACTAGATTCGTAGACTTTTATTTGAATGGAATCAAATTAGCCCTAGAACCCACTCTTCGAAAGTGTGGATATACGACTCTTGTTTAATAGTGTCCCTGACAACTATGCCACATTTAAGTTTCTTAATTGATCAAATCATTTTGAGCTATTTATTTTTCATGTTATATATTTGAGATATTATTTATATTCAAAATATAAATTCTGTTATTCACATCAACTTTATATAATAAAACACTTTAGTGTTCTAGAACATAAAGGTTCACCCGCAGCGGTTAAACACTGATATAGGGATAATGTATCTAGTCAAACTAGTTACATTATAACAGTTTCTTAATTTAAGTACTAACCCGAAGGTAGTTCCTAAATTCAAGTATTTACGGTTAAAACAGCGACTTTCGTCCCGTTTCCAATTCGCAGATAAATCTCAATTGAAGTCAGTATCCTGTTTAAAACAGATTCTGAACATCAATATATATATTTATGTACCACACTAAGTATCTTAAATCTAATTTTAATACTAGTTGTGAACATAATTATGACAATCATATTTGAAGTCAGAGCCTTGCTCGTCTTCTATTCCTTATTGGGATATGTCCTTTTATCTTCCTAGAAGATAATAATTATTTTGCCTTTGACCTTTTCAACATTCTAGAAGCCTTTGGCCAAGCCTCGGGTTTCTAGAATATCGAAGTAAGGTGCGCCTTGCGCTACTTGCCTAATTGCAAACTTTGACTTTATCTCCTTGAGATTAGTCATTAATTCTTCAAGAATTATCAATTGCAATTTTTACTTCTAAAGTCTAATTTTAGATTTATGAAGATCCTTCAATTTCAGTATCATACTTTAAGAATCTAATCCTTAGTTCTGATAAAGAAATCAATGAGTCTATATGACAAGTATAATGGATTAAGCACTAAAGTTATCATTACATGAATATTCCAAATATCATGTTCCACTTATTTGCTTAACTCCGGGTCTTAGGAATAATACGTTATTTTATCAAATAAAGTAACTTATTATTTTCCAGGACCATCCTGAAATTTTATTCCCAATTAGAAAATTAAAGTCGTTTAAATACATTTTCACACAGGATTATATTTTAAACACTAATCTTTCATTTATTTCTTGATTCTAATAGTCCAACTATTTAATCAATGATTTGTGGTACTATTTATTATAATGATTATAATAGTCCAACTATTTAATCAAATATCATTTAAATTAATTAACCTCAATTACATTGATTACTATAATCCAATTATAAAATCAACTGTAAATCAAAATTAATTAATTCAAATATATTGATTAATATAATCCAATTATATATAATCAACTATAATACAGTCCAACTGCTTATAAAACAACAATTAAATATTAGTCCAACTAACATTTAATCTAACGACGAAATAATTTGAATGAGCGCGTATGGCGAGTAATTGAACGAGTATTGCAAATTCAACTCTTGCCTCCCACTATTTTTCGGCGAGCCTCTAACCCTCTGTCGAGTACTCGGGAAACCATGTTTCCTAGTGGGCTATGATCCCGTTAAATATCACACAATCTTGACTTTGGCCAACAAATTGTATGATAATTAACTAGGTAGATCTCTAAGATCGATTGGATCTAATCCAATTCCTAGATCCGGTAGGGGGACATCCAAGTCCGAAACATATATCTTATATATGTCAATACATCAAATGTATTACCTAACCTTTTTCCTCTGAATCAACTAAGCCTTGGCTTTGGCACAACAAACTTAGTGATCCCAGTCAAGCGCGACCCATTGACCATGGAAAGCTTCGTAATCAATGTCAATGGACAAGAAATGGTCTTGACTTTGGCCAACAAATCACAACTTGGACAAGACACTGATATGGAACAAAGCCTTTGTGATTCAAACACATCATCGACAGACAAAGGCCTTGACTTTGGCCAACAAACCAATGCCGTCTAGGATCTTGAGTGAGAATCACTCAATGGAAGGAAATACGCTTAATATTGAACGAGTGTTTTTCGCATGCAAATTGGCAACCAATTTATTATCTTTGTTAAATTCTCATCATCATACACCCTTAAACATGCATTCTAAACACATAATAAAGCGCATATGAAATAAAGTAATAATGATATACAGATGGATACTTTACATTGATCCTAGATCAAATCTCTCATTTTCTCTCTCCAACTAGCACATGTATTTACTTCTACCTGTTACACTACACTTCTAAAGAAACCTCATTTACATTGATGGGAATAGGTGAGAAGAGAAATACAATGAGAAGAGAGGTGATGAGGCTGGACACGCAGGTCCAATTAATAAATCAAATTTATCACACAATTTCCAAAATTGCCCCACCCGACTAATATCCATCCGATATACATTATTCATGCATCGCAACCATGTATTCATACAAGCATGTTATCAATCAAATTAATTAATCAGATAATTAGTGATCATCCAATGTTCAAACAACGATTTGATTTTTTGCTCGAGTCAAACTCGTTTTGCGAATAAGTACTCAAAGTACGAATTCTCGAATTAAATTAAACTAATAATTAAAATCCAATTAATACACATTTAACCTTCATGTTAAGAGTTTCCAGATTTTTGCAAATCAGATCTAGCTTGGCATTCAATCTGTGTTGGCTCCAACTTCATAAAGTTGATGAATACAGTTCGTTGAATCATGCTTCTTTCTGACAAAGAATTATTGTTGACCATTTCTTCAATTAAGTCCCAAGCCTGATCCTCTCATTTTTCCATTAAAGCTCCCCAACAGCAGCATCAATTGTGGTTCTCATCAGTCCAGAAAGTCCATTATAGAAGGTTTGGACTTGTAGCCATTTTGCAACCTCACGATGAGGAAATTTTCTAAGCAGATCCTTGTACCTTTCCCCAGCTTCACAGAAGGATTCTGAGTCATGTTGCACAAAGGATGTGATGTCATTCCTCAGCTTTGCAGTTCTAGCTGGGGGAAAATTTTTTGTAAGGAATTTGGTGGCTAAGGTGTTCCAAATTGTGATGGAACCTGCTGGTAGTGAATGTATCCAAGCCTTAGCTTTGGCTTTCAAGGAATATGGGAACACACGCAGTCTCATTACTTCTTATACCGCTCGGTTGTAATTGAAAGTGTCGCAAACTTCCAAGAAGTTGCTGATATGGGCATTAGGATCTTCAGTTGCATTCCCTTTAAACTGAACTGATCGTTATATAATCTGGATGCATGTTTTGATGTCACATGAATTTGGTGGTAAGGGAGGAAGTACAATACATGAAATGAAACTGTCAACCACCAGAATAGTTCTGTCTCAAATGGAAATTGGTGGTGCAACTTCCAAAGGTTCATATTCCATGTTGATTAGTGCCTCTTGGCCCTCTCGCATTTACCTTCTCAACTGTCTGATTGTTCTTTCAATTTCAGGGTCAAGCGGATGGATTTCAAAGCTTATGGTTCTTCTCATGTAGTGTCTGTGAACCTGAAACATAAGAAAACAAAAATAATAAGTAAAAAGAAATTAGACACAAGTAAAGGTATCTAAACTCAAAATTAATACTGAAAGATAAATAAGTCCTTGGCAACGGCGCCAAAAACTTGACCGGTGAAATCACTCACATAATGCAAGTGCAAGTATCGCTCAAGTGGTATAAAATGTATCGATCCCATGACTAGAATCCCTAGTGTCAGATTGGTGCCCCGGGCAGTAAAATGGGTCTAACCCATGGAAATCAAGTATATGTGTAATTTTAAATTATTTAATGAAATACTCTATTTCATTATGAGTATATAGGAAAAAATCGGGACTGAATCAGAGTCCGGAAGCTCCAAAATGAAGCAAAACAAAAGTTTCGCGCTATAGTGCGCACACTGTAGCACCAATCACAACCTTTTTTTAAAATTCATTTCTTTCTACATTCAGCTCACTTTCCAGTGAGCTGAATGGATTAGTGTATTTTACCCTAATCTATTCGGTTCTCCCTAAACATTTCAAAAACACCCAAAATTAATTTTTAACATCAAAACCAACATCAACACATGTTATAGAATAAAAATCAAGTTTTTGAAAATATCAAATATGTTTACAAAAACATAAATTTATTCAAAATACGCATTTACGTAAATTTTGAATCCAATACAAAAACCATTTTAGAATCCCAATTAGAAATATCTCATGAACAATTCTAGTTCACCTAAAAGTGGTCAAGTGAATCTAGAATGGTAGCCATAACTCTAAGCATTAATCTAGAGTTATAAAAACTTATTAATTATTCCATGTCCAATATGATCATCTTTGACCTAATTCATAAGCATGTTGTATTTATACTTCTAAAGTATCCTAACATAATTTATTAGCCTTATTTCAACATTAAGCTATGTGATCATGCATCTAATACACAATAAACATAGCTTAGAAGAAGATCAAACATTACCTAGTAAGCTTGATGTAAGATCCAATCTACCTCTCATTTGTTCAAATTATTGGAGAACCTCCCAGGAGTCTAAGCTTGACTTCAAGATCCAACCTTGATTTCCAATGCTAGCAAGCTTCACTTCAAGATCTAATCTTGATTTCTCCTAATTGAAATGTTTTAGAGACCTCACAAGCTTCTTTAAACATTTCTCTAAGTTAGGCTAATTTCTCTAAGAATTTGCTTGTTTTTGTACTTGTAATTAAAACCTTCATAAAGCTTGCTATTTATAGTAAAACTTAGGAAATTTTTAATTAATAAAAGCTATAATCAACTTTTAAGTGGGTTTAATCCAATTTGTCAAAATATGTATAATTAGGTGTGACTAATCTCCACTGTCTCCCACTTTAATTTAACCCAATTAAAACAAGCCAAGGATTAGGAAATAGATTAGTTAAATGTTTTCCACCTTGATTTAATCCAATTAAATCAATCCAAAACCACCTATTATTACATACTTACAATTACCATAATATCCTCAAATGGTAGAGATAATTATGATTTTACAATTAAGCCCTTCTGTACTTATTGAATTAATCCAATTAGGTCAAAGTAAATAATCAATGTTATCAAATAACACTTGATTATCTTAGTTGATAATTATAATATCGAATATTATATTTTTTTCAAAATAAACCGGCTACCCAAGTGCTCAACGAGTACACTTCATATTGGGACTCTCTAAGTTCAGACATGTTCGTCATATAAGCCTAGCTAATATGTACGCAATTCAGCCACCTTCGAATTTGCGAAGAACACGAATGACCTTTCTGAACTATACAAGTCGAGGTCATTACATATGTTTAACAATCCTTCCATCGTAGGCTATCTGAGTTGTGCTTAGGAAACATAGAATATACCGTCAAGTTTCCAAGGCACAAATCTCATGTCGACATGTCCATGATTCATTACAATTGATGTTTTCCACCCTAAGTGATTAGCTTTGGCCAAAGTCTTTAAGAATCGTGACTTTACTCACATGGATACCTAAACCCCTTATGGTACATATACGTGCCGACAGATCCTATCTTGCTTCGTACTTGATTACTGAGTGCATCCGTCCACACCCAACAAACATCTAGAGGCCAGACTATGAAAGGTTTATGATATACATGGCATCAAATTTGGAGGACATCACATAAAATCAATGCTATCATATAGTCAAAGGATTATATATGCTACTCGACTCGAGGAGATTCCTATTGACGGTGGTGTGTACTTCCAACTATTATGAATCACCTATAAGTCATTCAGTATTCGGTCCAACCAATACTCACATGTCTATACGAGCTTTCAAAGCTCATGGTACATCGGGTTAAACCATTGAAATTCCAATTCCAATATACGACACGTGCTTGTCTTCTAGGTTAGAGGAATTTGACCGTATTCCAAAATCAACGACTATGAATATTTCCTTTAAGAATAGTTTACACCTAGAATCAAGAATATTAGAAGTTCGATGTCATTTTTAGCATATATATACATCAATTAAGCTTTATCTTTAACCCATGTAACGAGCTTTGGGTCAGTGACTCCTAGATCAGTTGGCCTTAGGGCATTATGTGTTAAAACACCCTTACAGACTTAATTGCTTGAGTTAGAGAGGCTACAAAATCAAACTTATTCGCCTAATTTTTTATAACAATTCAAGCTCTACCGTTTACGCGAACAATCATTACTTGCTAAGGTAAAATGTCGGGTTACTAAGTAAAAACTCGATTATTATTATAATCTTTTTTTAAAAACTAACTTATGCTCTATCATTTTATGCGAACAATCACCTCTTGCTGAGACAAAATGTTCGATTACTAAGTAAAAGCCTGATTGATTTTTTTGAATAAAAATACAAATTCCATTGCCTTTAGGTGCCTACCTCCAAAAACTGGAGAACTGAATATTACAAAAATTTTACTTACAACCCATGATCATATGTTACCGTATATGGTGATAATACTTGTTAATGAGCATATGGAGATCAAATTTAATCAATATTATGGTGAATTCTCAAATTTAAATGATTCAAAAAGAAAATAACAAAATAACTTGTTACAAACATTGCATCTCATGAATGAAAAAACTCCTTACACTGCCATCTCTGAACAACAATTCCACATGGTTAGTCAAAAATTTATTATTTGTTTGTGTGTAGTTTTTGAATAAAAACACAACAGAAAATCAATACAAAATATATTTTTTTACAACAAAATAACAACAATAAAAAAACATAAAATTTTTTTTTTTTTTTACATAAAACAACAACACAAAAATGAAAATATTTTTTTGAAAGAAAAATACAACAATGAAACATAAAAACAAAAACTATCTAGTCAACTCTATCATTCCCCTAACAAAATGGGACATTGTCCTCAATGTCTGAATAAGAAGAAGTAGAGTTTAGAAGACATCACATGGTTAGTGTAGAATTGAAAATTGAATCTACAACTATTAAAAGAAAAAAATTACAGATTAAGATTCAAGTCCATTATATGCTTCTTGCCACGATAGTTATCAAACTAATTCAACTTCGATAGAATGGGGTTGATTTTTGGTTCATAAGCTAGGAGTTGGTAAATTAATTCATCATCATTTCTTGTGGATAGAATGATATCTTTTACCAGTTTTGAAATGAACCCCAAATCTTTTGGCATCCTCAAGAAATACTAAAAGAAAATAGAAAAAGTGATCAACATTAAGTAGTCCAATGGGTTTTCGGTGAATGTTCAAGTTCGCCCATGATGCAACTGTGAATATTTCTTCCAACGTGCCCAGCCCACTTGGTAAAGCAATAAAAGTATCAACATAATTAATCATTTCAGTAAGTCTTTCAGACATATTTGAGATATTGTATTTTTCTCCATTTGATTTTCCGATGATGTTTTCTCCTACCAAATATTTGGAATGATCCCCAAAACTTGATTGTCACCATCTTGCACGGCTTTTGAAACACATCCCATCAATCTAAGATTGCCACTGCCATATACTAAGTGCATGTTTCTTTCTGCCATAACTCTACCTAATTCTTTTGTAGCTTCAAAAAATTCTGGTTTAGTCAAGAGCTAGTTTCACAAAACACACATATATAGTGACTCGTCTCTTGAAGTTTTCTCCATTTTTGTTCTCTTTTTATCTGGATGTGTCAAAGAGAAAATGAAGAACTATATTTATGGATCTGAAAAAGGGTGAGTAATAAAAGCATTAGTACTCGCAAAATAACAAATGTCATATGAATAGTAAAATAGTGTTAGTGTCCTAGACATGACCAAGATCTCTACAACATGATTTCGTGTGTGTGAATATTCAAAGAGGTTGCGGAAATATACTTACAATGAATGGATGAGAATTTAAAATTCTTTGATGTATGTTGAGAGCTCCAAGCTTTAAGTTGTTTTCCAAACTCAATGATGAGTTTCCCTATCACCTTCTTTGATTCTTTAAGTGCTAGCTCAAGAAAAATTTTACAACAAAATCTTCCTTTGGAGAAGATGAAGTTCACGACAAAGGGGAGAGGGAGAGAGCTTTTTGTTTGTTTGATATTTTGATTTCTAAAATCAATTACCAAATCAAAAAATCAAAAGTTGGTATATGTCTTTCAAAATAAAAAACAAAGTGTGTTCGGTTTGGTTTGTGTATTCAACAAGCAATCCAAGCTTACACAACCATTAACAACTTCCATCACATTTTAAACATGTTGATGTAAGTCAAGTGGGTCCCACCACTTTTAAATTCCAAATTTAAGTCGAACAACTAAAAATGCAACTTCACTTGGGCTCGGGTTCGTTTAATTCTGAAATAAACGAATTTGCCATTGCGACATAATTAAATCTAATTTAATTAAATAATTATGCCTCGCAAAATTATACGAAAGTCGTAATGAATTAATTCTAAATTAATTCGTTCGCCCGAATTAAAATCCAATTTTAATTCCGCTTTGAAATCTAATTTCATTTAATATATCCAATATATTATTTAATCGATTAATTCCAAATTAATCGCGTTCTCTCTATTCTATTCGAATTTTATCCCAGATAAATTCTTACTGTAATCAATACCAGATTAATTTTCTCTCTCTTATAATTAATCCTAGATTAATTCTTTTCGAGTCAAATGTCATCGATGAATCATTGGAAAGCGACCCATGAGATCCATGGATATGTTGGCAGTAACTACGGTTATCGGACTATCTGAATACGTGTGTACCAAGTACTAGGTTCTTACCGTTTTACAAGACATGGTTGGCTTCTAGCAAAGCACTGTGCCTACCCAATTCTCCAGAAATATTCTTTTAAGGAATATATAATCTTTATCAAGCGTAGTATACTAAGTATTGCGTATTAAGATCCAGTATCAGTTGTCACATGCTAGACCTGGGGCTGGAATCATGTCTGCCATGTACGAAGCATATATCGGATCACAAACAACTAGTCTCTTTCATCAGATAATCGTGACATAATCATACTATCCCGATAGCTGCAGCATATGAGAGTACTAGTTTTGTATCCCTGCGTGATCATCATCTCCATATGACTGAAGTGATACTTTCATATTGACATCACACCCAATACACTACGATTCTCAATAAACCTAGAAGAGGCGTACACAGAACCTGTTAAAGCCCCGGAAGACCAAAATCAAAGCATACTGATTTTCGCAAGTAGTTAACGATGCAAGTTTCTGGTTAAGACCAAATGTTACCTACCCTGATGCGGATTCCCATAGATACATAGTCATACTACCAATGGGATTCCGATGGGTCTATCCAGAGCGATGTTGTTCCCGATCCAACGGCTAACAGAACCTCTTATCACACTTGCATAAGTATCATATACTTAAATATATGAGAAATATGTCGTTAAGCTTCCATAACGCGCACAAGTGCAATATTAGTCTATTCCGCATTATCGATGTCCAGTCTCGATAATACTAAAACTAAGGATATTTAACGATCAATCATTTGTGGATTAATATTGTCTCATATCTTATTAATCCCGAACTAATAATAAGGACTTTTATCATTTATATATCAAAGAAATGTAATTACAAAATGATAAAATAACAATTTCCTTTGTCACATAGTTAATTTGTACAAAAACCACAATGTCTTTTACAAATAGTGATGCTATGGGTCATAATTATCCAACAATCTCCCACTTGGCTCATAGTCAATCACTCAAGTATCGAACACCTGAACTATGTACATGTCGCTCAAACTTCTGCTGAGAGATAGCTTTCGTCAGCGGATCTGCAATGTTGTCATCTGAAGTGATCTTTTCGATCTTCACATCGCCACGATGTATGATCTCACGTATCATATGGAAACGTCGAAGTACATGCTTGGACCATTGATGAGACCTCGAATCCTTAGCCTACGCTATAGCCCCGTTATTATCACAATACAAAGGAACGGGCTCAGCTACTAACGAAACTACTCCTAATACAATTAGGAATTTACGGAACAAACTGCCTTTTTACTGCTTCAGCTACAGCTATATATTCTGCTTCTATTGAATCGGCAACAGTCTCTTGCTTGGAAGATTTCCAGCTCACTGTTCCATTGTTCAAACAAAATATGTAACCAGATTGCGACTTAGAGTCATCTTTATCGGTTTCGAAACTTGCATTGGTGAACCCAGTCACCTCAAGTTCTCCATCTCTATAGACTATGAAAGCATCATTAGTTCGTCTAAGATACTTAAGGATGTTCTTAACCGTAATCTAGTGACCATCACCTGGATCGGCCTGCTAGCGACTACACATGCTCAAAGGATATGAGACATCAGGTCGCATACATATAATGGCATACATGATCGATCCAACTGTAGAAGCGAACGGGATCCGACTTATGTTGTCTCTCTCATCTTGAGTTTTAGGACACATGTCCTTAGATAGAGAGACGTCATGTGACACTGGAAGCAGTACCCTCTTAGATTGATCCATATTGAATCTCTTCAACACTTTGTCAATATACGAGTTTGGGAGAGTCCAAGCAGCTTTCTAGATCTTTCCCGGTAGATCCTTATTCCCAGAATAAAGGTTGATTCTCCCATATCTTTCATGGAGAATTTTAATGAAAGTCAAGCTTTCACCAATTTTAGCATAGGAATGTCATTGCCAATAAGCAATACATCATCAACGTAAAGGACAATGAATGTCAGTGCACTCCCACTAACCTCCTTTTATATACACAAGAATCATATTCGTTTTGAATGAAATCATATTCTTTTATGATCTCATCAAAATGTTGATTCCAAAAACACGATGCTTACTTCAATCCATAAATGGATCGATTTAACTTGCAAACCTTGTTTGTATGTTTTAGTATGACAAAAACATAAGGCTGTTGCATATAAACATCCTCCAAAAGGTTTCCATTAAGGAGAGCGGTTTTGACGCCCATCTTCCATATTTCATAATCGAAATATGCAGCAATATCAAGCATTATCCTAATGGATTTAATCATGGCAACATGAGAAAAAGTTTCATCGTAATCGACACCATGTCGTTTACGATACCATTTTGCTACAGGCCTAGCTTTGTACTTTGTATGTTGCCATTCATGTTCATCTTCTTCTTGAAGACCCATTTATAACCAATTGGCTTAACGCCTTCTGGTGCATCAACCAGTGCCTAGACGTGGTTGGTATACATGGAATCCATTTCGGACTTCATGGCATCTTGCCATAAAATGGAGTCGATACCTTGTATCACTTCTGTTGGTTTCTATAATTAGTCCCAAAGAAAGATTAAGCCATAGAAATACAAATAACATACATGCAAAGCTAGAAACATGGCGGAATCATACTTACTAAGCTTTGCGACGAAAATGGTGAAGACAATCCTTGAGTCTTCAAGGTGGAAGTTTCGGCCAAGCAAGAAGATGGAGATCTTTTCGAATCTTCAAGTGTTCCAAAGCCAAGGTTGTTTCCCTCATCACCTCTTTTGATCCTTCCTTGTGCTAGAAAAAATGGAGAATGAAAAACAATTTTTATGCCTTCAATGAAGCTCACGGCGTGAGCAGGAGAAGGAGATGAGAGTGAGATTTTTTCAATTTTTTGTTCTCTCTAGTTTCCAAACCGTGAATGACCAATTGAAAAGCAAAATGAATGATATCAAATACCAAAAATGAATTTTTTTAATCAAAAACCCTTCAAAACCGTGAAAGGTTTTCCCTCTAAAAGAAAAATTCATCAATGCCATCATTATCTCACATTGAGAATAGAGACAATGTATCATCCCTTAAAGGTGACTAGATACATTCATCATCTATTCGTATCAAGTAATGAGATATCGCGATGTGATTTGCGGATTCCATCCGTTTCAAAATACGAATGTGTCCGTAAACACTTTCGGGCCCAAATTCGCTAATTCCGAATTAACGAATTTCCGTCGCGACGAGAATTAAATAATTACGCCTAGCGGAATTATTATTCAGATCGCTAACGAATTAATTCTAAATTAATTCGTTTGCCCGAATTAAAATCCGATTTTAATTCCGCGTCGAAATCTAATTTCGTTTAATAATATATCGAATATATTATTCTATCGGTTAATTCCAAATTAATCGATCTCTCTCTCTCTCCTATTAAGGCATTTATATCCAAGATAAAGTTTCTCCGTTATTATCCAAGATTAATAAAGTTCGAATCAAACATCATAGGTGAATCTTCAGGAAGCGACCCAAGAGATCTCCGGATATGTTGGCAGTAAATACGGTCGTTGGATAATCCAAACACGTACGTACCTCGTACTACATTTTTACCGATTTACAAGACAAGGTTGGCTTCTAGCAAAGTGCCATGCCTACCCATTCTACAGAAATATTCTTACTGGAATATTAGATCTTTATCTAGCGTAATATACCGTAGTATCGCGTACATCGATCCAGTATCGGACGATCACATGTTAGGCCTGGGGCTGGAAAGTGTCTGCCCCGTACGAAACATATATCGGATATCAAACAACTAGTCTATTTAATTCAGACAATCCTGACCTGGTCATATTGTCCCGACGGTTGCAACCTTTTATAGAGTACTAGTTCTGTATCCTGCGTGATCATCATCTCCATATGTCTGAAGTGATACTTCCATCTTGACATCACATCCAGTACACTACAATTCTCGATAAACCCAGAAGAGGCATACACAGAACCTGTTAAAGCCCCGAACCACCACAACTAAAGTTTACCGATTGTCGCAAGTACTAGCGATGCAAGTCTCAGGTTAAGACCATATACACCTACCCTGATGTGCCTCCCATAGACATGCAGACATACTACCAATGGGATTCCGCGGGGTCTGTCCAGAGCGAAGCTGTTTTCCGTACCATCGGTAAAACACAACCTCCTGTCGCACTTGCATAAGTATCCAATACTTAAATATATGAGAACTGCCATCACAACTCGCACAAGTGCAATACTAGTCTATTCCTCCGCATTATCGATGTCCGATCTCGATAATACTCCGACTAGGGATATTTAATGATTAAACCTTTTATATTGAACTGTCTCATATCATCTCATACGGAACTAATCATATGGACTTTTGCCATTAATATATTAAATTAAATAATTTTACAAAACGGCAAAAGACAATTTCATTATCACATAGTTAATTTTGTACAATAATACAATATCATTTACAAAATAGTGACGCTATGGTCATAATGTCTAACAATCTCCCACTTGGCCAATAGTCAGTCACTCAAGCATCTAATACCTGAACTATGTATATGTCGTTCAAACACTTGCTGAAGAACAGCCTTCGTCAGTGGATCTGCAATGTTTTCATCCGATGCGACCCTCTCGACTTTTTTACCTCGCCACGATGTATAATCTCCCGAATCAGATGGTAACGCCGAAGAACATGCTTTGATCGTTGATGAGACCTTGGTTCCTTAGCTTGTGTTATAGCCCCGTTATTGTCACAATACAATGGCACGGGCTCATCAGCAGCTAACGGAACTACTCCTAATCCGATTAGGAATTTTCGGATCCAAACTACCTCCTCCTTGCTGCTTCTGATGCAGCAATATACTCCGCTTCTGTTGTTGAATCGGCAACAGTATCTTGCTTGGAAGATTTCCAGCTCACTGCTCCGTTATTCAAAAAAAATGTACCCTGATTGCAACTTGAAGTCATCCTGTCGGTTTGGAAACTTGCATCGGTGTACCCAGACACCTCAAGTTCTCCCACCCCCATAAATTAAGAAAGCATCCTTGGTTCGTCTAAGATACTTAAGGATATTCTTAACAGCCATCCAGTGACCTTCACCTGGATCGGCCTGATAGCGACTTCACATGCTCAAAGCATATGACACATCAAGTCGCGTACATATCATGGCATACATGATCGATCCGACTGCCGAGGCGAACGGTATCCGACTCATGTTATCTCTCTCTTCTTTAGTCTTAGGACACATGTCCTTAGACAGAAGGATACCACGGAAATTGGCATCAATCCCTTCTTGGATTGATCCATGTTGAATCGCTTCAACACTTTGTCAATATATGTACTCTGGGAGAGTCCAAGCAGCTTTCTAGATCTATCCCCGATAGATCTTTATTCCCAGAATAAAGGCTGCTTCTCCCAGATCTTTCATGGAGAATTTTAATGAAAGCCAAGCTTTTATTACCGACGTTAGCATGGGAATGTCATTGCCTATAAGCAATACGTCGTCGACATAAAGGACAATAAAAGTTGTGCTCTCCCACTAACCTTCTTGTATACACAAGGGTCATCATCGTTTTGTACGAAATCATATTCTTTTTTTATCTCATCAAAACGCTGATTCCATGACCGTGATGCTTGCTTCAATCCATAAATGGATCGATTTAACTTACAAACCTTGTTTGCAAGTCTAGGTACGATAAAACCGTCAGGTTGTTGCATATAAACATCCTCCAAAAGGTTTCCATTAAGGAAAGCGGTTTTAACGTCCATCTGCCATATCTCGTAATCGAAATATGCAGCTATCGCAAGCATTATCCGAATGGATTTAATCATGGCAACGGGTGAGAAAGTTTCGTCATAATCAATACCATATTGTTGACGATACCCCTTTGCTACAAGCCTAGCTTTGTACGTTTGGCACGTTGCCATCCATGTCGGTCTTCTTCTTGAAGATCCATCTGCAATCAATAGGCTTTACGCCTTCTGGTGCATCAACCAGTGTCCAAACTTGGTTGGCATACATGGAATCCATCTCGGACTTCATGGCATCTTGCCATAAAGCGGAATCAATATTCTGTATTGCTTCCTCATACGTAGTTGGTTCATTATCCTCAATAAGATTAATATCTACATGAGGCGAGATCAGGAACCCATACCTCTCAGGTACCTCCTGACTCTCTGCGACCTACGTGGTCCTTGTGTATCTGAAGATTGTGGTAACAAACTTTATCCTGGATTGGTCTGTTTATGTTCCGTCGTTGATTCATTGCCAGGAACAGTATCACGACGATTTTTCATCGAGCTCCACTTTATTCCCACTTACCACTGCATCTAGGAATTCCTTCTCAAGGAAAAATAATGTAGAGCAACAAACACTTTGTTCTCTTGTGGGTGATAGAAAGTAATATCCTTTGGTTTCCTTAGGATATCCCGCGAAAAGGCATTTATCTGATTTGGGTTCTAGTTTGGTACCTTCCAAACGTTTAACATATGCCCAGCATCCCCCCAAATCTTCAGGAAAGAGAAACCTGGGTTCCTCCCTGTCCATATCTCAATGGAGTCTGTTCAACAGACGTTGACGGAACCTTATTCAAAATAAGTACCGCACTGGTTTAATGCGTATCCCCAGAAGGATATTGGTAGCTCAGTCCGACTCATCATCGACCTTACCATGTCTAACAAGGTACGGTTTTCCGTTCAACACACCACCGTTTAATTGCGGTGTTCCAGGAGGAGTCCACTGTGAAAGAATACCATTTTCTTTCAAGTAATCTTGAAACTCATAACTTAAGTATTCGCCACCACGGTCCGACCGCAATGTCTTAATACTCTTACCTGTTTGTTTTTCGACTCTACTTCGTCGAAACTCTTTGAATTTCTCAAAAGTTTTCGACTTGTGTCTCATTAGATACACATAACCATAACGAGATGCATCATCCGTAAAGGTTACGAAGTAATGATATCCACCTCTAGCCTGGCTAGACATGGGCCCACATACGTCACTATGAACGAGGGCTAACAGTTCTGTGGCACGTTCATCTTTACCTTAAAAGGTGATTTAGGCATTTTGCCTAAAAGACAAGATTCGCAGACATCATATGCATTAAGATCAAATCCGTCCAAGTACCCACTTCGAAAGTGTGGATATGCGAGTCTTGTTTATGTGTCCTAGACGACAATGCCACATGTAAGCTTCATCTTTTAGATTACTCTTTTGAGCCTTTTGTTTTTATTTTATGTTTAGGAGATTCATTTATATTCAAAATATAAAGGCCATTATTTGCTACAGCAGTGCAAATTTTGCATCATTTTTTATATAAATAACACCCAGTGTTTCTAAATACAAAAGTGTACCCATGCTGGGTTAACAAAGATACAGATAGATATTCCTAGTCAAACTAGGTATATAATAACAGTTCAAAAGTTTAAGCATATGCCCCGAGGGCAATTCCAAAACAAAAGTCCCTACAGCCAAAACAGCAACTGGAGAGTTCCGTTTCCGACTCGTAGATCAACCTCCCCTGAAGTCAGCATCCTACTATCCTGCAGATCCTGCAAATCAGTACATATATGAGCACACAACCAGAATCAAAAATCCAATTTTTAAAACTAGAAGTAGTCATATTTATCTCAATAACAAACATACCAGAGGCTAGTGCCTTGCCTGCTTTGATATCCTCCCTTTGTCCCTTGCCCATTCGGCAGTCACGTTTCCAGTGACCCTTTTTGCCGCAGTTGAGGCAGACATCTTGAGACTTGTCCCTTGGCTTCCCAGAAGTTTTGTCAACTTGCCTTTACCCTTTTTCTTATGTTTCTTCTTCCTCACCCTCCAGTAGCTTTGGGCCCAGCCTTGGCCTCTGAGAGGTCGATGTAAAGTGCGCCTCGCGCTTGCCCCCTTTTTGGAGTTCTTTTTCAGACTCCTTCAAGATGGATAACAGCTCTCCAAGAGTGTCATCCGTATCCATCAACTTATAGTTGATTATGATTTGTCTCCAAGTATCAGGAAGTGACTGTAAGATCAAATCTATGGTCAGCTCAGCCTCCAAGACTATTCCCATATTGGCCAACTCATCAATATCGGCGATCATTTGAGCCCCGTGGGCCTCAACTGATGCACATTCAGTCATTCGGGCGCGGAAGAGTTTCTTCACCAACTCGTACCTTTCCATCCGCTTGTTGGAGCGGTGGAGATCTCGAAGTCTAGCCATCATACTATAAGGATCCAAGTCCCTATTCTGGTGACGAAAGTGTTGAGTCATCGAAGCTAACATAATAGCCTGAGCTGTGTCACAATCATTGCTGTGAGTTTTCCATAACTCCAGCTCAAATGGGTCAGTGGGCTTAGGTGGGAGAGGTGTTTGTATAGTGTACAACATCCTCTCAGCCCCAAGGACTATCCTCAGGTTCATTTCCCAATTAGCGAAGTTTGTGCCCTTCAAGACATTGTCACCCATGATGATGTCTCGGACATTTACCTTGCTTGCCATCTCAACTACGATAGTCCAACTATCTAGTTAACGATAAAATGGGTACAGTCAAACTGTCAAATAAAAATAACAATGTATTAGTCCAACTAATTTTAATAAATAGACGAAATAAAATTTGAAGGACGCGTAAGGCTAAGTATCTGAACGAAATTGCAAATTCAATACTAGCCTCCCACTATTTTTACCAAGTCTCTAACCCTCTGTTGAGAACTCGGGAAATCCTATTTCCTAGTGGGCTAGGATCCCGTTAAATAACACACAACCTTGACTTTGGCCAACAAGCTGTATGCTATTTAACTAGGTAGATCTCAAAGATCAATTGGATCCCATCCAATTCCTAGATCCGGTTAGGTGGACATCCAAGTCCAAAACATATGTATATTTACTTATGCCAATGTATCTAATACATTTTCCTAACCATATCCTCCGAACCATCTAGGCCTTGGCTTTGGCACAACAAACCTAATGATTCCGGTCCCGTTAAGCGGGACCTATTGACAAGGAAAGTTTCGTAATCAATGTCGTTGGACAAGAAGTGATCTTGACTTTGGCCAACAAATCACAACTTGGACAAGACACCGATGTGGAAAAAAACTCTCATGATTCAAGTACATCCTCAATTGACAAAGGTCTTGACTTTGGTCAACAAACCAATGCCAATTTCGGATCTTGAACAAGAATCATTCAATGGAAGGATAATTGTTTAATATAGATTGAGGGATTTTACATAATTGGCAACCAATTTATTATCTTTGTTAGGTCTCATCATCATACACCCTTAAGCATGCTTCTAAAACATCATAAAGTGCATAAAGTAAATTAATAGTGATATACGGATGGATATATAAAACAATTTGTTCCTAGAACAATCACTCCCTTTCACTCCCCGCTAGCAATATTCTACTTCTACCCAATTACATAATACAATAAGAGAACCTCATTTACATTGAGGGGAATTAGGTGAGAAGAGAATACAAATAGATAAAGAGATAAGGCTGGACACGCAGATCCATTTATAAATTCTAAATTTACAATAATTTCTAAAATTACCCTTTCCCTTCTAATATCCACCGCTATACACTATTCATTCATCACATACATGTATATTCATTCAAGACATGCGATACAACCAATCAAATCCAATTAATTAGTCTTTGTTTAAGTGATCATCCAATGTTCAATCAACGGTTTGATTTTGCGCGAGTCCAACTCGTTTGAGAATAAGTACATAAGGTACGAATTCAAGAATTATATCGAAGTACCCCATTAAATCCAATTTAAGTCGGATTCAATATTAATTCAATTTATTTAATTCCAAATTAAATGTTTACACTTTTAATGTGCTTTTAAGATTAGATTCTAAATCTTATCAAATTGGGTCTCCAAGCCCAACTAACATCAATGTGTGTTTAATTAAAGTCCGATGGCTTTCAATTGATTTATAAAGGCTTGGGCTTTGGTCAATGTGGGTCAAACCCAATTACCAAGCCAAAATAAGGATCACCCTTAAGTGCCATAAAATCAATTTCAAGCCCATAAGGCCCAATTAAACATAAAAGCCCATTAATTAAATTTTAATATTCCAAATTTTAAAATTCAAATGATTAAAGTGTAATTGCATGATTAATTCATTAAACCAAATATTTCAAAAACACCAATTAATTTATTAATCATCAATTGTTCAAAACACTTGTCTAACATTTATTGAACAAAAAAATCAAGTCCTTTAACATGTCATATTGTATTCGGCCAAGAGGGATTTTTGCGGTTCGATTTGTTTTTCAATCCAATTGAATCACTAATCTATATCCCGTATGGATTTTAAGTCATCTAATGAACTTGAAGCAAAAAATCCAATTTAGTGAAAAGACCTCCATTTTCGGTCAAAGCAACAATTTTGGGGAAAAATCATCCAATGCTTTTTCTCAAAATTGATCATGTATTACATCAAATATCATACAAATAATCATGCTTAAGTCATCTAATAAACTTGTGCATGAAAAATTCCAAATCAATAAAATGACCTACACATTCGGCCAAGGCATCAATTTTGGGGAAAAATTATCCAATGCATTTTTCTCAAAATTGATCATGTAATACATCATATTACAAACATTAAGCATACTCAAATCATCCAATGAACTTGTGCATGCAAAAAATTCAACTTAGTGGAAGTACCTCACATTCGGCCAAGCAACATTTTGGGGAAAAATCATCCAATGCATTTTTCACAAAATTGATGATGTATTATATCATATATCATACATATAATCATGCTTAAGTCATCAAATAAACTTGTGCATGAAAAATTTCAAACCAATGGAAGCACCTCCACATTCGGCCAAGACAACCACTTTGGGGAAAAACATCCAATGCATTTTTCTTAAAATTGATCATGTAATATATCATATAACATACATAAAGCATACTTTAGCATCCAATTTCACAAGAAAATGCTTCAATCAATTTTCCCCAAATTAACCCTAATGTATTTCATGCTTAAACATGGCTCCATGATACCAATGTTGGTTTCTATAATTAGTCCCAAAGAAAGATTAAGCCATAGAAATACAAATAACATACATGCAAAGCTAGAAACATGGCGGAATCATACTTACTAAGCTTTGTGACGAAAATGGTGAAGACAATCCTTGAGTCTTCAAGGTGGAAGTTTCGGCCAAGCAAGAAGATGGAGAGAAGCGTCGAATCTTCAAGTGTTCCAAGCTCCAAGGTTGTTTCCCTATCACCTCTTTTGATCCTTCCTTGTGCTAGCAAAAATGAAGAATGAAAAACAATTTTTCTGCCCTTCAATGAAGCTCACGGCGTGAGCAAGGAGAAGGAGAGGAGAGTGAGATTTTTCAATTTTTGTTCTCTCTAGTTTCCAAAACCGTGAATGACCAAATGAAAAGGAAAATGAATGATATCAAATACCAAAAATGAATTTTTTAATCAAAAACCCTTCAAAAACCGTGAAAGGTTTTCCCTCCAAAAGAAAAATTCATCATATGCCATCATTATCTCACATTGAGAGTAGAGACAATGTATCATCCCTTAAAGGTGACTAGATACATTCATCATCTATTCGTATCAAGTAATGAGATATCGCGATGTGATTTGCGGATTCCATCCGTTCAAAATACGAATGTGTCCGCAAACACTTTCGGCCCAAATTCGCTAATTCCGAATTAACGAATTTCCGTCGCGACGAGAATAAATAATTACGCCTAGCGGAATTATTATTCAGATCGCTAACGAATTAATTCTAAATTAATTCGTTTGCCCGAATTAAAATCCGATTTTAATTCCGCGTCGAAATCTAATTTCGTTTAATAATATATCGAATATATTATTCTATCGGTTAATTCCAAATTAATCGATCTCTCTCTCTCTCCTATTAAGGCATTTTATCCAAGATAAAGTTTCTCCGTTATTAATCCAAGATTAATAAAGTTCGAATCAGACATCATAGGTGAATCTTCAGGAAGCGACCCAAGAGATCTCCGGATATGTTGGCAGTAAATACGGTCGTTGGATAATCCAAACACGTACGTACCTCGTACTACGTTTTTACCGATTTACAAGACAAGGTTGGCTTCTAGCAAAGCGCCATGACTACCCAATTCTCCAGAAATATTCTTACTGGAATATTAGATCTTTATCAAGCGTAGTATACCGTAGTATCACGTACATCGATCCAGTATCGGAGGATCACATGTTAGGCCTGGGGCTGGAAATGTGTCTGCCCCGTACGAAACATATATCGGATATCAACAACTAGTCTCTTTAAATCGGACAATCCTGACCTGGTCATATTGTCCCGACGGTTGCAACCTTTTATTGAGTACTAGTTCTGTATCCTGCGTGATCATCATCTCCATATGTCTGAAGTGATACTTCCATCTTGACATCACATCCAGTACATTACAATTCTCGATAACCTAGAAGAGGCGTACACAGAACCGGTTAAAGCCCCGAACCACCACAACTAAAGTTTACCGATTTTCGCAAGTAGCTCTGTACGACTCATCATTGACCTTACCATGTCCAATAAAGTTCGGTTTCTCCGTTCAGACACACCGTTTAACTGAGGTATTCCGGGACGAGTCCGTTGTGAAAGAATGTCATATTCTTTCAAGTAATTGAGAAACTCATTGCTTAATTATTCTCCACCACGGTCCGACCGTAATGTTTTAATACTTTTGCCGGTCTGTTTTTCTACTTCGTGTCGAAACTCTTTGAATTTCTCAAAAGTTTCCGACTTGTGTCTCATAAGATACACATAACCATAACACGATGCATCATCCGTAAAGGTTACGAAGTATTCATATCCACCTATAGCCTGGCTAGACATTGGCCCACATACGTCACTATGAACAAGGGCTAACAGTTTAGTGGCACGTACACTTTTACTGCTAAAAGGCGTTTTAGGCATCTTGCCTAATAAACAAGATTCGCAGACATCATAGGAATTAGGATCAAATCCGTACAAGTATCCACTCTTCGAATGTGTGGATATACGAGTCTTTTTTATGTGTCCCAAACGACAATGCCACAAATAAGTTTCATCGGTTTTACTCATTTTGAGTCTTTTGTTTGTCATGTTATGTGTTTGAGATTCATTTATATTCAAAATATAAATACTATTATTTACATCAGCAGTGCATATCTCAAAATAATCTTTATAAACAAAACACCATGTGTTCCTGAAAACAAAGGTATACTCACAATGGGTTAAATAAGATACATATATAATGTTTCTAGTCAAATTAGGTACATAATAATAGTCTGATAAAGTAAGTACATGTCTGATGAGTGGTATTTATATCACTTATTCCCACTCATTTAACCTAATATTTTGTATAGTTTCTTGAGTTTTGTGAACTTTTTGATATATTTTGTGTTATTTTGCAGATAAATAAAGTTTGGAAAGCATTGGAGGCAATTTGGGGCAAAAACGGACAAAAATGCGTCAACATGGATATTTTGGTCTTTAGCGCGTCGCGATGCTGGAGACTTTCGCGTCGCGACGTCTAAAATGCGCCGAACAGTGCTAACATGCGCCGGTCCACAAATAAGAATCTGAGAAAAGTTTGACTTTGCTAAAATGCACCGTGCCACGTGTCACCATCATAGCCGATCAGCTAACATGCACCGTGCCACGTGTCAGCATCCTATGGTGCCGACAGTCATCATCGCCACGTGTGCCATGTGTCATCCTACGTGTCTCCATGTCATCAGCCACATCAGCAAGTCCACAAGTCAAAATTTCCACCTGTCGTGCCACATCATCATCAGCCAATCAGGAAGTGACACGTGTCGGAATTCTATCGTGCCGAAAGTCTCTTTCCCACGTGTCGCCACATCACCACCACCTCACCGCCACGTCATCGCCACGTCAGCATCAATTATTGGATATCCTATCCTTATCTGACACGTGGAGGATAAGAATCTCATCAACAAATCAGAAGCCGCCACGTGTCACAATATTTGAGTTCCAACCACTCCGCCACGTGTCACCTTATCACCTTATCCAGAATCTGCAACCCACGAACCAGAAGTTGCCACGTCGAAAAATCTGGCGTCGGGATGCTAGCTGGGCGTCGCGACGCTGGACCCTTATCGACCCCTATAAATAGAGCTCGAAATTTTAGATTTCAGTGCACCATTCTCTCCCATTTCTTTGATGTAAATAGGGAGTTATTCTCTCTCTAAATTTCTTTTAATTTTTAGTTTTTAGTTTTGTAATAATTTCAATTACTTTTTGTAATAATAGTAATTTACTTTCTTTACTTTTTACAGTTTTTACTATTCACCATGAGGAGGTAACTTCCCCAGCTAGGGTGAAAGGTAATTCTATTACTATTTCTATTTAGATTAATCTCCCTTAAAAATAATATATTCACTATTTAAAATATTAACTTAAAAAGGATACCGCTATATTGGTCGGTTGGTAATTTAATCTTAATCTGGTTTAAACCTGACTAATCAAGGATACCGCCAGATTGGTCGATTGGTAAATTAATTTTGGTTCCGCCTTTATGGCTAGTTTATGGACAAATATTACCGCCTTAATGGCTGGTTGGACTTAATTTGACTTAATCAGGATACCGCCAGATTGGTCGGTTGGTAATATTATCACTAGTTTATATATTATTTTATGGGAGATATCTAAATTAGTAGTAGTAAAAGTAATTCCTTTTGCCTTAGCATTTTATTTTATTGTAATTTTCTTTTCATTATTTACTTTACCGCATTTTTACTTTATGTCTTTTATTTTCAAGCTTTTACTAGCCCTAGTTATGTGTTGTAACTAAATTAGTTATCTGGGGTTGTGATGAAATCCAATATCACCATTTTATAAGGGTTAGATTATAGTTTGGGTAATATAAAAGTTTATTTATCGAGTCTTAAACTTAATGCTTTTTCATTAACTAGCCATTAATAAATTGATCTGGTAAATCTAAAATGAATTAGACATAGGGATTTTAGGTTTCAGCCTTAGACTCAATAGCCCACGATCTTCCTTGAGGATAGATAACCCTTTAATAGATTTCCTTACAGGATAGGAATATACCTGTAGGGCGGGGGTAGCCATAATTGGGACTTAAACTTAATGAATCCAGATATTTTGGTTGACATAGACATATGGTTCAATTAGGTTAAACTGGGTATTTGTGTCTGATCATCGACAGAGGCTTACACATAATTTAGTGTTCCAGGTTAATAAATCAATATATTACCCAACTTTAAGATAACCACTTCATCTTTAAAATGATATTGGAAGAAATCACAACCCTAGATAGTTTTTAATATTGAATTTTCTTAAAACTTATTTTCGACAAATTTATTTACTTGCTTTTAAATTTAGAATCGTCACTATTTCAAATCAATCAATCAACTTGTTAGATATTAGTAATCATTTGACCTCATAAAATTAATAGTTTAGATATTAAGTCCTCGTGGGATTGATATTTTTATACTACTTGAACGATACGTGCGCTTGCGTTATACGTGTGTGTTTACGCCGGTCAATGCCCCGAGGGAAGTTCCAAAATATTGGTCCCAACAGCAAAAACGGTGACTCTAGTCCCATTTCCAACTCGGAGGTCGATCTCTCCTGAAGCTAGTCTCCTGCTAATCTGCGATCCTGCAGATCAGTACATATATGAGTACCACATCCAGAATAAAAAATCCAATTTTTAAAACTAGAACTAGACATGTTTATTTCAATAACAAACATACCTAAAGTCGGTAACTTGCTTGCCTTCACTTCCTTCATGTGCACCTTGTACTCACGACAGTCACGCATCTAGTAACCCCATTTGCCACACTGTAGGGAGACATCTTGGGATTTGTCATTTTCCTTCCCAGAAGACTTTGATGATTTGGCCTTACCCTTTCTCTTATTCTTCTTCACACATCCAGTAGCCTTCGGCCAAGCCTTGGCTTTCTGACATGTCGAAGCAAAGTGCGCCTCGCGCTTTTTGCCCTTCAAAAGCTCTTTTTCTGCCTCTTTCAGTATGGCCATCAACTCTCCAAGAGTATTTTCTTGTTTCATCATATTATAGTTCATGATGAACCCGCTCCAGCTGTTAGGAAGAGACTGTAAGATCAAATCTATGGAAGTCTCAGCCTTAAAGGTTATGCCCAGCTGACCCAACTATTCGATATCAGCAATCATCTGCGACACATGGTGCTCGACAGATGTACCCTCTGACATACGAGAGTGAAAGAGCTTCTTCTGCAACTTATACTTCTGCGATCCAAGGTTAGATCGGTGAAGGTCCGTCAATTTAAACATCATTTCGTAGAGATCCAATCCCTTGTTTTGACGACGAAATTGTGGGGTCATTGCAGTAATAATGACGGATTGAGCAGTTGAGTTTTCATCACTGTGAATATTCCAAAGCTCAAGCTCAAGTGGCTGCTCAATTCCAGGCTTAGGCCCGAGAGGTTTCTTTATCGTATAGAGCATCTTCTCACCCTCCAGGACAATCCTGAGGTTCATATCCCAGTCAGGAAACTTCGCACCGTTAAAGGCATTTTCGCCAATGATAATATCCCTAATGTCGATCTTTCTAGCCATCTTAATTACAATAGTCTAACTATTCAATTAACAATTTCGGGTACAGTCCAACTGTTAAAAGAAAACAATAAAATATTAGTCCAACTAATATAAATATATAATGACAAAAATAATTTGAAAGCGCGTATTTGGCATGTATTAAATGAAATTGCAATTTTAATACTGGCCTCCCACTATTTTTCGGCGAGCCTCTAACCCTCTGTTGAGTACTCGGGAAACCGAGTTTCCTAGTGGGCTAGGATCCCGTTAAATAACACACAACCTTGACTTTGGCCAACAAGTTGTATGAAACTTAACTAGGTAGATCTCTAAGATCAATTGGATCCCATCCAATTCCTAGATCCGGTAGGTGGACCTCCAAGTCCGAAACATATATCCAATATATGTAAATATATTCAATATATTTCCTAACTTTTTCCTCTGAATCAACTAATCCTTGGATTTGGCTCAACAAGCTTAATGATTCCAGTTAAGCGCAACCCATTGACAGTGGGAAAGCTTCGTAATCCACGTCGATGTACAGAAGTGACCTTGATATTGGCCAACAAGTCCCAACTGCCCAAGACATACGATATATAACAAAGCCTCCGTGGTTCAAACACATCCGCGATGGACATTGATCTTGACTTTGGCCAACAAACCAATGCCAATCTTGGCTCTTGAGAAAGAACCACTCAATAGAAGGGAATCACTTAATATTTGAGTGAGGGTTTTTTCGCTTAAATTGGAAACCAATTTATTATCTTTGATTAGGTCTCATCATACACCCGTAAACATGCATTCTAAAGCATAATAAGGTGCGGAATAAATTAATAATGATATGCGGATGGATATATAACAAACTTTATTCCTAGAACAAATCTCTCAATTTCCTCTCTCTCGCTAGCACTATTCTAACTTCTACCCAATTACATAATACATTAAAGAAACCTCATTTACATTGAGGGGAATTGGTGAGAAGAAAAATTCAAGGAGTAAAGAGATAATAGGTTGGACACGCAGGTCCAATTTAATAAATTATAAATTTATTACAACAATTTCCAAAATTGTCCTCACCCTTCTAATATCCATCTGATATACATTATTCATTCAATACATCCATGTATTTACACAAATAATGTTATTCAATCAATCTAATCCAATTAATTAATCTTTGAATTAATGACCATCCAATGTTCAAACAACGATTTGATTTGCGCGAGTCCAACTCGTTTAAGAATAAATACTGAAAGTACGTATTCTTGAATTATATCGAACTACAATTTTAAATCCAATTTAATTTGTATCCAATACTAATTTGTATTTAATTCCAAATTAAATATTTACACTTATTTTAGTGCCTTTTAGACCTAGATTCTACATCCAATCTAAATGGGTCTCAAAGGCCCAATTAGTATCCAATACTATTTTAATTAAAGTCCAATGGACTTTTAATTAATTCTTAAGGCATGGGCTTTGGCCAATATGGATCCAATTCAAGATGCCAAGGTCCAATAAGGAATCACTTTTTGCCTTAAAATCAATTTTAGCCCATTAGGCCCAATTAAATATTAAAAGGCTCAATATTTATATTTGGACTTTATGGAATGGTTTTAGGCCCCATATGGATCCAATCCAATTGTCCTAAACCAAGCTTGGTCCAACCAAGCCCATTAAGCCCAAATAAAACAATATTAGCCCAATCAAATTTTAAAGATTAACTTTAATTAATATAACATTCCAATTATCATATTAATTTTAATTAAAGTGTAATAGCCATAATTAATTAGTTAAACTAATATTTCCAAAACATCAATTAAACTAATTAATCATGTTTTAATAAACCAACTCATGTCCAACACAAATTGAAGAAAAATCAATATATACATGCTTCTAATGTTCACGACAATATGGCATAAATAACAATCAATTTGATTTCAATCCAATTAAATCAACATTTAATATTCATTTCATGTTTTAAACATATCTAATAGTCTAAAATCAAAAAATCACCATGATACATGTTAGGGTTCATATTCGGCCACTTGAATAAATTGGGGAAAATTAGATCCAATTAGTTTTTCTCAAATCCTATGATGCATAAATCCAATTCATCATCATCAAAACTCAACCAAGCAACCAATTTGAAAAAGAAATTCATGCTCCAAACACAAAATTTCCAAATAAAGTATATAAACCCTAAGATAAAATCATGCTTAGAAAAGGCTCTGATACCATTGTTAGTGTCCTAGACATGCCCAAAATCTCTACAACATGATTTCAGTGTGAGAATATTCAAAGAAGTTGCGGAAATATACTTACAATGAATGGATGAGAATTTAAGATTCTTTGATGTATGTTGAGAGCCCCATGCTTTGAGTTGTTTTCCAAACTCAAGGATGAGTTTCCCTATCACATTCTTTGATTCTTTAAGTGCTAGCTCAAGAAAAAATTTTGCAACAAAATCTTCCTTTGGAGAATATGAAGTTCACGGCACAAGGGGAGAGGGAGAGAGCTTTTTGGTTGTTTGATATTTTGATTTCTAAAATCAATTACCAAATAAAAAAATCAAAAGTTGGTATATGTCTTTCAAAATAAAAAACAAAGTGTGTTGGTTTTGGTTTGTGTATTCAACAAGCAATCTAAACTTTACACAACCATTAACAACTTCCATCACATATCAAACATGTTGATGTAAGTCAAGTGGGTCCCACCACTTTTAAATTCCAAATTTAGGTCGAACAACTTAACATGCAACTTCTTTTGGGCTCGGGTTCGTTTAATTCTGAAATAAACGAATTTTTCGTTGCGACATAATTAAATCTAATATAATTAAATAATCATGCCTCGAAAAATTATTACGAAAGTCGCTTACGAATTAATTCTAAATTAATTCGTTCGCCCGAATTAAAATCCAATTTTAATTCCTCTTTGAATTCTAATTTCATTTAATATATCCAATATATTATTTAATCGATTAATTCCAAATTAATCGCGTTCTCTCTCTTCTATTTGAATTTTATCCCAGATAAATTCTTGACGTAATTAATCCCATATTAATTTTCTCTCTCTTATAATTAATCCTAGATTAATTCTTTTCGAGTCAAATTTCCTTGGTGAATCTTTGGGAAGCGACCCATGAGATCACTGGATATGTTAGCTGTAAATACGGTCATCGGACAATCCGAATACGTGCGTAACTAGTACTACGTTCTTACCGTTTTACAAGACTGTTGGCGACTTGGTCACATAATTAGATTTTGATGATGCAATAAGAAAGATGTCTTCGACGCGCAAATATGAAGTAAAACAAAAAGATGTCGAAGCGCAATGTGGTGAAGAACGAGAATGTGAAGACTTGTGGAAAATCGAGATAATCTTGCAAAGTCTTAGCTTAAGGCTCTAATTGTAATGTGAATTGTGATATTCAAGTTCCTAAGCTCATAAGGATCATGCACATTCACTTAGATGCATTAGGTTCATGTACGAAATGCATTAAAACCTTCATATCTGCATTTTTTATACTGAGACCGACATACCAGTCCCATACCGGTCACCAAACCGGTGAACCTAAGGAATACAAGGCTATTGGAACTGGCATAACCTAAACCGGTGTCCATACTGGTCTCATACTGGTGAGCCTAACGGCTTGTTCCCTTACTGGAACAGGTATGACCTAAACTGGTCTACATACCGGTGACCATACCGGTCAAGCTCTTCATTGTGCACACATAAAGGAACCGGCACAGACCATACCGTTCCCTATACCGGGTAGCATACCAGTCTAAGAGCTAGTTTCTCCCAACGGTAATATATCTGTTGGAGACCAGTATACCGGTCCCATACCGGTTACTATACCGGTCTCAGTAGAGAAAGTTGGGATAACTTTTCATTTTCTATATAAATGAACCTCAACTCATTTGCCTTTGTTAGAGACATCATAATACATCTTCATACATTCTCTAAGGAAAATACAAGAGTATCTTAAACCTTCATAATCAAACACTATCTAGCTCACACATTCACATTCATATCATTTATGAGTGAGCTTAGAACACTTGGGTTTGTAACTCACACAATCTTCATTATATTTGTGAGTTCCCAAGTGTGTTTTAAATCTTCTCATACAAAAACACTTGTGGTTGTGAAATCCCATCCGTTGGGTAGTTGTAAAGGTTTGTGAGTAAGCCTACGAACAAAACTCAAAGTTGTAAAATGTTCGAAGTTCACCTTTGCGAAAAACTCTTGGTTGCGAGTGAACCACAGAAACTCGATTCTAGTGGAAATCTTCAAGCGAGGCTTGGGGGAGTGGACGTAGGCACGTTTGGCCGAACCACTATAAATCTCGGAGTCGTATTCTCTTTCCCTATACTTTACATATTGTAAGTTTATTTTGCTTATGATTATTGAATAGAAAACTTACATATAGGTTATTAATTGGAATAGAGAAAATTAGCCTAAGTGTCAATTTGGTAATAAGAGCTAAAAATCGGTAAAGATTTATTAATTCCGCATTTATAGTAATAACCCAATTCACCCCCTCTTGGGTATAGAGATTGCTTTGTCGCTATTGCTTGTAGGTAATTTCAGTTGGTATCAGAGCAAGGTATTTTCAAGAAAGTCCTAACCGTCTGAGAATAGATCATGGCATCTATAAGCAACTCGTCAAATCTTGCCGAAGTATTTTCAACGACTAGCCCTTCGTTTTACACCGGAACGGACTACAATTATTGGAAGATGAGAATGCTAAATTATCTCATAAGCCTAGAAATCAATCTTGGCTCATTAGGCCCAATTAAACTTTAAAGGTCCATTTAGTCGCATTTGGGCTATATGGATGCGGTTTTGGGCCCAATTGGATCCAATCCAATTCGGCTAAACCCAACTTAGTACAACTAAGCCCAATAAGTCCAATAACAACAATTCAAGCCCAATTCCAAAATTAGCCCATTTCAATTAAATTGCCAAATTCCAAATTCCCAATTTAATTATCTAAAGTGCATTACATGATTAATTACCCAATTAACATTTCTAAAACATCAATTAGCACTAATTAATCATGTTATTAACATTAAAACATGTCCAACACATTTTAACAAAAATCAAACCCAATTTCATGCTCTTACAATCTCGGTAATTTGGGGAATTTTGTCCGATTCGGTTTCAATCCAATTAAATTCCACAATCGACATTAAATCATATTCCCGAATGATTTCCAACACATCCAATTGTCAAAAATCAAAAATCCCAAGACATATTTAGGACAAGACCATTCGGCCAACATATCAATTTGGGGGAAAAATAATCCAATCACATTTTCTTGAAATTGATCCAATCAATCTTCAATTCAACATCAATTAAGCATACAAAATCATCCAATTTCATTTAAACATGCTCAAAATCAATTTGCCTAAATTTTAACCCTAAACATTTTCATGCTTTTAACTATGCTCTTGATACCATTGTTGGAGATTCAAAGGGTCCCAAGGATCATAAATCAAGCATGAACATGTATAAATACAACGGGGGAGTTACGGAATACTCACATCGATCGGTTGAGTGACGCGGAGGTAACAAAAAATTTCAGATTCTGCTCCTCACTGGTTCGGCAGTGAGCTGTGAGTGCTCACTGGTTTGGCCTCCATTTTGGTCCTTCATCAAGCTCCAAGCTTCGTCGAATGGTTCCCGGCTCATGGGTGGACTTCCCTATCACCTTCGCAAGTCTCGTAAGTGTTCTAGCACTTATGATTTTGCCACAAAATCCACTATTGCTTCCCTTTACTGCTCATGGTTTGAAAACCAGAAAACAGAAAATAATGCCCCAAGGGCGTGAAGGAGAGAGAGGTGAGGAAGAGAGGAGAGTGTGTTGGTTTGTGAAATTTGTGTATCTTATACACTAATTTGAATTTCAAATTTATTTCGAATGAATTTGGCTATTAAAAGTCAAACCATTAAAGCCAACAACCACACACTTCACTCAATCACATCAATCACAAGTTGTCAAGTCACATCACTCAAAGTGACAAGTGATTTGACGCTTGGTGCGACTAGCGATTTGACGCTTGATTTGACTTGCGTGCCGCGCTCGAATTCAAAATGCGAATGCGCTCACAAATAATCTCGGGCTTGGGTTCGTTAATTCTAAATTAATGAATTTTTCGTTGCGTCGTAATTAAATGATTACGCCTAGAGAAATCACTATTAATGTCGCTAACGAATTAATTCCTTATTAATTCGTTCGCCCGAATTAAAATCTAATTTTAATTCCGCGTCGAAATCCAATTTCGTTTAATATATCAAATAAATTAATTTCTCGATTAATTCCAAATTAACCGTTATCTCTCTTTTAATAATATTTTATCCCAAATAAAATATATCTGTAATTAATCCCAGATTAATTTTCTCTCTCTTCTAATTAATCCCAGATTAATATAGAGTGCGAGTCATACGTCATCAGTGAATCTTTGGGAAGTGACCAATGAGATCCCCGGATATGTTGGCAGTAAATTCGGTCGTCGGACTATCCGAATAGGTAAGTACCTCGTACTATATTTTACCGATTTACAAGACAAAGGTTGGCCTCTAGTAAAGCGCCATGCCTACCCAATTCTCCGAAAACATCCTTACAGGAATAAATGATCTGTATCAGGCGTAGTATATGTAGTATTGCGTATTTCTGTCCAGTATCGGATGATCACATGCGAGGCCTGGGGATGGTACAGTGTCTGCCCCGTACGAAACATATATCGGATGACAAGTAACTAGTCTCTTTAATATCGGATAATCATGACCAAGTCATATTATCCCGACGGTTGCAACCTTTTATAGAGAACCAGTTCTGTATCCATGCGCGATCATCAACTCCATATGACTGGAGTGACACTTTCATCTTGACATCACACCCAACACACTACGATTCTCAATATACCCAACATTGGTGTACACAGGACCGGTTAAAGCCCTGAACGAATGCAACCAAAGTATATTGATTGTCGCAAGTATTAGCGGTGCAAGTCTCAGGTTAAGACCAAATACACCTACCCTGATTTCAGACTTCCATAAACACATAGTCATACTACCAATGGAATTCCGATGGGGTCTTATCTAGAGCGAAGCTGTTTCCCATACCATAGGTGAAACACAACCTCCTATTACACTTGCATGAGTATCCTATACCCAAATATATGAGAACTATGTCGTTGTGTCCTCACAAAGCGCACAAGTGTAATACTAGTCTTTTATTCATCGATGTCCAATCTCGATAATGCTCTGACTAGGGATATTTAATGATTTATCCTTCGTAAATTGATATTGTCTTATATCATTCTCAATCCAGGAACAAATCACAGGGACCTCCTATCATTTATATATCTAGGTGATCTAATCACAAATGATAAGAGTGCAATCTCCTTTGTCACGTAGTTAATTTGTACAACAACACCGTGATCTGTACAAATAGTGACGCTATGGCTCATAATTGTCCAACACACTGGCCCAAAGCTCGCTACATGGATCAAGGATGTTGTAAAAATATATATATCTGAAGTCTGAGTAATTAAGTCCGTAGGGGTGTCTTAACACCTAGTGCCCTAAAGCCAACTGGTTTGGGAGTCACTGACCAATAGCTCGCTCGTAGACATAAGATATTGTATATAAATAAAAAAAATCAAAAAGAAAGAAAAATTAAGAAAAATTATTCCATTGCTGCAAAAAGGTATGAATTCTGATAAAACTTTAGGACAAAAATATTACTTTCTTCTCAACTGACTTGTAACTGTTGTGGGAAAAAATGAGTTGATTAATATTTGTTTAACTATGTATATGGAGAATGGTAAATATAATCAAAGAATTTACTTATTCGGTAATTTAGAAAGAAAGATAACAACTAGTAACTTGGAGTAGAAGTTTCACCTGCTTAATCACTAACTTCTTTATTCTCTTTTCTCTTGTCTTTTTACTTTTGTGTGCATTAGTTTTACTTTCATTTTACTTTTGTAAAACGTTTATGGGTATCGTTGCTGTAAACCCTCATGAGACTACAACTCGTCCACTATGGACACCTAGAGGTTTAAAGGCTTGTTGCATACGCTAAATGCAACCGTGATCCCTACGAAAATGGCTTAGCTTAATGTTTTTTTATTTTTTTTTATTTTTTGTTTTGCTCGAGGACTAGCAAAATGTTAGGTTTGAGGGTGTGATGAGTCATAAATGTATCACTATTTCCCACTCATTTGACCTAATATTTTGTATAGTTTCTTGAGTTTTGTGAATATTTTGATGTGTTTTGTGTTATTTTGTAGATAAATAAAGTTTCGGGACATACTGGAGGTAATTTGGGGCTAAAACAGTGAAAAATGAAATCAAAGGGCAAAATTGTCATTGGGCGCGTCGCGACGCACTACTCGCGTCGCGAGGCCTAACGTGCGCCGGCCTGTGCTAACTTGCTCCACTTCATGTAAAAATGCACCGTGCCACATGTCAAAATCTGAGAAGTCTACTAACATGCGCCAGATACTAACGTGCGCCTGCCACGTGTCAACATCAGATGAGATCTGCTAACTGCACCATGCCACATGTCATCATCGTATGGTGCCGAAAATCACCATCGCCATGTGTCTGCCATGTAGGCATCCAAATCAGCAGCATGCCAAGTCAATGTGCCACGTGTCAGCCACGTCATTATTAGCCAATCATTGTGTGCCACGTGTTGCAATCCTATGGTGCCGACAATCCACATCACCACCTGTCGCCACGTCATCACCATGTAAGCACAATTATTGAGTTAATCATCCAAAATGCCACGTCAGCAGATTAGGGAATCAAAGCAGCCAATCAGAATGTGACACGTGGCAGCGTCGCGACGCAAGAGTAATCCACGCATCGCGACTCGTGAGGCTTATCGACCCCTATAGATTCAGCTCGAAATTTCATTTTCAGATGTACCTTCCTCTCTGTAATTCTCCGAATAAATAATGAGTTTGTATATAGTTTTCTTTAAATTTCAGTTTTGTAATTAATTTTATTTACTTTCTGTAATAGTATTTTACTTTCTTTACTTTTTCAGTTTTTACTATTCAGCTATGAGGAGGTAACTTCCCTCTGCTAAGGTGAAAGGTAAAACTTTTATTACTGCTATTTAGATTAATCTCCCTTAATTATAATATATTTACTATTTAAAATTTTACTTAACAAGGATACCGCTATATTGGTCGGTTGGTAATCAATTATAAACTGGTTTTAACCTGATTAAGTATGGATACCGCCTGGTTAGTCGGTTGGTAATTACCGCCTATATGGCTGGTTTATGGACAAATAATGATACCGCTCTTATAGTCGGTTGGACTTAATTTGACTTAATCAGGTTACCGCCTATATGGATGGTTGGTAATATCACACAAGTTAATATATTATATTAAGAGAGATACTAAAATAGTAGTGATAAAAGTAGATCTTCTAGTCCTAGCATTTTCTTTTATTGTATTTTTCTTTATTTACTTTCCAGCATTTTACTTTTCAATATTTTACTTTATGTCTTTTATTTTTAAGTTTTTACTAGCCCTAGTTATGTGTCGTAACTAAGTTAATTATCTGGGGTTGTGATGAATTCCAATATCACCAGTTTATAAGGGGTTATTTTATAGTTTGGGTAATTTAAAGGTTTATTTATTAAGTCTTAAGCTTAATGCTTTTTGTTAACTTGCCATTAATAAGATTGATCTGGTAAACTTAAAATAAACTTGACAAAGGAATTTTAGGTTTTAGCCCTACACTTAATAGCCCACGATCTTCCTTGAGGATAAATAACCCTTTAATAGATTTTCTTACAGGATAGACATATACCTGTCGGGCGGGGGTAGCCATAATTGGAACTTAGTCTTAATAAATCCAGGTAATTTGGTTGACATAGACATATGGTTCAATTGGGTTATACTGAGTATTTGCATCTGACCATTGACAGAGGCTTTTCCATAATTTCGTGTTCCAGGTTAGTAAACCGATATATTACACAAACATGAAAAAACCACTTCATCTTTAAAAAGATATTGGAAGAAATCACAACCATAGATAATTTTATAAATTTAAATTTTCCTCAACATACTTTCGCGTAATTTTATTTACTTATTTTTAAGTTTAAAGTCATCACCCAGTTAATCAATCAATCTGTTAGATACTAGTAATCATTTGGCCTCATAAAAATTAATAGCTTAGGTTTTAAGTCCTCATGGGATTGATACTTTTTATACTACTTGAACGATACGTGCGCTTGCGTTATATGCGTGTGGTTTCACACCGGTCACTTGTAGTACTCTCCGAGAGCTTCCATTTGGTGAGTGGCTCGTGCCATGAAATGAAGCGACGATCCGAGATTAGAATACCCAAGCTCACGCATTATCCTATCTTTTTCTCACTGTGGGCAGCTATATGGGGCCGCCGCCAGCCACCTTCAGACGGGGGGTGACTGGGAGCACCTCCTGGGTCGTCGGCCTGCTGGTGGTGGCCGGCCGGCCGGCCGACGACCCAAATGCATTTTGAGGGGGAGGGGTCGACTTTGAGGGTTTTGGTTTCTAATGCCATTTTGGTAATTAGGAGATACATCAGGGTATATATAGGAAAGGTTTTTGAAAATTTCATTGTAACCCCCGAAAATTGTAATTAGGCCAATGTCATTGGGCTTTCTCAAATATTTATATTTTTGAAGCCCTTCTAATTTAAATTTCGAAACGTGTTCAACATGAAAGTTGTTCGTCTTGGAAAAATGAGTTTGATGGTTTAAAAATAAACTCAATCGGAGTTCGGTTGCTATCTTTATAGCCGAAACAAGAAAATTTTACCTGTCTAACGATAAAATCAGAATTCGCATAACCGGTTTTTGAAATCACACATTTTCCAATGCAATGAAACTTCACTTTAAAATATTCCGATCTATTCTCTAACATAAAAACATTGATTTTCGATTACCATCCCTTTCCAAGTCCTTAACTTTAATTCAGAAATCTTCCGGCATGTTCCGGGAAACTCGGGATATTATATCCTCCCTCTTTATAAAAATTTCATCCTCGAAATTTATCCATCCTTACTTCTGATCATTCAGAACTGATCGTACGTATATTACTATCTTGTCCATATTCGGAAGTCACCACACTTTAAACCTTTTCAAAAGTTACATATCTCACACTCTAATACAAACTATGCTATTTCAAAATAAAATATATCGAATCTTATATTTTATACCAATAACACATCAAACTTATCATCTCTATTTACACTCATCCATAGAAACACGCTTAAACCATTTCACACTAATCCATCAACAGAAAAAAAGTTAAACATGAATTCTGTACAGCCAATCACATACATCATCCGAAACGAGGAACATAGCACATGCTCTTTGCACATAACCAAATACAGTTTCAAAACGAAAACTTAACATGAATTTCATATTATCTCTTTCGTCCACAATACAAAACGGAACTCATTCATTTCACATCATGTCATTCTGTATCATATATGTAAACGAAATCAATATCAAAGTTTACATACTTCATATCCAATAGCACATACAACATTGAATGGCTGACAACATAGCACACATCACAATACCCAAATGATTTGTGATTAACCATAAACATACATACGTACGCTTGTAACAAACGTAATCTTTTATATCAACAAATACATCCATTGCCACAACTAGAAGTGACAAATAATCCTACATGCTCTTATGATTTTGATAGTCTGAAGTCTGTCAATCTCTGTCATTATTCAAAATAGAAAAAGTAAAATGATATCTGTCAAAAGCCATTTCGAAAATACATTGGAAAAACTCTTTTACTGTAAACAAAATCAGTTTCAAAATCCATTATCGTAAAACCATATCGAGCATCCAACATAACTCACTGGATGAAACATAAACAAGTGCCCAATATCAGAATCACGCGCACAGATCGGACAATGAACGAAACGATCCACTATCGACAGAGGGTCGGGTCGGCCCACTACAGTTGGACAAACCCCTATACAAGCATCACAGAGGGTCAAAAATATAAAATCATCAAGCACCGTGATAAAAACATATCATATCGTATAACATCATGAATAATATCGAAATACATCAAAATCAAAATGCAATTCTTTTGAAATCATTTTCCCCCAAAAACATAAATATGTGTAAATAAAAAATAAATCTTTAATGAAAATGTTTCAAAATACATATCGATCGTCCACTGTTCAGTCGCGCGCCTAGACTGGACAGTGTACGGACCATATCGACAGGGTAGTGGGCCAAACATTTTTCGATGGTCTAGACCCTATAACAAGTGTCCCGGCCAAGCTAGAACGAAACATATACAAGCCCCACGGAAGGTCAAAAACATAAAATCATCAAGCACCGTGGCAGAAATAGATTTTCGAGCGTCTCGGCGGAAACACGTTTTATAGTTTAAAAACATCAAAATCATTTTTGTGCACCGAGACAGAAATATATTATCAAGCCCCTCGATGGAAACATATCAATAAATCTAAAACATAAAAATGTTAATCAAGTATCGAGGATGAAACATTTTCTTTATCCTTTATAATCAAAATCAAAACCTCTGAAAACTTTCTTTCTTTCTTCTTTCATTTTCTTTCTCTTTTCAAAACATTTTTATACCAAAAATCAAATACCAAGTTTTCAAAACATGGTTCAAAATATCAGTTCACAATTCAGACTATCAACATCATAGAATTACTCGTACCTCAAAACACCTGGAATTCACATTACTTACTTATACATATACCTATACAAACCTCATACTTTCAACTTAGTATACCCTTACACATACATATATAATAGTACACAAACATATCTCAAAAATCTGAATCATCAATATTAATCAAAATCATAACACTTTATACCATATACCATAAATCAAATCAAATAACAAACATATGACCTATATGATCTATGAGTAACAGAAAATTTACTCGGACGATCGGATACCCTGTAGTAGCAGACACCAACACCCTACTTTTACTCTGTTATCACAACTGTAACACACCGCCAGAGGCATGATGGTAGGGGCAGGAGACAGGATTGACCCAACTCCATAAGCCTCAGAATTTACCAAAAATTTGGCATGATGTATTCTAAAAATGGACAACATGTATCTCAGTCCAGCACCAAACAAACCTAAAATGAACATCATATATCGAGATGGACCTCAGGTCCACACCGACACATCAAAGTCACGCCTAAGGGCTCCATGCCGATATCATCTATCAACTCTCAATGGCTCAGTGCCCACAACATCATCAACATCATCATTATCATCAACAATCAAAATATTTACTTAATATATATATATAAACCACGTGCTCAACACGAATAAAAAAATAATAACCAAAATATCATAGACTTCTTAAACCTCAATAACTTCTCCCATGACACTTGCGAGGGTGACTTACGTTTGAGTAATCCACATCTGGAGCATGACTTTCGAAGCTGAAATAGTTGACCCATTTGGTAGCCAACTTGTAAAACTAGCAAACTGGTTTATTGTGAGCTATAAAAACTCATTAAGTAACCATGCTATTACTACAGAGAAAACATTTAAATCAATCACATTAGAAGTTCTTTTCAAATTTACAAAGTTACGACATATTAAGAGTTATCAATATTTGTTATCTTTTATACTTTATCATGACAAGTTCTCATATATGCCGATTTATCAACCAAACATTCAAAGCTCACAAAGTATCATCAAATCAATAAAATAATTATACTTCATTCTATTCAATTACAATCTATCTCTTATACAAAAAAAAATTACTTTAACTTTATTTAATCATGATAACCTTACAATAACATATTTCTCTTGTATTCATGCAAACACAATTTTAAGATTCTTACACCTACATTTATATACCAACACAACGTAGCAAACACGCTTTAAAACATCTAATATTCACATTAGTTTCAAATCATTCATTCATTTCACATAAGCATACACTATCCATATATGTTACAAGTTCTATCATATATATACATATACTTAGACATACATACAGTAATCGTGCAACCAACCACGAAGCACATATAACAACCAATACATCACAAAACACATAATCAAACAACACACATATAAGGCTGGCTTTCACATACAATGCTCGTACGAGACTCATTACCTATTTTAGAGTAGGTATTGGATGAATTCCATTAGAACGGATCCTTAACCAACCCGACTACTATACTACAAGAACATTGACCAATTAAACATACACACATATCACATAACACAAACTCATTTTATAATCTTTCATACACAAGCACTTCCATGACACCACTCTAAGATATCATTCAAACACTCACAGAATAACGGAGCCATCACGCAGGCTAAGGAGCCGAGGGCGCATTCCAAGTCTAAACATGTGGAAAGGAAATACTGCGTAATTAGAGAGATAATTCAATGAAAAGACATTGTGGTCTTGAAGGTTCAAGGACAAGACAACATTGTAGACCCGCTTACAAAGGCCATATCTCCTAATTTATTCGATAAACATGTAGAGGAGATGGGACTACGGTACCATCCAGATTGGCACTAAGCAAGTGGGAGTTTGATGGAGTTAGTGCTTGGAGTGCTAATCTAAATTGTATATTTTATTATTTATTAATAAAATAACTATATTTTTCATTTCATACCTCATTAATAGTATTGTCATTATGCATATTAGATTGATGTATAGATATGCTAAGAATGACAACGACCTTAGAATAGTCATCACACTAGGTGTAAACTATTCTTAAAGTAAATATTAATAGTCGTTGATTTTGGAATACGGTCGAATTCCTATAACCTAGAAGGCTAGCACATGTCATATATTGGAATTAGAGTTCTAATAGTTTAACGTGATGCACCATCAGTTTTGGAAACTCGTATAGACATGGGGTATTCGTTGGAGAGAATATGAATGACTCATAGGTGATTCTTAATAGTTGGAAGTACACACCACCGTCAATAGGAATCTCCTAGAGTCGAGTAACATATGTAATCCTTTGACTATAGGATAACATTGATTTTGTGTGAGATCCTCCACACTTAGATACCATGTATGTCAGAAACCTTTCATGGTTTGGCCTCTAGATGTTCGTTGGGTGGGGATCGATGCACTCAGTAATCAAGTGCGAAGCAAGATAGGATCCGCCGACCCGTATGTGTACCATAAGTAGTTTAAGTATCAATGTGAGTAAAGTCATGATTCTTAAATCTTTGGCAAAATTCGATCACCAGGGTGGATCGCATCAGTTATGAAGAATCGTGGACATGTCGACATGAGATATGCGTCTTGGAAACTTGACGGTATATTCTATGTTTCATAAGCACAACTCGAATAGCCTACAATGAAGGGATTGTTAAACATATGTGATGACCTCTACTTCTATAGTTTAGAAAGGTCATTCATGTTCTTCGCGAATTCGGAGGTGGCCGAATTACATGCATATTAGCTAAGCTTATATGACGAACGTGTCTGAACTTATAGAGTCTCAATATGAAGTGTACTCATTGAGCACTTGGGTAGCCGATTAATTTTGATAATAGATAATATTCGATATTATAAGATAATCAAGTGTTATTGGATAACATTGATTATTTATTTTGACCTGATTAGATTAATTGGATTAATTTAAAAATTACACAAGGACTTAATTGTAAAATCATAATTATCTCTACCATTTGAGGATATTATGGTAATTATAAGTATGTAATAATAGGTGGTTTTGGCTTGATTTAATTGGATTAAATCAAGGTGGCAAATATTTAACTAATCCATTTTCTAATCCTTGGCTTGATTTAATTGGATTAAATTAAAGTGGGAGACAATGGAGATTAGTCACACCTAATTATACATATTTGGACAAATTGGATTAAACCAACTTAAAAGTTGATTAGAACTTTTATTAATTAAAAATTTCCTAAGTTTTGCTATAAATAGCAAGCTTTAGGAAGGTTTTAATTACAAATTCAAATACAAGCATAAGCAAAGTCTTGAGAGATTAGCCTAAGTTAGATAAGTGTTTAGAGAAGCTTGTGAGGTCTCTACAACATTTCATCTAGGAGAAATCAAGATTGGATCTTGAAGTGAAGCTTGGAAGCAATGGAAACAAGATTGGATCTTAAAGTCAAGCTTGCACACCTTGGAGGTTCTCCAACAATTTCAACAAGGAGAAGTAGATTGGATCTTGCATCAAGCTTACTAGGTAATGTTTGATCTTCTCCTAAGCTATGTTTATTTGTGTATTAGATGCATGATCACATAGATTAATTTTGAATAAGGCTAATCAATTTTGTTAGGATACTTTAGAAGTATAAACACAATATGCTTGTAATTAGGTCAAAGATGTACATGTTGGACATTGAACAATTAATAAGAGTTTGGAACTCTAAATTAAAGCTTAGAGCTATGGCTACCATTCTATATTCACTTGACCACCTTTAGGTGGACTAGAATTATTCATGAGACATTTCTAATTGGGATTCTAAAATAGTTTGTGTATTGGATACAAAATTTACGCAAATGCGTATTTAGAATAAATTTATGTTTTTGGAAAAATATTTGGTATTTTTAAAAACTTGATTTTTATTCTATAACATATGTTAATATTGGTTTTGAAATTAAAAATTAATTTTGGGTGTTTTTGAAGTGTTCAGGGAAGACCGGAAGTAATTAGGGTAATAGACCCTAATTGCATCAGCTCTCTGGAAATTTTCCAGAGAGCTGAGCAAAAGGAAGAAGAAAAAAAAGTGGATGATGTTTCCGTGCTACAGTGCGTACGTACAATGTAGCGCACATGCGCACTGTAGTGCACACTGTTTAAGCGCGCAGTGCGTGCGTGCACTGTAGCACGTGCGTGCGTGCACTACGTATGAGAATTTTATTTTGCTTCGTTTTTGAGTTTTAGGACTCCGATTCAGCCCCAGTTTTTTCCTATACACTCATAATGGAATATAATATTTCATTAAATGATTTAAAATTACAACCATACTTTATATCCTTGGGTTAAACCCATTTCTGCTGCTCGAGGCACCGATCCTACCATAAGGGTTCCACAACTGCCCCAACACCAAGGCCACTTGATTATGTGTATGGGGGGATGATGATATGTAACGCCCCCATGCACTAGATATTTAGATACATATTTTTCAGAAACAGATTTTCAGAAATATATTTTCAGAAATCGATTTTCAGAAAAGATGACATTTGTGAAAGTATTCTCATAAAAGAGTTCCAGAATAGTTTTGCAGAAAACGAAGTGTTTTGAAATGAGAAAGATATTTTAGAAAAGATTATTTTCTGTAAGGATTTCGGTTTTATGAGCCGTAAATTTTCTGAAAGAATCAGTTTTCGTTTTAAACTGTCCACTCACTAGGTTGTTCAAATGATCTAACCCACTATTCCTAGTGTTTATGTTTTATGGGTTACTCAGAGGATGAGTTTGAGAGGATGGATAATGATGGCAGTCACTAGGGTGTTGAGTCCACCAGGTAAAGTCAGATACATAGTTCAGTCAAAGTCAGAGTAAAATCATGCACCATATGTATGTTTTGTAAAGTTTGTATGTGTAAGAGTTAGAAGTGTCCATGTAAAGAGTATAAGTGTAATGTTATTGAGTATTGAGTTATGAGCATTGAGATGTATTTTTATGTTACTGAATGAGGTGATGGTCTCTATGCATGAGTTTATGTTTAAAATGAGAATAACAGTGTTATGCATAGTCAGAGGCTAAGGGGGATATGACGACCTATTCCCTACCGGTAGCATCTTCTAGAGAGGGATGTTACATCTTTCTTTTCGAAATTGTGTATGCAAATTACGTGTTACTCGATGAACATGTCCACTAAAATACATGTCAAGAGTCAATGAATCTAAATACTCATTACTCAAGCCATCTCTATTGAATTGAATTTTTATCTTCGCGATTGTCAGACACTATTCCTAAAGAACGACAACGAGTGTTGCACGTCCATCGTGCATATTTATAACAAACACCCTAATTTTTTAGCTTTTCGTTTCTTAGGATTTGTTCTTTTTCCCTAAACCAGACATGTAAGAAATGAAAGAGTTAGATGACTCATCTGCCAAGTGAACCATTGCCTCAATTACCCAATAAATATCACCAGGAATGCCATTGACCATAAGAAGCCTCATTCTTTCAGTGCGTGCTTTGTAAATTTTCATTAGAGCATTTTGGGGGAGATAAGGAAATTTTTGTGAGTTTTACGAGAGTTTCTTACTGCCTTGATTATAGGGTATCAGTAATTTTAGGAAACTGAAAGAACCGATTTAGAGTCACGGAGTACCGTTATCCGCTATTTAAACCGAGTGAAAAACTTTGACAAAAAAGAAATTATTGTAAAACTCAAGAAAAAATGGGAATTAGACAAATACAAAAGAAAAGAAAGGAAAATAACAGCTTGAAATACATAAATCACAGTACACTGGGTTTGAAAGGAAAATAGATTCTTGAAAATTTGAACACTCAAAAAATGGTTTCAGATGTTCTCCATTCACTTTAAATACATCACCATACCTAAGATTCTCAATGTCAACGGCTTCATATGGGTAAACATATTTCACAATAAATAGGCCACTCCATTTTGATTTCAATTTTTCAGGAAATAAAAGAATACGAGAATTATGAAGCAAAGCTTTTTGACCAATTTCAAATATTTTTCGTTAAATTTGATGATCATAAAGGGCTTAGTTTTAGCTCTATGAATTTTGGCATTCTCATATGAATCATTCCTTAACTGTCCAAGTTCATTATTTGAAGTTTATATTTATGACTGGCATTTTCAAGGTTTTAATTGAATTCTTTAATAGCCTAATATGCCTTATGCTAAAGTTTACAGGCAAATGACAAGTTTTCCAATAAACTAGACGATATGGAGACATTCCCAAAGAGGTTTTTGAAAGTTGTTCGTGTATGCCAAAAGTTCATTAGTCAGTCAAAGAACCACAATCTTTCCCGAATAGGGTTGACCATTTTTTCCAAATTTTATTTGATTTCCATATTTCCTAGTTCAATTTGACCATTTGTCTGAGGGTGATAGGAGGTAGAAACTTTAGTGTAATTCCATATTTTTTCATTAAAGACTTAAAGATTTGTTACAAAAGTTTTTACCTCCATCAGTTATAATGGCCCGAGGGATTCCAAATCGACTTAAAATATTTTCTTTTAAAAATTTAATCACAGTTTGTGATCATTGTTTCGACAAGGAATCGCCTCAACCCAATTTGAGACATATCGACTGCACCTAAATATATAAAAATCCAATGATGGTGTAAATGGATCCATGAAATCTACTCCCCAATAATCAAATATTTCAATGACAATGATGGGATTTAAAGGCAACATGTTTCTTTTTGAAATGGATCCAACTTTTGATAATTTTCACAAGTTTTGCAGAAAGCATGTGTATTTTTTAAAAATTATGGCCAACAAAATCCACACTGTAAGATTTTTGCAGTGGTTTTCATTGATGAGAAGTTACTTCCACATGCTTTTAAGTGACAAACTAAACAACACTACTTATCTTATTATCCGGTATGCATTATCAGAAAATTTGATCATGGCAATACTTGAAGAATTATAGATCATCCTAGTAGAATCTTTTAACTTCGATTAAAAATTTTTTATTGTCTTGATGGCTCCAATCTAGAGTTATTTTTCTTGTTGTAAGAAAATTGACAATATTATGCATACCAAGGCATTGTATTTACATAGAGTAAAAATCATCAGGAAAAGAGTCATTGGTAGAAATTGTGTCAATTGATGACTTATTTGTGAGTCTCGATAAATGATCTGCAACCACATTCTCTGCTCATTTCTTATCCTTGATTATGAGATTGAATTCTTGAAGTAACAAAATCCACCGTAGTAATATTGGCTTTGCATCTTGATTAGACATCAAATATCTAATAGCAGCATGGTCAGAATAAACAATGTTTGAGGAACCAATTTAATATGATCAAAATTTATCCAATATAATATTACACACAGCAATAATTCTTTTTCCGTGGTAGTGTAATTCATTTATGCACTATTTAAAGTTCTACTTGTATAATAAATAACATACGGCTTACCTCCTTACTTTGTCGTCCTAATACTTGCACCAACTTGCATAATCACTACTGGCATCAAACATTCGCTAAAAAGGCAAAGATCAATCAACGGATTGCATGATAGGAGCATAAGTTCTTTTCAAATTTTTTTTTGACATTCTTCTGTCCATTCTAAATGTTGTATATTTTAATAGGAGGTAGACACAATGGTCTGGATATGGTATAAAGTTCTTAATGAACCTTTTATAAAATCATGCTGTCCTAAGAAAGAAAGAATTTCCTTGACTATTTTTTGTGGTGGCAATTTAGAGATTACCTCTATTTTTACCTTGTCAACCTCAATTAATTTTTAGATGACACAACGTGCCCCAAAAAAATTCCTGAATTAGTCATGAAATGACAATTTTCACAGTTTATCATAATTTCTTTTGTTCACACATCTTTTCAAAATATTTTCCAAATTATTCAAGCAATTTTCAAATGAGTTCCTAAAAATAGTTATGTCATCCATAAAACCTCTGAACAATGTTCAACCATGTCACTAAATATGCTTAATATGCATCGTTGGAATGTCGCTGGTGCATTACAAAGTCCAAAAGATATTTTCCTAAATACAAATGTTCCAAAGGGACATGTGAATATGGTCTTTTCCTATCTTCTAAAGTAATGAGAATGTGATAAAGACCTGAGTAACTATCAAAAAAGAAATAGTAGGGATGTCATGCTACTGCATCCAAAATTTGATCAAGAAATGGTTATGGAAAATGATATTTTCTAGTGGCGTCATTTAATTTTTATAACCAATGCATATACGCCAACTAGATGGGATTCGGGTTGAAATTAATTTTTATAACCAATGCACATACGCCAACTTTACGACAATTATTCTTGACTTTTTAGGCACAACTTGTGTATGACTTACCCATTTACTATCGGAGATAAGGTAGATAGTGCCTACATCAAAAGTTTAAGGACTTATAGTTTTACCACACTTTCATGTGAGGGCTTAATCTTTTTTGGGGTTGACGATATGTCCTAGTATTATCTTCTAAAATGTATTATGTGTTAGTGCAGATCAAGGATTAATGCCTTATATTCTATTAAAGTCCATCGAATTGCCAGTTTATATTCTCTCAACACATTTAAACAACTTACCTTTGTTGATTGCTTGTGAGGGAAGAGAGAAATTACCATATGGTAGTTTGTTCATCTCCAAGAAATGTATACTTCATTCTTTTTGGTAAAGTATTTAATTCCAATTTGGGGTGCTTCCTCATATTTTTCTTCTTCCAGTGTTCCTAGTTTCCCCAAAATTTAATTTCTCTCCATCATCTTCCAGTACCTGTGTAGAATCAAGTAAAAAATTATTAGGAATATCTGAATCTAATTACGTACTTGATTCAAGAAAATTAGTTGTACAATTTCCATGGGATCAGATAAACTCCCCTAAATATGTTCCTCTAATTTGTTCAATTAGTTCCATGCCCTCGTTTTCACTGTCCTCATCGTATGGTTGTTTGCACATGTTAAAAACATTAAGCCCAGCACAATATTACCAAAGAAAAATTCATGATTCCATTTCTGCAAACTAATTAAAGAATTAACTATTACTAAAATGGCGACCAAATGTACAAACGGGCTGGAATAAAACAAATATACAAGAATTGGAATATAATTGAAAAGTATCCCAAAGATAAAAAATTCCATAAGATATATGATTTAGCGACTTGTAATAATAAGTCTTCCACAATTCCTTTTGGTACCTTGACTGATCTATCAGCAAGTAAAAGAGAAGTTGAAGTGTGTTTTAACTCGCCAATATTAAGTTGTTGGTAACTGAAATTGGAAGCAATTGACACCTGGCTCGAAGATCAACCAAAACATGTTCAATTTTCTGATTTCCATAATACATGAAATAGTTGGACAACCAGGGTCTTTGTATTTAATGGATTATTGGTTGAGAGAAAGGAACTTAATTGTTCGGTTAGAAAAGCTTTCTTTTTACCTGATGTTTTCTTTAACGGTTGTAAAGAGCTTTCAAAAATTGGCATAATATGGTATATGTTTGGACGGTATCTAACAAGAATATTGACCTTTACATTTTTTAATATTTCATATATCTCCGGGGAATGATTCAATTTTTTTTAATGCATGAGGAAATGGAGATGCATAAGAAAAATTGTTATCATCAACTATAGGTAATGGGTCATCAACCTCTTCCTTACCCTCTGAATCTGATTTATTTTTCAACTTCACGAGGTTCAAGAATAGGTATGTGGATGACCTTACCACTGCGAAGAGTAATAACAGATTTGACTTGGTATATGTGTTGACTACCAGAATTACCAACGTGAGGGTTTTGATGACTCTCGGGGTTTATGTGTAGTTGTGCAGGAAACTTTCATTTCTCAGTAATGGTCAATGCAAATGTGATTTTGGAGAAAGTATCTTTCAGATCAATCAATGTTTGCATATTTTGATTATTGATGGCTTCCTCTTTCTCAATGAATGCATGCAAGGTATCCTCAAAGGTTTTCCTAGGCAATGGTCATATGGTGCATAATTCTAGGAATTTTGGAAATTCTGGTGTACTTAGGGAGGTTTTTGCGATGATTTTGCTTGGTTATCAATCCTCCAGTTGATTTTTGAAGTTTTGGAGTATGGGTTTGGATTTGGTCTCTTGAAGGTGTTTATGGAAATAACTTGGTCATGGAGACATTCTTGTAGGGTTGGCAAGGTTGGGCAAACTTGTGTGACAGGTTTATTTGAATTACATATAGAACACATGATTTCTTGAATCGAATTGACATGATCACTCTTCCTCATTTATAATACCTCGACGTTTTTAGCTAGAGATGCATATTTGCAGAAAGGTTATGGTCTTCCTATAAGGTTAAACATACCTCTACCAGATGCATATGGTGTTGGATAATATGACCCATAGCGTCACTATTTGCACAGATCATTGTGTTGTTGTAGCAAATTAACTATGTAATAAGGAAATTGCACTCTCATCATTTGTGATTAGATCACCATAGATATATAAATGAAGAGAGGTCCCTATGATTAGTTCCTGGATTGAGATGATATGAGACAGTATCAGTCCACAAAGGATTAATCATTAAATATCCCTAGCCGTAGTATTATCGAGACTGGCTGGACATCGATAATGCGGAATAGGCTAGTATTGCACTGTGTGCGTTGTGAGGGCACAACGACATAGTTCTCATATATATGTATTGGATACTTATGCAAGTGCGATAGGAGGTCGTGTTCATCACCGATGGTACGGGAAACAGCTTCGCTCTGGATAGACCCCTCGGAATCCCATTGGTTATTATGACTATGTGTCTATGGGAGGCCGAAATCAAGGTAGGTGTGTATAGTCTTAACCTGAGACTTGCACCGCTAATACTTACGATAATCGATAAACTTTGGTCTTGGTGGTAGGGGGCTTTAAACCGGTTCTGTGTACACCACTTCTGGTTTATCAGAGAGTCGTAGAGTATTGGGTGTGAATGTCAAGACGGAAGTGTCACTTCAGTCATATTGGAGATGATGTCACGCAGGATACGGTACTAGTGCTCTTAGTGTTGCGCAACCATCGGGATATTATGACCAGGTCATAAATATCCGATTACAGAGACTATGTACCAGACATCCGACATGTGCTTCGGACGGGGCAGACACTTATCCAGCCCCAGCCCTAGCACGTGACTATCCGATACTGGGCCAATATACACAATACTACGGTATAATACGCTTGATACAGATCTATATATTCCTGTAAGAATATTTCTGGAGAATTGGTAGGCATGGCGCTTTGCTAGAAGCCAACCTTGTCTTGTAAATCGATATAAACGTAGTACGAGGTACTTACGTGTTCGGACAGTCCGACGATCGTATTTACTGCCAACATATCCGGAGATCTCATGGGTCGGTTCCTGAAGATTCACCGATGACGTATGACTCGCACTTTGATTAATCTGGGATTAATTAGAAGAGAGAGATAGAATTAATCTGGGATTAATTCGATGAGAGAGAAAATAATCTGGGATTAATTGCGGAGATATTTTATCTGGGATAAAATATTAATAAAAGAGAGGAACGATTAATTTGGAATTAATCGGTAAAATTAATATATTCGATATATTAATCGAAATTGGATTTTGACGCGGAATAAAATTAGATTTTAATTCGGGCGAACGAATTAATTTAGAATTAATTCGTTAGCGACGTGAATAGTGATTTCGCTGGGCGTAATCATTTAATTACGACGCGACGGAAATTCGTTAATTTGGAATTAGCGAACCCGAGAGTGATTGCGAGCGCATTCGCATTTCGAATTCGAGCGCGGCACGCGAGTCACATCAAGCGTCAAATCGTTAGTCGCGTCAATTGTCAAATCAATTGTCACTTGAGTGATGTGACTTGACAACATGTCACTTTATTAAAGTGATGTGATGTGACTTAAAGTAAAAGTTGAAATGATGAAAGCCTTTTGCTTTTTTGACTTTTGTACTTGGTAAAATGAAAAGGCTTTTGTATTTGATTTTATTTTGGAAATAAAATATAAACATAAGTAAAACCATTTGCCTTTTCTCTCTTATCTTCACGGTTTCACGTGAACTCTCCCGATCTCCCTCATCTTTTCTCTTCTTCTTTTCCCTCACGGTTTTGGAAACCGATTCTTGTTCTTCTTCAAAATTCTGGGTTCCACCGAATTTTTGAGAAGCAAATCTAAGAAGATGATAGTGCTAGCACACTCTAGGAGGCATACATAGGTGATAGGGAAGTGATTCTTGAGCTTGGAAAGCTTGAAGCTTGGAGCTTCAATGGAGTCCATGCATGGCCGAAAATGGTGGAGTCCAAACCAGTCCAAACCGAGCAGCCCACTGTCAATGAAAGCTACTGCCGAGCTCAATGGAGGACGAAATGGCTTTGTCTTCTTCATTTCATCAAAACCGAAATTCAATGTGAGTATATTCCGCACCTCCTTTGATGTGTTCATATGCGGTTTTTGTGCATGATTTGTGATCCTTGGGACTTGATTTGAACTCTTTCAATGGTATCTTGAGCTTTTGATGCATGAAAACCGAATTAGGGTTCTTGAGCAAATTTGGGGCTTTTGATTTTAGCTTGATTCTGTCAAATTGATTGTTTGAGAATGATTATATATGATGAATTTGAGTTGTATGTAATCAATTTGATAAAAAAATTGATTGGATTGATTTTCCCCAATTTGCTTTTTTTGGTCAAAACTTTAATTTGGGTAAACTCGATTTAGGCATGATTTGGTTGAATTGTTTGATGAAGTATGCTTGAATGAGGTTGAATTGAAGTTGTGCATGATCAATTTCAAGAAAATTGGATTAGATCAATTTTCCCCAATTCTTTAGGTTGAACATGAAACTTGAAATTGGGTAAAATGTGTTTAGCATGTTTAAATGAATTGGATGTTTAAGTATGCTTAAAACATGTTTAATTGAGATTGTGTGTGATCAATTTCATGAAATTGGATTGGATTCAATTTCCCCCCAAATTGGAGGCTTGGCCGAAATTGCATAACCCTAATGTCTTGGTAATTTTGTTTTGTTTGATCATTGGATGACTTAAAACAATTGGTTAATGTTGTTTTGAAGTTCAATTGGATTGAATTTTGATTTGGAACATTTTTCCCTTTTAAAGTGGCTTGGCCGAATCTTTATGGACATGAAATTCATTGTGATTTTGTTGTTTGATTCATTGGATGAATTGAATTGATTTGGGAAATTAAGATTGTGGACTCAATTGGATTGAAACCGAATCGAATTGAAAAACCCCTAATTGCCGAGACTTGAAGAAAGCATGTTAATTGGTTTTGATTTGATTGAATTGTGTTGGACACTATTTGGTTGTCAAAGTGCATGATTAGTTAGGCTAATTGATGTTTTAGAAATGTTAATTGGGTAATTGATTGTGTATTACACTTAGGTTAATTAATTGTGAAATTTGGAATTTTATAAGTTAATTAATTTGGGCTTGATTTTCGAAATTGGGCTTGTTAGGTTGTAATTGGGCTTTTGGGCTTTGTTGTAACAAAGTTGGGTTTAGGCAAATTGGTTGGATCCAATTAGGCCCAAAACCGAATCCAAAAGGTCCAATTATGACTTAATGGACCTTAATTATTTAATTGGGCCTAATGGGCCAAAATTAATTTAAAGGCTTATGGGGTAACTCCCGGATTGGATTTTGGTTGTTCGGTTTGACCCGAGTTGACCAAAAGTCCACGCCTATAGAAATTAATTAAAAGCCCATTGGACTTTAATTAAATAAAACATTAGATGTTTATCGGCTTTGAGACCCGTTGCGATTAAATTTGGAATTTAAGTCGTAAAGGTTCGTTAATAAAAGTGTAATATTTAATTTGGAATTAAATAATGAATTAGAATTAAATACGTATTAAATTGGATTTAATTATGTAATTTAATTTAATTCGTAGAAATTGTACTTTGAGTACGTGTTCGCAATACGAGTTTGACTCGAACAAAATCAAATCTTTGTTTGAACATGGGATGATCACTAATAATCAAGATTAATTATTTGATTGATTGATTGATAACATGCTTGTATGAATACATGGTTGTGATGTTTGAATAATGTATATCGGATGGATATTAGTCGGGTTGGGCGATTTTGGAAATTGTAATAAATTTGATTTATTAAATTGGACCTGCGTGTCCAGCCTTATCTCCTATTTCTTTGTATTCTCTTCTCACCTATTCCCCCTCCATGTAAAAGAGGTTTCTTTAGAAGTGTAGTGTAACGGGTAGAAGAATATTAGTGCTAGCGGGAGAGAGAAAGTGAGAGATTTGATCTAGGATCAATGTAAAATATCCATCCGCATATCATTATTATTTTATTTCATACTCGCTTTATTATGTATTTAGAATGCATGTTTAAGGGTGTATGATGATGAGACCTTAACAAAGATAATTAATTGGTAGCCAATTTGCACGCGAAAAACCCGTTTTATATTAAGCAAATATCCTTCCATTGAATGATTCTTGTTCAAGATCCGAAGTTGGCATTGGTTTTTTATTGGCCAAAGTCAAGACCTTTGTCAATCAAGGATGTACTTGAATCATGAGAGTTTTGTTGCATATCGGTGTCGTGTCCAAATCGTGATTTTTATTGGCCAAAGTCAAGATCACTTTTGTCCATGACATTGATTACGAAACTTTCCTCGTCAATGGGTCCCGCTTACTGGAATCATTAGGTTTGTTTTTGGCCAAAGCCAAGGCCTAGATGATTCGGAGGATAGGGTTAGGAAAATGTAATGGATACATGACATTATACATATGTTTCGGACTTGGATGTCCACCTAACCGGATCTAGGAATTGGATGAGATCCAATTGATCATAGAGATCTACCTAAGTTAAATAGCATACAATTTTTTATTGGCCAAAGTCAAGGTTGTGTGTTATTTAACGGGATCCTAGCCCACTAGGAAACGCGGTTTCCCGAGTACTCCCACAGAGGGTTAGAGGCTCGACGAAAAATAGTGGGAGGCAAGTATTGAATTTGCAATATTCGTTCAATTATCGCCATACGCGCTCATTTAAATTATTTCGTCGTAATATTAAATGTTAGTTGACTAATATTTAAATTGTTGTTTTAATAAACAGTTGGACTGTATTATACTTGATTATATATAATTGGATTATATTAATCAATATATTTGAATTAATTAATTTCAGTTTACAGTTGATTTTATAATTGGATTATAGTAATCAATGTAATTGAGGTTAATTAATTTGGATTATATTTGATTATATAGTTGGACTATTATAATCATTATATAATATATAGTACCACTAATCGTTGATTAAATAGTTGGACTATTGTAATCAAGATAAGAAATTGAAAAGTTGGATATTTAAAATATAATCTGGGATTAAAATATTTTAAATGATTTAATTTTCAAATTGGGAATAAATAATAGGTTACTTTATTTGATAAAATACTTATTATACGTTACGCCCAAAATTAAGCAAATAGTAGAGCATAAAATCTTTGGAAGATTTATGTGATGATGACTTTAATGCTTAATTTATTATACTTGTCATAAATCTAATTTGATTTAAGAAGTATTAAAATTGCAATTTATAATTCTTGGAGAATTAATTGACTATTCATGTAAAGTCAAAGTTTGCAATTGGGCATGTAGCACAGGTGCACATCGTTTCGATATTCCAAAACCAAGGCTTGGCCAAAGGTTTGTGAAATATTGAAATGATAATTGACATATCCCGAAGTGACTACCATTTGGATATGGAAGACACGAAGGAATTAAAGAAAAGGCGAGGCTCTAACTTTAAAAATGTTTGTCAAAGTTATGTTCACTACTAGTATTGAAATTAGATTTTAAATACTTAGTGTGGTACATAAAATATATGTATTGATGTTCAGAATCTGCTTGAGCAGGATACTGACTTCAAGCTGAGATTGCTCTGCGAATCGGAAACGGGACGAAAGTCGCTGTTTCGACCGTAGATACCTAAGTTTAGGAACTACCCTTCGGGTATGTACTTAAATTAGGAACTGTTATGATGTAACTAGTTTGACTAGAAACATTATCTCTATATCAGTGTTTAATCCGTTTACGGATAAAACCTTTATATTATAGAAACACTAAGTGTTTTATTATATAAAGATGAGACTGAGATAAATACATTAAATATAAATAACAGAATTTATATTTTGAATATAAATAAAATATCAAGCATATAAAATGACAAATAATAGCTCAAATTGATTTGATCAATAGAGACTTATTTGTGGCATTGTTGTCTAGGACACAATTTAACGAGACTCGTATATCCACACTTTTGAAGAGTGGGTACTAGGACTGATTTGACTATTCAAATAAGGTCTACGAATCTAGTTTACTAGGTAAAGTACCTAAAATACTATTTACTAGGTAATAGTGTAAAGGCCACCGATCTGTAAACCCTATTCATGGTGAAGTAAGTGGGCCCATATCTAGCTTGGCTAGATGTGTACATGAATATTTCGTGACCTTAACGGATGTGCATCACGTTATGGTTATGTGTTTCTTTTGAAGAACACAAATACGAAACTTTGAGTTTCGACACGAAGTATACAAACAGATCGGCTGTAGTATTATGCCGCTACGGTAAGACCGTATTGGTAAATACTTAAGCAGTAAGTTTCATATGTACATGAAAGAGTACGGTATTCTTTCATATGAGGACTCCTCCCGAGACACGTCAATAGACGGTGTGTCAGAACTAAAAACCAAGTTTTGTTGGACATGATTAGGTTTTCGCGAGTCGCTCTGAGCTATTGTTTCCTTCAACAGGAATGTATTAACAGCAAAAACTTATTTAGAATAAGGTTCCATATAAATCTGTTTGACAGATATCGTATAGGATATGAACGGGAAAGAAACCGGGTTTCTCATTCCTGACAATTTGGGTATGCTAGGCATAACGTTTGGATGATACCAAACTAAGGACCCAAATTGGATAAGTGCCAATATAGGTTATCCTAAGGGAAACCATAAGTATAGTACTTATAAATCTCACATGAGAACAATGTGATTGTTGCTCACCATGCGGTTTTCCTAAGAGGAATACCGATATGCAGTGGTCAGTGGGAGGATAGTGATACTCGATGAAAATCGAAGTAATACTGTTCTAGGCACAAGGTCCGTATGGAACACAAATAGTTCATCAATGATGAATCTATACCATTAATCTTCAAATACACAAGAAACCGCGTAGATCAGTGAGAGTCAGAAAACAACCTAGGGTATGGGTTTCTGATCTCACCTCATAAAGATTTTAATCTTTTAAGGTACACCAACTGATTACGTATGAGGAAGTAATACGAGGTATCGACTCCCTATTATGGCAAAGTGCCATGAGTCCGGAATGGATTCCATGTTTAACAACTATTTGGATACTAGTTGTTGTACCACAAGGCATTTTGCCTATGGTACATTAAACGTCTTCAAGGAAGACATACATGGAAGGCAACATACCAACGTACAAAGCAGGGCTTTTGACGGAAAGGTATCGTTATCAACATTATGTTAATAACGGTTCAACCTTTTACAATTTGCCATGGTAAATCCATTTTGAAGATGCTTGTTGATAACTGCATATTTCATTTATGAAATGTGTCAGTTGCAGATCAAAATCGCTTTCCTGAAAAGGAAACCTTTTGGAGGATGCTTTCAACATCCTGACGATTTTGTATAACCGAGAAACAAGGTTTACCGGTTATTCGATCCATGTTTGGATTGAAGCAAGCATGAGGTTCTTGGAACTGACGTTTTGAAATAATCATAATAGTTTATGATTTGACTCAAAACGAAATAATTCTTGTGTATAAAAGGAGGTTTGTGGGAGAGGGCACTGACAATGAAATTCCCATAAAACAATCGGTGAAAGCTTGGCTTTCATAAGAAATTCTCCGTAGAATTCTGGGGAGTAACAACCTTTATTCAAGGAATAAAGGTCTACTGGGCTAGATTTGGAGTTGGTAACACTCTCTGAGAAATTGTACATTTAAAATGTACTTATATTGGTGTCTCATACGCTTTGAGCATATGGAGTCACTATCGGGTCAATCCAAGTGATAGTCACTGGATTGAAGATTAAAGAACATCTGTTAGTATCTGAGAGAACTAAAGATGTTGTCTTAAACTATGGAGATGGAGAACTTGAAGTGACTGGGATCACTGTTGCAAGTTTCCAAACCGGTAAATACTGCGGTACTATAAAGTTTGAACACTGGGACAGTGAGCTGGAAATCTTCCGAGCAAGATAACTGTTACCGAATTAACAACAAATGCGGATTATTGCTGCAGCTGAGGCAGCAATAGAAGCCATTTGGATCGATAATAAATCTAATTAGATTAGATATAATTCTGTTAGCAGCTGAGCTAGGCGTCAGCACAGGCTAAAGAATTAAAGGTCTCATCGACGATCCATATATATACTTCTATATCATCTGATTCGTTCGGATCATACATCGTGGCGATGTGATGATCGTGTAAATCGCGTCAGACGATAATTAAGCAAATCCGCTGACGAAAACCTTTCCTCATCAATTTGAGCGAATTGTACATAGTTCGGGTGTTAGACACTCGAGTGACTGGCTATGTGCCAAGTGGGAGATTGTTGGATAATATGACCCATAGCGTCACTATTTGCACAGATCATTGTGTTGTTGTAGCAAATTAACTATGTAATAAGGAAATTGCACTCTCATCATTTGTGATTAGATCACCATAGATAAATAAATGAAGAGAGGTCCCTATGATTAGTTCCTGGATTGAGATGATATGAGACAGTATCAGTCCACAAAGGATTAATCATTAAATATCCCTAGCCGTAGTATTATCGAGACTGGACATCGATAATGCGGAATAGGCTAGTATTGCACTTGTGTGCGTTGTGAGGGCACAACGACATAGTTCTCATATATATGTATTGGATACTTATGCAAGTGCGATAGGAGGTCGTGTTTCACCGATGGTACGGGAAACAGCTTCGCTCTGGATAGACCCCTCGGAATCCCATTGGTATTATGACTATGTGTCTATGGGAGGCCGAAATCAAGGTAGGTGTGTATAGTCTTAACCTGAGACTTGCACCGCTAATACTTACGATAATCGATAAACTTTGGTCTTGGTGGTAGGGGCCTTAACCGGTTCTGTGTACACCATTTCTGGGTTTATCAGAGAGTCGTAGAGTATTGGGTGTGATGTCAAGACGGAAGTGTCACTTCAGTCATATTGGAGATGATGTCACGCAGGATACGGTACTAGTGCTCTTAAGTGTTGCGCAACCATCGGGATATTATGACCAGGTCATAAATATCCGATTACAGAGACTATGTTACCAGACATCCGACATGTGCTTCGGACGAGGCAGACACTTATCCAGCCCCAGCCCTAGCACGTGACTATCCGATACTGGGCCAATATACACAATACTACGGTATATACGCTTGATACAGATCTATATATTCCTGTAAGAATATTTCTGGAGAATTGGGTAGGCATGGCGCTTTGCTAGACCAAACCTTGTCTTGTAAATCGATATAAACGTAGTACGAGGTACTTACGTGTTCGGACAGTCCGACGATCGTATTTACTGCCAACATATCCGGAGATCTCATGGGTCGGTTCCTGAAGATTCACCGATGACGTATGACTTGCACTTTGATTAATCTGGGATTAATTAGAAGAGAGAGATAGAATTAATCTGGGATTAATTCGATGAGAGAGAAAATTAATCTGGGATTAATTGCGGAGATATTTTATCTGGGATAAAATATTAATAAAAGAGAGAGAACGATTAATTTGGAATTAATCGGTAAAATTAATATATTCGATATATTAATCGAAATTGGATTTTGACGCGGAATTAAAATTAGATTTTAATTCGGGCGAACGAATTAATTTAGAATTAATTCGTTAGCGACGTGAATAATGATTTCGCTGGCGTAATCATTTAATTACGACGCGACGGAAAATTCGTTAATTTGGAATTAGCGAACCCGAGAGTGATTGCGAGCGCATTCGCATTTCGAATTCGAGCGCGGCACGCGAGTCACATCAAGCGTCAAATCGTTAGTCGCGTCAATTGTCAAATCAATTGTCACTTTGAGTGATGTGACTTGACAACATGTCACTTTATTAAAGTGATGTGATGTGACTTAAAGTAAAAGTTGAAATGATGAAAGCCTTTTGCTTTTTTGACTTTTGTACTTGGTAAATGAAAAGGCTTTTGTATTTGTTTTATTTTGGAAATAAAATATAACATAAGTAAAAACCATTTGCCTTTTCTCTTATCTTTCATCTTTCACGGTTTCACGTGAACTTCCTCTCCCTCTCTTTTTCTCTTCTTCTCTTCACCTCACGGTTTTGGAAACCGATTCTTGTTCTTCAAAATTCTGGGTTCCACCGAATTTTTGAGAAGCAAATCTAAGAAGATGATAAGTGCTAGCACACTCTAGGAGGCATACATAGGTGATAGGGAAGTGATTCTTTGAGCTTGGAAAGCTTGAAGCTTGGAGCTTCAATGGAGTCCATGCATGGCCGAAAATGGTGGAGTCCAAACCAGTCCAAACCGAGCAGCCCACTGTCAAGGAGAGCTACTGCCGAGCTCAATGGAGGACGAAAATGGCTTGTCTTCTTCATTTCATCAAAACCGAAATTCAATGTGAGTATATTCCGCACCTCCTTTGATGTGTTCATATGCGGTTTTTGTGCATGATTTGTGATCCTTGGGACTTTGATTTGAACTCTTTCATATGGTTTTACAGACGACTCATAAGTGCCAACTGTGTCCTAGTGTTGTGCATTCTCTATTATGTGTTCTAGGTAATCTAGTGCATCTTTGGGACTTTTATGCCTAAACTCACCGTTACACAACTACTTATCTACCATGGGGTGTTAAAACCCTCATAAAAGTAGGAAACCAGCCTCCATGTTTCAAACCCATTATGTGGACAAACATTCAACATCTCTTTAAAACTCTCTCAATATTGGTAAAGTGTTTCCCCCGATTCTTGTGGGAAAGTTGTGATTCTCCTCTTAAAGGAGTTTGTCATGTGAGGGGGAAAGAATATTTTAAAAAATTATTCTTAAAAATCATCCCATATTTTGATTGGTCATGACCTAAGATTTTACAGCCAAATTTTAGCTTTATCCTTTAAAGAAAAGGGAAAAAACTTGAGTCAAATTATATTCATGTTGCAATTTTGATATTTGCAAGTGTTAAATACCTCTTCAAATTCCCTTAAGTAGTGATAAGGATTTTCTGATTCTAGACCGTGGAATGTGGGTAAAAGTTGGATGATACCTGGTTTAAAATTGAAACGTGATGCATCTGAGGGGAAAATAATGCAAGATGGTGATCTTGTCCTAGTGGAATTCATGAATTATCTGAGTGTCCTAGGATGATTAAGATCGCCATGCGGTGACCCATTTTCTTCCTGATCAACTAGATTTTCAACTCGGGCAGGTGGATTTTTGATTTTGGTTCTCGGCCATTTTGATTGAAGATGAAGGTGATGGAGACTCTCTATTTAATCTACCGCTAAATGATTGAGACCAATGTATCATGCAACCTAAATGCAGACTATATGATGAAAGTGAATTATGAAAATGCAATACTAATAAAAAGGAAACAATAATAATAATAAACAAGTGGGAAAATAATTTAAATAAAAATAAAAATAAATGACAAAAAAACAAAGAAAGAAAATACAAATGTTGTGATTAGATCTGAAAACGTCCTCTGATTTTTATCAATTCAGATCTCAATTGAATTTCTCATTCAACTGTCTCAATCTATCGAATTAGGTTCTCATAAATTGTTTTTTGAAGAATCTCTAGACGGGGATGGTTCAAGAAATTCTTTGGCAAAATACACATTCCATTTTAATTGATTTTTCTGTCTCATGTAACTTTGAAGAATTAAGTATAAAGTTTGTGATGTCTGGGTCCAGGATTCATTTAGGATCAATGAAGACATCTTGGATCTACACAAATGCAAAGAAGAAAGAAATGAGATGTAGAAAAAAAAACAAAAAAAAATTAAAGAAAAAATATAGGATGTTAAATTATTATTCTATCTACTAAATTTTATTCCCCGGCAACGACACAAAACACTTGACACACCCACAAAGTGGTTCTTTATGTTGGACAATTATGACTCATAGCATCACTATTTGTACAGAACATGGTGTTGCTGTACAAATTAACTATGTGACAAAGGAAATTGCTTTTTTATCATTTGTAATTAGATTACCAAGATATATAAATGATAAAAGTCCATATGATTAGTTCCGGATTAATAAGATATGAGACAATATTAATCCACTAAGGTTTAATCATTAAAATACCCCTAGTCGTAGTATTATCGAGATTGGACATTGATAATGCGGAATAGACTAGTATTGCACTTGTGCGTGTTATGGGAGCATAACGACATAGTTCTTATATACTTGGGTATTGGATACTCATGCAAGTGTAATATGAGGTTGTGTTTACCGGTGGTACGGAAACAGCTTCGCTCTGGATAGACCCCTTGGAATTCCATTGGTAGTATGACTATATGTATATGGAAGTACGAATCAGGGTAGGTGTATTTGGTCTAAACCTGAGACTTGCATGGCTAATACTTGCGATAATCAATATACTTTAGTTTTGGTCGTCCGGGGCTTTAACAGGTTCCGTGTACGCCTCTTCTGGGTATATTGAGAATCGCAGTGTATTGGGTGTGATGTCAAGATGGAAGTATCACTCCAGTCATATGAAGATGATGATCACGTAGGATAGTACTCTTATGTACTGCAGTCATCGGGATAATATGACTAGGTCATGTTTAAATGATTATAGAGACTAGTTACAAGAGATCTGATATATGATTCGTACGGGGCAGACACAATTCCAGCCCATGGCCTTGCATGTGACATCTGATACTGGATCGCAATACGCAATACTATGTATACTACGCCTGACAAAGATTAAATATTCCTTTAAGAATATTTATGGAGAATTGGGTAGGCACGATGCTTTGCTAGAAGCCAACCATGTCTTGTAAATCGGTAAAAACGTAGTACGAGGTACGTACGTGTTCGGATAGTCTGACGATCGGATTTACTGCCAACATATCCAGGGATCGCATGGGTCGCTTCCCAAAGATTCAACGATGACGTATGACTCGAACATAATTAATCTGGGATTAATTATAAGAGAGAGAAAATTAATCTAGGATTAATTACGGATAATTTTATCTTGGATAAAATACTTTTTGAAGAGAGAGAACGATTAATTTGAAATTAATCGATAAATTAATATATTCGATATATTAAATGAAATAAGATTTCGACGCGGAATTAAAATTAGATTTTAATTCGGGCAAACGAGTTAATTAGGAATTAATTCGCTAGCGAAGTGAATAGTAATTTTGCTAGGCATAATTATTTAATTAAATTTGATTAAATTACATCGCAACGGAAAATTCATTAATTCGAAATTAGCAAACCCGAGCTCGGGATATGTTGCGGGCCCACTCGGATTTTGAATAAAGTGGGGCCCACATGTCACATCACTAGTCATTCATTCACCTTTTTGGTGATGGAAGTTAGTGAATGGAATCATGGTAACTTGTTTTACACACAAGTTGAAAGGTGATTGACTTTATACCAACTTTGGTATATCTTTTATTTGAATTTTGGAAATCAAAAGTAAGTCATTCACTCATCTCTTTTCTCTCTCATCTCTCACGGCATTGTGCCATTTTTTCTCTCCCATTTGGCTTGGCCGAATCTTGCTAAGAAGATGAAGAAAAATTATTACAATTTTTCAAGTGCTAGCACACACAAGGAGTCATACAAAGGTGATAGGGAAACCAATCCTTGAGCTTGGAATGAACACTCAAAGCTTGGAGCTTGAAGATCAACACAAGGCGACATTGGCCGAATACATCAAGGAGCAAATCTTTGTTGCCTACGCATCCAAAATCCGATCAAAGTAAGTATTTCCCGCATTCATAATTTGTTGTATTCACATGTTTCATTGCTTAATT
>SKCR01049840.1:0-243894 GCA_019454045.1 Zanthoxylum bungeanum | reverse complement strand
CATCATTCATCAATCAAGTGATGGATGTCTTTCACTTTGAGTGATTGACGCCAGTCACTATTCATTGATTGATGGAAGTTGATGTGAGTTGATGTGTGTGGTTGGCATTTATGGCTTTGGTTTTTGGAGGCAAAATTTGGTATTTGTATTTGGAAAATATATTACCATTTTTTTGTAACAAAAACATTACACATTTTTATCTCTCTCCCTCCTCCATTCTCCTCTCTCATTCATGCCCATGGAGGGCTGAAAATTGTTCTGGTTTGCTGGGAAGAAACTGTGAGCAAGGGAAGCAAGTGTGATGGTTTTGCGGCAAAATCATCAAGAGCTAGCACTCCGAGAGTCATGCGAAGGTGATAGGGAAGTCCACCCATGAACCGGGAATCGTTCGACGAAGCTTGGAGCTTGACGAAGACCTCCAATGGCCGAAACAGTGAGCTGTGACAGTGCTCACTGCCGTGAGCAGTCCAAGGGCAGAAAGTGAAGTTTTGTTGCCTACCGCGTCGCTCAACCGATCGATGTGAGTATTCCGCAACTTCGTCATTGATATTCACACATGTTTTATTTCTTTTTATTCGATCATATGGACCGTAGAACTCCAACATTGGTATCAGAGCGTTGTTAAAAGCATGAAACGTATTTAGAGCTTAAAATTTGGGTAAATGTTTTTGAGCATGATTTGAATTAATTGGATGTTTGAGTATGCTTATAACATGTTTAATTGACGTTTGATTGGATCAATTTCAAGAAAAATGATTTAGAACATTTTTCCCCAAAATTTCTTGCTTGGCCGAGAGTTATGCCCTATATGGTTGGTGATTTTGATTTTTTGATTCATTGGATGAGTTAGAATCATTTGGGGATATTGATTTAATGTTGATTTGGATTTAATTGGATGGAATTTGAATTGTACATAAATTCCCCCTCCAAAGCCGAGAGCTAATAGCATGTTTTGGGTTTGATTTTTGATCAAAATATGTTGGACATGTTTTGTGGTATTAAGCATGATTAGTTATGTTAATTGATGTTTTAGAAATGTTAATTGGGTAATTAATTGTGTAATGCACTTTATGTAATTAAATTGTGAAATTGGGTTTTGTGATTTAATTATAATTGGGCCTTAAAATTGGATTTGGGCCTTTAATGTTGTAATTGGGCTTATTGGGCTTGGTTGTACCAAGTTAGGTTTAGGCCAAATGGATTGGATCCAATTGGGCCCAGAACCGCTTCCATAAAGCCCAAATGCGACTAATGGACCTTTAATTGTTTAATTGGGCCTAATGGGCCTAAATTGATTTATGGGCTTATGGGGTAACTCCCGGATTGGATTTTGGTTATTCGGTTTGACCCGAGTTGACCAAAAGTCCACGCCTTAAGAAATTAATTAAAAACCCATTGGACTTTAATTAAATTGACGTTGGACGTTAATCGGGCTTTGAGACCCGTAACGATTAAATTTGGAATTTAAGTCGTAAAGGTTTATTAATAAAGTGTAATATTTAATTTGGAATTAAATAGTGAATTAGTATTAAATACAAATTGAATTGGATTTAATTATGTAGTTTAATTTAATTCAAGAATTTGTACTTTGAGTACTTATTCGCAAAACAAGTTTGACTCGAACAAAATCAAATCGTTGTTTGAACATTGGATGATCACTAATTATCAGATTAATTAATTTGATTAGATTGATTGATAACATGCTTGTGTGAATACATGGTTACGATGCATGAATAATGTATATCGGATGGATATTAGAAGGGTGGGACAATTTTAGAAATTGTTGTAATAAATTTGATTTATTAATTGGACCTGCGTGTCCAGCCTTATTACCTCCATATTCTTTGTATTCTCTTCTCACCTATTACCCTCAATGTAAATGAGGTTTCTTTAGAAGTGTAGTGTAACGGGTAGATGCAAATACTTGTGCTAGCGGGAGAGAGAAAGGGAGAGATTTGATTTAGGATAAATGTGTAAAATATCCATCTGCATATCAATATTATTTATTTATACGCGCTTTATTATGTTTTTAGAATGCATGTTTAAGGGTGTATGATGATGCGACCTTAACAAAGATAATAAATTGGTTGCCAATTTGCACTCGAAAAACCCTCGCAAAATATTAAGCGTCTTTCCTTCCATTGAGTGATTCTCACTCAAGATCCGAGACTGGCATTGGCTTGTTGGCCAAATTCAAGGCCTTTGTCCGTCAAGGATGTGTTTGAATCACGAGAGCTTTGTTACATAATGGTGTCTTGTCCAAGTTGTGGTTTGTTGGCCAAAGTCAAGACCACTTCTTGTCCATCGACATTGATTACGAAGCTTTCCATGGTCAATGGGTCGCGCTTAACTGGGATCACTAAGTTTGTTGTGCCAAAGCCAATGCTTATATGATTCAGAGGAAAAAGGTTAGGTAATACATTGGATGTATTGGCATATATAAGATATATGTTTCGGACTTGGATGTCCCCCTACCGGATCTAGGAATTGGATTGGATCCAATCGATCTTAGAGATCTACCTAGTTAATTATCATACAATTTGTTGGCCAAAGTCAAGATTGTGTGATATTTAACGGGATCCTAGCCCACTAGGAAACACGGTTTCCCGAGTACTCGATAGAGGGTTAGAGGCTCGCCGAAAAATAGTGGGAGGCATGAATTGAATTTGCAATATTCGTTTAATTACTTGCCATACGCGCTCAAACAAATATCATTCGTCATATAAATTAAATGTTAGTTTGACTAATATTTAAATTGTTGTTTTAATAAATAGTTGGACTATATTCAAACTATTTATTTATATTTGATTTTATAATTGGATTATAGTAATCAATATAATTGATTTTAATCTATTAAATTATAGTTGATTAAATAGTTGGACTATTGTAATCATTATAATAAATAGTACCTAAATCATTGATTAAATAGTTGGACTATTAAAATCAAGATAAAAATGAAAGATTGACATTTAAGACATAATCCTAGGGAAAATGTATTTAAATGGTTTAATTTTCAAATTGAGAATAAAATTTCAGGATGGTCCTGGAAACTAATAAGTTACTTTATTTGATAAAATAACATATTAGGCCTAAGCCCAGAGTTAAGCAAATAGTAGAGCATAATCTTTGGAAGATTTATGTGATGATAACTTAAATGCTTAATCCATTTAGCTTGTCATAATAGACTCCTTAATTTCTGAATCAGAACTAAGGATTCGATCCTTAAAGTATGATAATGAAATTGAAGGATCTTCATAAATCTATGCTTAGATTTTAGAAGTACTAAATTGCAATTAATAACTCTTGGAGAGTTAATGACTATTCTCAAGGAGATAAAGTCAAAAATTTGCAATTAGGCTAGTAGTGCAAGGCGCACCTTACTTCGATATTCTAGAAACCCGAGGCTTGGCCAAAGGCTACTGGAATGTGAAAAAGGGCAAAGGCAAAATCGTTATAATCTTCTGGGAAGATAAAGGACATATCCCAAAATGTCTGCCTGAAATGTGGCAAACAGGATCGCGGAAGCGTGACTGCCGTTTGGACAAAGCAGACATGAAGGAATTGAAGACGAGCAAGGCTCTGACTTTAAATATGTTTGTCAACATTATGTTCACTACTAGTATTAAAATTGGATTTTAAATACTTAGTGTGGTACATAAATATATTGATGTTCAGAATCTGTTTTGAACAGGATACTGACTTCAATATAGATTTATCTACGAATTGGAAACGGGACGAAAGTCGCTGTTTTAACCGTAGATACCTAATTTTAGGAACTACCCTCGGGAATGTACTAAAATTAGGATACTATTATAATGTAACTAGTTTGACTAGAAACATTATCTTTATATCAGTGTTTAACCCGCTGCGGGTGAACCTTTATATTTTAGAACACTAAAGTGTTTCATTATATAAAGATGATATTGAGATATACACATTAGATGTGAATAACAGAATTTACATTTTGAATATAAATAAATCTCAAACATAAAAATGACAAACAAATAGCTCAAACTGATTTGATCAGAGAAACATATTGTGGCGTTGTTGTCTGGGACACAATTAAACAAGACTCGTATATCCACACTTTTGAAGAGTGGGTACTCGGACTGATTTGATTCCATTCAAATAAAGTCTACGAATCTAGTTTATTGGGCAAAGTGCCTAAAACACTATTTACTTGGTAAAAGTGTAAATGCCACCAATCTGTTAGCCCTTGTTCATAGTGAAGCAAGTGGGCCCATGTCTAGCTAGGCTAGAGGTGGATATGAATATTTCGTGACCTTTACGGATGTGGCATCGCGTTATGGTTATGTGTTTCCTTTTGGAACACAAATCGGAAACTTTTAAAGTTTCGACACGAAATAGACAAACAGATCGGCTATAGTATTATACCGTCACGGTAAGACCGTAATGGAAAATACTTAAGCAATAAGTTTCTAATTTACTAGAAAGAGTATAGTATTCTTTCTATGATGACTCCTCCCGGAACACGTCAATTGACGGTGTGTCCGAACTGAGTAACCGAATTTTGTTAGACATGATAAGGTTAATCATGAGTCGCTCTGAGCTACCATTTCCTTCAACGGATAAGCATTAACAGTGCAAGAACTTATTTAGAATAAGGTTCCATTAAAATCTGTTTGACAGATTTCATATTAGATATGAACAGGAAAGAAACTAGGTTTCTCATTCCTGAATATTTGGGATGCTAGACATACGTTTGGATGATACCAAACTAAAACCCAAATTGGATAAGTGCCAATTGGAGGTTATCCTAGGGATACCAAAGTATAGTACTTATACATCTCACCAGAGAACAATTAGATTGTTGCTCACCATGCGGTTTTCCTAAGAGGAATACCGATATGCAGTGGTAAGTGGGAGGATAGTAAAACTCAATGAAAATCGGAGTAATACTATTCAAGGCACAGATTCCTTAATGGAACACAATTAGTTCATCAAGGATGAATATATACCATTAATCTTCGAATACACAAGAACTGCGTAGTCGGAGAGAGTCAGAAAACAACCTGGGGTATGGGTTTCTGATCTCACCTCATAAAGATGTCTATCTTATGAGGTATACCAACTGACTACGTATGAGGAAGTGATACAAGGTATCGACTTCCTATTATGACAAAGTGTCATGAGTCCGAAATGGATTCCATGTATATCAACTATGTTTAGACACTAGTTGATGTACCACAAGGCATTGTGCCTATTGGTACTGTATAATCTTCAAGGAAGACGTACATGGATGGAAACATACCAACGTTTAAAGCTAGGCTTTTAGCGGAAAGGTATCGTTATCAACATTGTGTTGATTAAGATTCAACCTTTTAACTGTTGCCACGGTAAATCCATTTGGATAATGCTTGCTAATGCTGCACATTTATGAAATAGGACAGCTTTACGGGAAAATCGATTTCCTGAAAAGGAAACCTTTTGGAGGATGTTTACAACATCCTGTCGGTTTTTTCATACCAAAACTAGCAAACAAGGTTTGCAGGTTATTCGATCCATGTTTGGATTGAAGCAAGCATTAGGTTCTTGGAATTATCGTTTTGATGTAATCATAATGGTTTATGATTTAATTCAAAACGAAATGATTATTGTGTATATAAGAGGGTTAGTGGGAGCGCTCTGACAGTGGCTGTCCTATAAAATAATGATAATATGTCATTTCTTGGAAATGATATTCCCATAATAAAATCGGTGAAAGCATGGCTTTCATGAAACTCTCCGAGAAATCCTACATTGAAAAATGTACGTGACCTGGTGCCTCATACGCTTTGAGCATATGAAGTCACAATCAGGGCAATCCAAGTGATGGTCACTGGATTGATATTAAGAACATCCGTTATTATCTTAGAGAACTAAAGATGTTGTAAGCTGTGGAGAATGAGAACTTGAAGTGACTGGTATCACTACTGCAAGTTTCCTAAACCGATAAAAGATGACTAAAAGTCGCAAACGGTACTATACAGTTTGAATAACGGAACAGTGAGCTGGAAATCTTCCAAGCAAGATACTGTTACTGTATAAACAACAAATGCAGGTTATTGCTGCAGCTGAGGCGACAATAGAAGCCTTCTGGGTCGATAAATAAATCTAATTAGATTAGATATAATTCTGTTAGTAGCTGAGCTAGGCGTCAGCATAGGCTAAAGAATTAATGGTCTCATCATCGATCCAGATATATACTTCGATATTCATCTGATTCGTTCGGATCATACATCGTGGTGATGTGATGATCGAATAAATCGCATCAGATGATAATCAAGCAAATCCGCTGATGAAAGCCTTTTCTCAGCAGCTTGAGCCAACCGTACATAGTTCGGGTGTCAGACACTCGAGTGACTGGCTATAGGCCAAGTGGGAGATTGTTGGACAATTATGACCCATAGTGTCACTATTTGTACAGATCACGGTGTTGTTGTACAAATTAACTATGTGACAATGGAGATTGCACTCTTATCATTTGTGATTAGATCACCTAGATATATAAATAATAGGAGGTCCCTGTGATTTATTCCTGGATTGAGAATGATATGAGACAGTATCAATCCATGAAGGATAAATCATTAAACATCCCTAGTCAGAGCATTATCGAGATTGGACATCGATGAATGCGTAAAAGACTAGTATTACACTTGTGCGCGTTGTGAGGGCACAACGTCATAGTTCTCATATATTTGGGTATAGGATACTCATGCAAGTGTAATAGGAGGTTGTGTTTCACCGATGGTACGGGAAACAACTTCGCTCTGGATAGACCCCCTCGGAATTCCATTGGTAGTATGACTATGTGTCTATAGAAATCCGAAATCAGGGTAGGTGTATTTGGTCTTAACCTGAGACTTGCACCGCTATTACTTGCGACAATCAATATACTTTGGTTGCGGTCGTCCAGGGCTTTAACAGGTTCTGTGTACGCCAATGCTGGGTATATTGAGGATCGTAGTGTGTTAAGTGTGATGTCAAGACGGAAGTGTCACTCCAGTCATATGGAGTTGATGATCGCGCATGGATACATAATTGGTTCTCTGAAAGGTTGCAACCGTCGGGATAATATGACTTGGTCATGATTATTTGATATTAAAGATACTAGTTGCTCGTTATCCGATATATGCTTCGTACGGGGCAGACACTGTACCAGCCCCAGGCCTTGCAAGTGATCATCTGATACTGGACAGAAATACGCAATACCACGTATACTACGCCTGATATAGATCCTTATTCCTGTAAGGATATTTCCGGAGAATTGGGTAGGCATGGCGCTTTACTAGAAGCCAACCTTGTCTTGAAAATCGGTAAAACGTAGTACTTGGTACTTACGTGTTCGGATAGTTCGACGACCGAATTTACTGCCAACATATCCAGGGATCTCATGGGTCGCTTCCCAAAGATTCACCGATGACGTATGACTCGCACTTTTATTAATCTGGGATTAATTAGATGAGAGAGAAAAATTAATCTGGGATTAACTGCGGAGATATTTTATCTGGGATAAAATATCAATTAAAGAGAGATAACGATTAATTTGGAATTAATCGATTAATTAATATATTCGATATATTAAATGAAATTGGATTTCGACGCGGAATTAAAATTATATTTTAATTCGGGCGAACGAATTAATTTCGAATTAATTCGTTAGCGACGTGAATAGTAATTATGCTTGGCATGATTATTTAATTAAATTAGGTTTAATTACGACACAACGGAAAATTCGTTAATTTGGAATTAGTGAACCTGAACCCGGGATTATTTGCGAGCGCATTCGCATTTCGAATGCGAGTGCGGAACGTAAATCAAATCAAGCGTCAAATCGCTAGTCGCATCTAGCGTCACATCATTCATCAATCAAGCGATGGATGTCTTTCACTTTGAGTGATTGACGCCAGTCACTATTCATTGATTGGTGGAAGTTGATGTGAGTTGATGTGTGTGGTTGGCATTTATGGCTTTGGTTTTTGGAGGCAAAATTTGGTATTTGTATTTGGAAAATATATTACAATTTTTTGTAACAAAAACATTACACATTTTTATCTCTCTCTCTCCTCCATTCTCCTCTCTCATTCATGCCTATGGAGGGCTGAAAATTGTTTTGGTTTGCTGGGCAGAAACTGTGAGCAAGGGAAGCAAGTGTGATGGTTTTGCGGCAAAATCATCAAGAGCTAGCACTCCGAGAGACATGCGAAGGTGATAGGGAAGTCCACCCATGAGCCGGGAATCGTTCGACGAAGCTTGGAGCTTGACGAAGACCTCCAATGGCCGAAACATTGAGCTGTGACAGTGCTCACTGCCGTGAGCAGTCCAAGGGCAGAAAGTGAAGTTTTGTTGCCTACCACGTCGCTCAACCAATCGATGTGAGTATTCCGCAACTTCGTCATTCATATTCACACATGTTTTATTTCTTTTTATTCGATCCTATGGACCGTAGAACTCCAACAGGTCTTACCGAGATTTCGAGGGCATATATGGATTCCAAACGATCCCACCAACTTGTAGTACTCTTCGAGAGCTTCGATTTGGCGAAATTTCAATCGAGTCACTATTCCTCACTAGTTTTTTCCTCGATTCACATGCAACCGTCATCGCCAACTTGTAGTACTCTTCGAGAGCTTCGATTTGGCGGGTGGCTTGGGCCGTGAAATGAAGCGAGGAGCCGGGATCGGCAAACCCACTTTCGCGTGTGTCTCTCTCATTTCTCATCATTCGACGGTAATACGGGGCTACCGCCAGCCACCACAAGGTGGATGGTGGCCGACGCACCGCTCTTGCCAATCACACCGGCCGGTGATAGCCGGCAGGCCGTCGGCACGAACATGGCTCATCCAAATCGTGTTTGGGAATTGAGGGGTCGTGTGAGGTGTTTTGATATATTTTGTAATTTTCACAATTGGAAGAAACTATGGGATATTTATAAGAAAGTTTCTGAAAATTATAATTTGACCCCCGCGAAATTGTAATCAGGTCTCTGTTATTGGGCTTTTATGAATATTTATATGTTTGAAGCCCTTCTGATGCAAATTTTCGAAAAGTGTTCAACAGAAAAATTATTCGTCTCGGAAAAACGAGTTCAATGGTTCAAGAATTAGCTCAATCATAGTTTTTTTACTATTTTTATAGCCAAAACATGAAACTTTTACGCGTATAGCGATATACACAGATATCGCGTAATCGATTCTCGTAACCGCGCATTTTCCAACGCGACAAAGCTTCACTTTAAAATATTCTAATCTATTTTCCAACACATAAACTCTTATTTTCGAATAACATCCCGTTCTAAATTCTTAACATTAATTCAAAAACCTTCTAATACTGTTCTAAAAAACTTGGGATATTACATTAATGCTTTAAAAATGTTTTCCTTTCAATGTATTGTTTTTTTTCTTATGTAATATACATAGACTCAGAATTTTATCTTCGGCCTACAATCAAGAATTTGTATAATGAGGCCCATGGGATCCTACAAAACAAAGGTAAACGGAGCGTAGAGTAGCTATCCACTAGTATGGTGGACACCGTAGGCACTTCGACGCTCATGTCAATGATGGCGATGAGCAATTGAGAGAGAAGAAACTAGACAACTCGAGTGTGAGAGCCTAAGGTGTCAACCACACCGGTGGGTAGCTGTTCTATGCTCTGTTTGCCTTTGTTTTACAGGATTGCAGGTGCCCCATTATGCAAATTCTCGATTGTAGGCCTGAAGGTGAAATTCTGCGTCTATAATTTGACACCCACCGCGGGGCCCCGATGATTCATAACAAGTAAAGATTTCTCAGCCTATGATCCCCACAACATATATGGCTTACGGCAACAAGAACACCCCCAGACTCTGTGTCTGTCCAATTGGCTGACATTCAAGAAAATATGCGAATGTTAGAGGATGAAAATCTCGTAATCTGAGATATCAACGCCAGCCTCCAAAAGCAATTGGAGCACATGGCTTCGACTTCTCAATAGCGAGGTACACAAGATCACCCTAGCAGACCTACTATTCCAATCGACCTCTTAGGGGCATTCGACGACGTGGCTGGTGATAAAAAACCACCGAACAACCACCTTTAGAGTCGCTAAACGATAAACAATTTCTTTCCAGGGGACCTAACATAACAAGTCACCTCCACCATACGCAAAGAGATGGAAGAGTTCAAAGAGGCGATTCTCTCCAGCCTATCTGGGTGGTGGCTACTAGTGAGGAAAAGTAGGACCGGGACAATTTTCGACAGTCCTTTCTTAGAAACCATCACTTTAGTAGAGCTTCCAAAGAAGTTTAGACACCCGGACATGAGGCTATACGATGGATCCATGAACCCAAATGACCATGTAGTCTACAACAAGCATAAGATGATGTATATGGCCCTAGCATCACACCAATGGGAGGTCGAAATGTGCAAAGGATTTGGAGAGATGCTAGTAGGCCCGACCCTCATTTGGGTCATCAATCTCTCATATCGTTCTATTGAATCTTACCAAGAGTTGGCAAAAAATTTCTTAGAACACTTCGCAAGCTCTTACAAGTTTGAGAAAACCACGGACGACCTAAACTCCATCCAGCAGTAAAAAGGAGAATCCTTACGAAGCTACATGAAATGCTTCAACAAGGAAAGAATTGTTGGGGTTTTGGGGCGATGGGCGCAGCGGAAGCACGGTTCGGGCGAAATCATAATTTAAAACTTTTTCAAATTACCGAATAAATTATTCAATATCTAATATGAATAATTTATTCATATTTCACCTAAACCTATTTATTCAATATCAAATATTGACATAAATAAGGTTGAAACTTCGTGAAACTTTTACGAAAACTATTTTTCCGCAAAATGACGCAAAACATGTTTTCGACTGAACCGACCACCCGACACTTATGGGGACTGCCCAGGTCAGCCCCAATAGTGTCACTGCAGCTCATGGGCTGCCCAAATAGTGACAGATTCACTTTTTGGATAGTCATCACCCGGTTGGCTCAAAATCCACCCGGTAACACCGTTTTTGGCCATTTTCACTTATTTCAACTCCGAAAGACTTTCCGGAAATTGTTCCAACTCCCAAAACACATCTATTACGTTCATATGACATCAAATTCATCACAAAATTTCCAATTTTACAGATTATGATTCTGAAACCAAAAATTCTAAATTTCATGTTTTAAATCTCAATTTTCAAGATTAATCTAATTAATCATAACACCAACCAAAGTCATCACATATGAACAACCCAAGAACAATTATAGGTGTCACAAGAGTGGTCATAACATTATAGAATAGCAACTCATTAACAATTGATCAATTAGAACAATTATTACACTAATATTGTCCAAATCACTTCATATATGCATCACAAGCTTCCAATTCATCATCCACAACCTAAAGCCCTAATTTTCAGAATTTGAAGGAACCCTAAAACATTTATAAATCATCAAGAAATAAGAAATCAAATTTCTAAGCTTAGGGTTTAGTAGATTACCTTTTAATCTCTTGAAATCCCAAACTTTTTTCTTGATTTTCCTTCAATTCTCAACTTGAATCATCAAGTCACCATGAAACCCATTTCTTACTTAAAGCTCTCGGCTATGGTGAATGAACAAGTGAGAATTTTTTTTTTAAAATGTGTATGACCGACTTTATCATGAAATAAGGGCAATTTGGTCTTTTTTCTATTTTAATCAAATTAAATAATAATTACACTTTATGTTAGCCGATCAAATTAGCACAACCAAAGTATAATTAAATCATGCCACATCAACCAATAATAATTGGACAAATTCCATAACATTTATGGAAAAAAGTTTATTAAGTAATAATTCAAATATTTAACAATTAAATATCCAAATAATCAATTAATATAATTATTATTATATATGTATTTTTATTTACAATAAATAATAAATACATATATTTATGGCATATGTCAAAATCTCATTTGATGAATAATTAATGTGTATCTAATCGTATTTTGTATCAAATACAAATGCATAATAATTACGATTGGCCAAAATCCCATAATGCATGTGTTTTCGTTTAACCAATTAAACGATTCAAATCAACTCACTTAATCTGATGAAGTATTATGAATAATCCGTATTATTCATATCGAGTTGTCCAAGTGCTCAACGAGTACAGTTCATATTGTGGGACTATCTAAGTTCAGGTTTATCCGTCACGAAATCTATTTTCATGTCCATAATCCACCCACTCATGGATTATGACGACCGCGGATAATCTCGCTAAACTATGCAAGTCAAGGTCATTGCATACGTATAATCCATCCATCATAGGCTATCCGTATTATACTTGGGATATAGATGAAAACGTCAAATCTGTTCGGTATAATACAGTCGACTTTTAATTCATGATCTCTAAATAACACTCGGAACTGCCTTCCGAAGTTATACCACGGCCATGGATTTACTAGATCGTAAACACGTGAGGATGCATATGCCCTGTACACATGACTGACGGATCCTATCTTGATACGCACTGGATATCATGAGCATCAGTCCACACCCAACGAACATGCGGAGGTCTGATCTAAATAGATCGGTGACGTGACTGCCATTAAAGTGTGGAGGATAACTCATATATCCCACTGTGGTATCTCAAGTCGAATGACCACTATGCTCACTCAACTTGAGAAGATTCATATTGACGTTGGTGTACCATCTATTAGGAAATCTTCAGTGAGTCATTCAATCTCTTATCAAATAAACACCTACATGTCTATACGAGTCTCCCGAGACTCATGGTTCAATTGGATAAACCATCGGACCAAGTCACGATATACGACATGTACTAGTCTCAGCGGATTTTGCTAACCGACCCGTGTTAGCAAATCTTAACTAGGAACTTTATTTAAGGATATACATCTTATAGTGCAATTCTCAATGTCAATTACGAACTACGTTGTAAATATACACGTATCACTAAACCAGATTTAGTTTCGATTTAATCATAATCAGATATCTAATTATAATTAGATCGTATAAGTGTATAAAAGACAAGGGTGCTACCATTAAATTAGTAATATTATGGAAAATAGAATTGCTCGTATTTTTTAATCGGACATAAATACGATCCGGATTGGCACTCTGAGCACCAACCCTAACAATTTCTCTCACTTACTCTAGTGCCAATCCTTAGTATCATATACACATCTCAATATGTATCACATACCGTGGCCCTCAAGTATGCACCTTGCACTCAAAAGGTAGGCAACAACAAGTAAGTCCGCTTAACAAATCGAGTCTGTCCAACAAACCCAACCGTTTTCCTTAGCCAGCATCATTCATATTTTGCAGAATCCAAATTCTACATCAATATGACTCAGACGATATATCATTATTGTGTTATAGCTACCGAGTTGTCTATGTATTTAGCGATCAAATCCAAATACTATGAGACAACCGCAAGCACTACAGTAATATGAAAACTTCTAATCTATGAGGTCACTATGCAACTTCATAAGTCAATACTTCATAAGTTGCAACTGATTCCACTAGTTTATTAGAATCATCTGTGACACTCTCACAACATCTTTTCTGATTTTATATGACATAGACCATCTAATGTCATAATTAGGATCAAAACTGATCTAACCTTATGGTTGCAGACTAAATTCTCCATGAATTAGAAACTCGTTCTTAATATCTCAAAGATCACAAAGAACATGTTTCAAGATCCATCTTATGGTCTACAACATATCAAAATAACTCATAACAATTACGATTAAATTGATATCTATAATCGCATATAATATAGTATTCATTACGCCATCATCTTATGATGCATAAGATTGACTAGACATTCTAATCAGTCTCTCTTTCGACAAAGGAATCATTCTTTACGAAAGATGAATACTATATATATATATATATAAGACAAGTTAACTGTCAAACAGTTATACTAACTGTCATACAGATAGTCTTACCGTGTCCTTTACTAGTTCGTATCTAATATGCGATTAATGGGAGTATCTCACAAGTCTCTTAGTTTTATATAATATATATAACTTTATATCAAATATAACAGAGACTCCTCCCACTGCTTACATGGAGAAAATAAGACTTAAGTAAACGTTTTACTTTACAAACATCTCATTATTACTTTAATAATGATAATGTCGTTAGGATATATAATCTTAGAAAGAAATTTGTACGCTTCCACTGACCCTACTGTCATATATGTATTCTCTATGCTTTGATAAAATCAGACAATCTGACTGTATCAAAATCAGAGAACATAGATTTCTGGGAAGCTTATCTGAGTCTACAATAGGCTCCATAAGCTAGTATATCAAACTGTGATCTTAGCAGAATACAAACTCTAGGGTCATTCTAGAATGAACTTCTTCAAACAAAGAAACCACAATGGATTTCTCATTCGAAGAAACCATTCAAGAACGCCACTTTGCATTCTTTAGCGAAAATATAGTTTAATATCGACATTAACAACATATTTTTAATTGTTTAATTAGTGCGACTAGAGAAAAGTATTCTTAGAATCTACAATAGACGACTGAGGATAACCTTTCTCATTGTCATACTATAAAGGTCAAACCTTTATCAAGCTCACTTTGCTTTTGTTGCGCAAAAAATTTGCACATTTTTATGAACTATTCATAAAGAAAGCCTAATCAAGTTCAAAACTTGATCGTAGTAAGCTATGAACAATCTTAGATCTATGGTTCAATGCTAACTGCCGAAATCGATATCACATATCGCTCCCACTATAAGTTATAGGATAATTTTCTTCGATAAGAAAACAACAGAATCATTAAGTATCAAATACTTTGTAAATGATTCTGACATCCTATTGAACTTATATGGAAGATGACGTAGGGTCATTTAATCTAATTAATTATGTAGTTCCATTACAGTTTATCATTCTCAAATTTGACTTCAATAAGTCAAGTCTTTTCTGCAATCGTGAACATCCAATGTTACACATTAAGTAATAAAATAATTTTATCACTCGGGATCGTAGAAAAGATATTCCATTAAATAGAATACGATATTATATTAAATAGAATAAATGATAAACTTTACTTGTACCTCCGAGGCGCAAGTACTTTTTATTATATAACAATTATATAAAAGAAAGTTTCAAATCTCAAACTTTTCAAGATTCGAATTTTCTATTATACATATCATATACATAATTGTAGAAACTAATGGAACCTTAATTAAAGAGATGAATTAGTGTTACTGGAGTATAACCCCAAGAGTATTGAAACTAATTCGGTAACACTCAATATCAACGAATCAAACAATATAAGATTCAATAACTCCCACTGACCAATTCCATCAAAATGGAATCGCAGAAGTTTAATATTGAGTAAGAATCATATTCATTAAATAACTTTATAACTAATTGCCATAAATTCATGCATTTGATCATATCAAACATCTTCGAACAATTCAAAGATTCACAGTGAATTTTAAAGATATAGTTTTCAATACTTCAAATAGAATATCTTTGAACCATTCAAAATATTCTATCCACGTTTCATCAGAAAACATATCGAAAGTTCTCAAACCATTCAAGACGTTCAATATATTTTCTTTTAGAAACATGTAACCAAGTTATGACAATTCATTAACTAAGTTATTAAGTATATAAAACTATATAAGATAATTATTAATTCATTAAACCACATACATCTAATGTATTAGTTTAATAAATCTTATGGTCCAATGACAATCATTGGTTAAATAAGATTTAATCACATTCCTGAATACAATATTCATTAAATGGATAAGGATATTTGGTGTGAACTCGTATCAGACCATCCTTTACCATAAGGAATAAACATCTAATGTTTTTATGATAAAATCTATGGTGTGAACTCGTATCAGACCATCCTTTACTATAAGGAATAAACATCTAATGTTTTTATGATAAAATCTATGGTGTGAACTTGTATCAGACCATCCTTTACCATAAGGAATAAACATCTAATGTTTTTATGATAAAATCTCATAAAGCACAGTTCTAAGTTATTTACTTTACCGAATATTTTTCGTAATGTTCATCTTTCAACAATGACACTATTAGTCATATTAAAATATGTAACAACTGTTTATACAGAACAAATAACTATCCAATAGTCACAAGTTCTGATATCAAATATCAAAAGTTCAAAACAGTCATAAAATATTATTTTAATTAACAAGACGGGAGATCTAGTATCAAACACCTATAGTCGTAGTATTGTGAGAATCAATATTCTCTATACACAACTATACATATCTCATTTCTTTAGCTTTATAATTTGCGTTCAATTATTCACAACAATTGCAAATGATTGATTAGCAATCTGTGTCAGACACGTGACTTCTAAAAGTCACTAAAAGCCAAGAAACATCATTAAAAGATAAACAAATACTAAAGGGATTTTCTTAATGTCAGTCAAGAATCTCGAGACATGAACTGATTCGTGCCAATTCTTACTGCATAAGAAACTATTCTTTCAAGACTATTATAACATAAAAAGATATCTATTTAGATTACCTAATCGTGACTTAGAAACAAAGTCACAAACCATCTTGAATTTCAAGGAAATCAGAACAACAGTTCCCGATGGTTTAAACTAATCTACCAATATCTAAGTCCACTGTCTTTCTAGAACCTATTCTAGAAGTAAGCAACCATAAGTAAAGTCAGAAAATATATTCTAGTAATATGAAATGCAGTGGATCAGAAGTATAATTCTATAATTGTATGGGCCAAATTTGGGCCAAGGGTAAAACTGTCATTTCACTTCGAACTCAACACCAGGTGAGGCCCAAAGCGATAACCCAGCCCATTAAACTTTAAACCATTTACAAAAACAAAAGGACAAACCCCTTTAATTATTCACCAATCGTTTCTCTCTTTTCCCCAACAAAGAATATATTTCCACATGTAAATTATCCTCCCACCGAAAGCAGAAATAATAAGCATGTGAGAGGCCCCATTGCCAGAAATCACAGCACGTTGTGGGTCTCATATACAGCTCATCTGACAGCTACAATGATGATTCCTTCAATCTATAAAATGATACGTAACTCAGCATACATGGGGGAGCTTGACCTCTCTTAGACAAGCTTGCGTTCTCTGACACAAGCCCTCTGAGCTCTCCATTCCTTTAAACACTTGTCACCGTAATCACGGCTACCCAAAGAGGTCAAGGTAACAACAAACCTTGCTTTCACATTTTACTCATTTACAGCTCATTTCATACTATTGACTTGAGCATCGGAGTGCCCCCAGCACCCACCACATTGGTGGGCAGTCTACTCCCGCTCACTCTACATTTGTCTTGCAGGACAAATTCTCGATTGTGGACCTCAGTCGAAATCTAATATCCATAATTTGGCGGCCACCGTGGGGCCTTAGCGTTTCATAGCAGGAAAAAATCTCTCAGTCTACAGTTCCTGAAACACACCCAATCATGGCTTCTGGCAGTGATCAAACACCAGATCCTATGACCACGCAGTTGGCCATACTCCAAGAACGATTACGTACCTTAGAAGAGGAAAATCGAGTCATGCAAAGCCCCAGTCCTAATCTCCAAAAGTGATTGGAGCATAATTCTTCAAGCTCCCAAACACGCGAGGCTACGAGTCACCTTAACGATCTTATCATCTAATCCTACCTCTTATGAGCATTCAACAATATGGCAATTGAAAATCCACCATCAATCGACCATCCACTTAATCACCAGAATAGCCACCATATTACTCCAATCGATCGATCATGTCATCTCTTCCATGCAAAAGGAAATGCAGGAGTTCAAATGAGCAATTCTCTCCAGTCTACAAGAGAAGTTTTTTTCCTTCCAGACTACGTAAGAGGTTTGTCAACTTACCCAGTCGACATGAAATGTTTTTCATCTATTCTCAATATGAAATGTATGGATACCATTAACTCTAGACTACATAGGAAATCATTCATTATGACTAGTAGAATGATAATTCCCATGAACCTTCATCAAGTCTTGTAGAGTAGAGACTCACCTGGACCTTTATCAGGTCTAGTCAATCATGGTCTCACATACCTTCATAAGGTCTTGTTGAATGAAATACCCTCTGGGACCTTCATTAGGTCCAGTCAACCGTAGATCCCATTAGATCTTCATCTGGTCTAGTTGACCGTAGTCTCATGGAACTTATCGAGTCTTGTAGAGCGAGGAGTGAAGACCCTCATGGACCTTTATCGGGACCATTCGTCCGTAGCCTCTTGGTCTCTCATCATGTCCAGTCTATTGTGGCTCCATTGACTTTCACCAGGTCTAAGGAATGGCTACAATAAATTTAGAAGAAAACAGTTCCCTACAAACTTTCACTTTCTCATTTCGACTAATAAATCTATACGACTTGAAACATATCCTCTTATGGGCCATAGTAGCCCACTGCATAAGCCAATTGTGATTTCTTACGAGAGAAAGAAGCTAGACGCAACCAAAGTTTGCATTCGCAATTTCCAGTCTACACTAAAAAAAAAACACTGACACGCCAAGTGAAAGCTCACTGCCCGTTCGACAAAATTACATACAAAGAATAAATGCCCCACTGTAATGCAGACGTATGGAGCCAGCCCAGATATGCAATCCACGCTCAGTCCATCCAAATGAGTGAGCTGGTCAAGCGTTGATGACCCATTCACCAAGAAGACGAAATAATAGCTTGAGTTGCGTGAAGATGGCACATTTGTTAAGAGCCTAGTCATTTTCTTTAAGCTTGACTAATGCATATGACACGTAGCATAAAGCTCCAAAAGTCATGTGATCCCAATCAAGCATGGAGCCATGTGCTTGCAAGTTGTCAAATGCTAATTATCAACCAAAAAGCTGCAAAAGCTCAAGACACACACCAAAACGCAACTCACTTTTTAATTCTTCTCGGGAGATCTAACAAAGAATTCACATAGATCTAATAAGAACGATAAAAAAATTTCTGCTTGTTTCTCGTGAAAAAGAAGGAGAAGAGGAAATAAAAAAATAGAGAGGTTCATAGATGACTTACCGCCTATAGATCTGATACGAACGGAGAAGATGACGTTTGTTCAGCTCATCATTTATGTTGAGTCTGCACATCGAACCATTTCGTATCTCGACGAACTCTGTCTCTTACAGTTTCGTGATTTAAATTCTGATAAAAGCCTTTTTTAGCGAACATTTGTTAATCAAGTAAAGCGATGTGGGGAGATGTCGAGAAAGTTACGATTTTTCGAAGAACAAATCATCAATGCGGGTCTTCTATCTTCCATGCATCCTGTTTCAGGGTCTGATCTGGAGTTGGAGGAATTAGAGATACAACTTGCTGAACATGAGCATGAGCTAATTGAAATGAACTCGAATGGTGAGAAGCTTCGACAAACATATGATGAGCTCATAGAGTTCAAAATGCTTTTGCAAAAGCTTTCTTGTATCAAGTAATAATGAACATGCACATATGAAAAGTCCACTCGACACATTGCGATGATTGTCGAATGGAGTTTTTCCTTTATTCCAAACAATTTTAATTTCAAAAGCACAAGAAATTATTTTAGAGAACCATTCAATGCCTCAGACAGTATTGTATCAAGCGACAAACATAAAGGCATTAATATATTACTTGCACCCATTCGACATGGAGCACAAAATGCTTGGCAGAGGTTCCATTCGACACTACGAGCACATGTGTCAAGTATTGGTTGAATATCTCATTCTACATGATGCAAAGATTGTTTGGCTGAGGCACCATTCGACACTACACATATAAATACATATCATTTGTCAGAGTTATCATTCGACAGGACGTAGGCTGGCATCAAAGAGTTGTGCCATTAAACATGACACACATAAAGGTTTCTCATTGATCAATTGTCTCACTCGACATATATAGGATGACATAACATCTTGTTCATTCAACTCCGGGGCTACTATGGAAATTATTAAAGCAGTGATATTGCTGCTCTTCTAAAGCATATATGGCATTGGTTTGCTCTTTGAGCTTATGGTTTCATAACCGATGTGGGATTCCCTTAAGTGTCTTTGAGGGAATGTGTGTTGAGTTGGTTTGGGCCTTTTGGCCTTTTGTGGTTTCAACCTTCTTGCATGGGTTGATGGTTTCTCTTGGGCTGATGCCTGGCTGGAGGGAGTTGTCTCTCGATTTGGGCTAGGTATTGGAAGCTTAGGCTTTCTGATTGTGAACTTGGGTCTGGAGCTGGGCTTGCCAATTATTTACGTGGGCAATGGTGTGAGGGTTGCTCGCGTGATGGGCCAACCTATGCGTGTAATGGAATTGTGTGCTGTGATATGGGTCTTTGTTTGGACTGACATCGGTGTTACTGCCTACAGCATGATTCAGGGTGTGCGTTTTGGATTGGGCTTGTCTTGCGGATTTAATGAGCTTATACTTCATGTGGCTGATCACAAGCACGCATGAGCTGATCACGTGTCTTGTTGGATGGGCGTGAGCTGGTGTCTTCCGTGTTTCGACTTTGGACTTGGTAAAATGCGCATAACGTACTAGCCTGTATTATCATCAACTCCATGGTACATGAAGAGATTGCCATCTCTTCCATACGACATGGAAAAATTGTCATATTCTCTATATGACAAGATGGATTGTCATCTCATCCATGCTACAAGGATGGATTATCATCAACTGTAAACTCCATTCGACAGTAGTCTCGTAGAAGAGTGAGGAGTGATGACTTTCATCAAGTTCTTTCCATTGTAGTATCATGGACCTTCTTCAGGTATAGTATAGTGAGTGATGACCTTGTTGGACCTTCATCAGGTCCATTCGACAGTAGTCTCGTAGGAGAGTAAGGAGTGATGATCTTCATCAAGTTCATTCGACCATAGCTTCATGGACCTTCAGAGTGAAGGTTCTTACAGAATTTCATTAGGTTCATTCGACCGTGTCTCAATGACCTTTGTCAGTTCCATTCGACAATTGTCTCATGGACATGTAGAGTGAAAATTATCTTGGACCTTCATTAGATGCATTCGACCGTAGTCTCTTGACCTTCATCAGGTCAGGTAGAGTGAAGAGTCTATTGGACTTTCGTCATGTCAAGTAGTATGAGAAGGAAAAACTGTCATAGACCTTTATCAGGTATAATAGAGTAAAGACCCTCATTGACCCATGTTAAATCCAATAAAATGAGGACCCTCGTGAAACTTCATCATGTCTGGAGTGTAGACTCTCATATACCTTCATCAAGTATAATAGAGTGTGTAGACTCCCATGTACCTTCATCAGGTATACTGGGGTGTGTAGACTTTCTTGGACCTTCATCGGGTCATGTGGAGTGTAGACTCTGATGTACCTTCTTCAAGTATAGTAGAAACTTCTTAGACTTCCATCAGATCTGGTAATCTGAAGACTGCCTTGTACCTACATCAACATGTATGGTCGACTTGAAACATAAGGCAATGAAACGTCCTCCATATGAGACGTCATTATCAACCTTCTGCCCAGTCGTCACAACAAGCAAGTAGAAGATCTCTCATTGTTTCAGTCAAACAGAGTATGCTTCTTACATTAAAGAGCCATTGACTAGTCCATTCGTCAAATCCTCCAGACGACAGGTATCAATGTTCTCCTTTCTTTACTTACCATGATTGTGGTTTTGAAATTTGCAAGCAATGCCATAAAACATAGTTGAAGACCTGGACTACTCCTAGTCCAGATGACATTGAAGACTCTCATGGTCCTTAACCAGTAGTATAGAGATTGTCCTGAACCTTCATCTGGTTCAGTTGACTGGGAACATTCCCAATGGCTCATGTATAGTCAAGTTCAAGACCTGACATTCATCTGGTACAGACGACATTGAAGACTCCCTTGGTCCTTTGACCAGTAGTATGGAGATTGTCCTGGCCTTCATCTGGTTCAGTTGACTGAGAAAATTCCTCAATGGCTCATGTAGAGTCAATTCAAGACCTGGCCTTCATCTAGTTCAACCGACATTGAAAACTCCCTTGGTCATTTGACCAATAGTATGGAGATTGTCCTGACCTTCATCTGGTTCAGTTGACTGGGAACATTCCCCAATGGCTCATGTAGAGTCGAGTTCAACACATGACCTTCATCTGGTCTAGAAAAATTAGAAGACTCTTCTGGTCTTTGACTAGTAGTATGGAGATTGTCCTGACCTTCATCTGGTTCAGTTGATCGGGGACATCCCCCATAGACTCATGTCGAGTCAAATGAAGACATGGACTTCTTATAGTCCAGACGACACATGTCGTATGAAATAACTCCTGAAACTTCATATGGTTCAGTCGACTGGGAACATTCCCCAATGGCTCATGTAGAGTCGAGTTCAACATATGACCTTCATCCGGTCTAGAAAAAATTTGAAGACTCTCATAGTCCTTGACCAATAGTATGGAGATAGTCCTGACCTTTATCTGGTTCAGTTGACCGGGGACATCCCTCAAAGACTCATGTCGAGTCAAATGAAGACAAAGACTTCTTACAGTCCAGACGACACATGTCGTGTGAAATAACTCTTGAACCTTCATCTGGTTCGGTCGACTTGGAACATTCCCTATGGCTCATATAGAGTCGAGTTGAACATATGACCTTCATCCGGTCTAGAAAAATTTGAAGACTCTCATGGTCCTTGACCAGTAGTATGGAGATTGTCCTAACCTTCATCTGGTTTATTCGACTGAGGACATCCCCCATAGACTCATGTCGAGTCAAATGAAGACATGGACTTCCTACAGTCCAGACGACACATGTCGTGTAAAATAACTCTTGAACCTTCATCTGGTTCAGTCGACTAGGAAAATTCTGTTGGGTTTTCTAGGTCAAACCAAGATCAATTAAGCATATAAAATGTGTGAATACGCAAAGTAAAGTAGCGGAAATACTCACTTTGATCGGCTTGGATGTTGGCGGAGAGTTCAAAACTTTTGCCTTTGAGAAGTTGCTCCAAGGTTCTCCTTTGATGTGTGTTGAGCTCCCAAGCTTGTCCTTGAATTCCAAACTCATAGATAGGTTTCCCTAACACCTTTTAATGACTCCTTGTGTGTGCTAGTACTAAGAAAAATTGCAACAATTTCTTCTTCTTCTTTGATGAATTGGGCCTTTAAAATTTAATTGGGCCTAATGGGCCAAAATTAATTTTGTGGCAAATGGTGATTCCTTATTGGGCTTTGGTTGCCAAATTCCATGCCTTATGAATTAATTAAAAGCCCATTGGACTTTAATTAAATTTACATTGGGTGTTAATTGGGCTTTGAGACCCGTAAGGATTAGATTTAGAATCTAGGTCGCAAGGGCTCATTAATAAAGTGTAATTATTTAATTTGGAATTAAATAAAGAATTAGTATTGAATATAAATTAAATTAGATTTAATATTGTAGTTTGATATAATTCGAGAATTCGTACTTTGATTACTTATTCTTAAACGAGTTGGACTCGCGCAAATCAAATCGTTGTTTGAACATTGGATGATCATTAATCAAAGATTAATTAATTGGATTAGATTGATTGATAACATGATTTGTGTGAATACATGGATGTTATGTATGAATAATGTATATCGGATGGATATTAGATGGGTGAGGGCAATTTTGGAAATTGTTGTAATAAATTTAGAATTTATTAAATTGGACCTGCGTGTCCAGCCTATTACCCCTTGATTCTTTGTATTTCTCTTCTCACCTATTCCCCTCAATGTAAATGAGGTTTCTTTAGAAGTGTTATGTAATTGGGTAGAAGTAAGAATAGTGCTAGCCAGGGAGAAGAAAGAGAGTGATTTGTTCTAGGAAAAATTTGTGAGATATCCATCCGCATATCATTATTAATTTATTTATCGCGCCTTATTATGCTTTTAGAATGCATGTTTAAGGGTGTATGATGAGACCTAATCAAAGATAATTAATTGATTGCCAATTACGCGAAAAACCCTCAACAAATATTAATCGTTTTCCTTCCATTGAGTGATTCTCTCTCAAGATCCAAGATTGGCACTGGTTTATTGGCCAAAGTCAAGACCTTTGTCCATCGCGGATGTGTTTGAATCATGAAGGCTTTGTTCCATATCGCATGTCTTGTCCAAGTTGTGATTTGTTGGCCAAAGTCAAGATCATTTCTTGTCCATCGACATCGATTACGAAGCTTTCCAAAGTCAATGGGTCCCGCTTAACTGGAATCATTAAGCTTGTTGTGCCAAGGACAAGGCTTAGTTGATTCAGAGGAAAAAGGTTATGGAATATATTGGATATATTGGCATATATTAGATATATGTTTCGGACTTGGATGTCCACCTACTTGATCTAGGAATTGGATGAGATCCAATTGATCTTAGAGATCTACCTAGTTAAATATCATACAGCTTGTTGGCCAAAGTCAAGGTTGTGTATTATTTAACGGGATCCTAGCCCACTAGGAAACTAGGTTTCTCGAGTACTCAACAGAGGGTTAGAGGCTCGCCGAAAAATAGTGGGAGGCAAGTATTAAATTTGTAATTTTGTTTAGATACTTGCCAATACGCGCTCATTTCATTTTTTCGTCATTATTTAAATAATTATTAGTTGGACTAATATTTTATTGTTGTTTTAAATTAAACAGTTGGACTGTATCAAACTATTTCATTTATAGTTGATTATGTAATTGGATTATAGTAATCAAATATATTTGAATTTAACCAATCAAATAGTAGTTGATTATATAGTTAGACTATAGTAATCATTATATTCGATTATACCCGGAATAGTTGATTGGATAGTTGGACTATTGGAATCAAGATAACTGAAAGATTAGCATTTAGAACATAATCCTGGGTGAAAATGTCTTTAAGCGGCTTTAATTTTCAAATTGGGAATAAAACCTCAGGATAGTCATGGGAGCCGAGAAGTTACTTTATTTGATAGAGTGACATCTCGGGCCTGAGCCCGGAGTTGAGCAAATAGTGGAGCATGAGTTTTGGAAGACTCATGGTGATGATAACTTTAGTGCTCAATCTGTTATACTTACCGTAATGACTCTTTAATTCCGTCGTCAGAATTAAGGATTAGATCATTGTACTATGATGATGAAATTAAAGATCTTCATAGATCTAACCGTAGATCTCAGAAGTATAAATTGCAAAAGAAGCTCTTTCGATCGCGTATGTTAGAGGGTACATCTGTCGAGCACTAGGTGTCGCAGATGATTGCTGACATTGATCAACTAGGTTAGTTGGGCATTATCTACGTGGCCGAGACTACCAAAGATTTGATCTTATAGTCTTTACCCAAAAGCTGGGGGCAGGTTTGTTATGAACCAAGAGAAAAACTCTTGGAGAGTTGATGGCTATGCTCTAGGAAGCGGAGCCAGAGCTTCTAAAATGGGCAAAGGCAAAATCGTCACAGTCTTCTAGGAAGACAAATGACATATCCCAAGATGTCTGCCTAAACTGTGGCAAACGGAGTCACTGGAAGCGTGACTGCCATATGGACAAGGCAGAGATGAAGGAAGTGAAGGTGGGACAAGGCTCCGGCTTCAAGTATGTTTGTCATAAACATGTTCACTATTAGTTTCAAAATTGGATTTTTGATACTAGATAAATATGTACTGATGTGAAGAATCTGCTGATTAGCAGGAGACTGACTTCAATTGAGATCTACCTGCGAGTCAGAAACGGGACGAGAGTCGCTATTTTAACCGTAGAAACCTAAGTTTAGGAACTACCCTTTGGGCATGTACTTAAATTAGAAAACTATTATAATGTACCTAGTTTGACTAGAATATTATCTCTATATCTAAGTTTAACCCATTGCGGGTATACCTTTATATTCTAGAACACTAAGTGTTTTATTTTATAAAGTTGATATTGAGATTGTTAGACAATTATGACCCATAGCGTCACTATTTGTAAAAGACATTGTGGTTTTTGTACAAATTAATTATGTAGCAATGGAAATTGCATTTTATCATTTTTTAATTTGATTACTTAAATATATAAATGATAAAAGTCCATATGATTAGTTCTGGATTATAAGATATGAGACAGTATCAATCCATAAAGGTTTAATCATTAAATATCCCTAGTCATAGTATTATCGAGACTGGACATCGATAATGCGTAATAGACTAGTATTGTACTTGTGCGTGTTATGGAAGCGTAACATCATAGTTCTCATATATTTAAGTATTGGATAATTATGCAAGTGTGATAGGAGGTTGTGTTTACCGATGGTACGGAAACAGCTTCGCTCTGGATAGACCCCGCAGAATCCCATTGGTAGTAGGACTATGTGTCTATTCCGCATCAAGGTAGGTGTATTTGGTCTTAACCTGAGACTTGCATCGCTAGTACTTGCGACAATCAATACGCTTTGGTTTTGGTCGTCCAGGACTTTAATAGGTTCTGTGTACGCCTCTTCTGGGTTTATTGAGAATCGTAGTGTATTGGGTGTGATGTCAAGATGGAAGTATCACTTCAGTCATGTGGAGATGATGATCACGCAGAGATACACAACTGATACTCTAAATGGTTGCAACCATCGGAATAATATGACATGGTCATGATTATCCGATTAAAGAGACTAGTTGCTTGTAATCCGATATGTGCTTCGTACGGGGCAGACATTATTCCAGCCCCAGGCCTTGCATGTGACATCCGATATTAGATCGCAATACGCAATACTACGTATACTACGCCTGATATAGATTATATATTCCATTAAGAATATTTCTGGAGAATTGGGTAGGCACGGTGCTTTGCAAGAAGCCAACCTTGTCTCGAAAATCGGTAAAAACGTAGTACGAGGTACGTACGTGTTTGGATAGTCTGACGACCGGATTTACTGCCAACATATCAAGGGATCTCTTGGGTCGCTTCTCGAAGATTCACCGATGACATATGATTCGAGCATAATTAATCTGGGATTAATTACGGAGAGATTTTATCTAGGATAAAATACTATTTGAAGAGAGAGAACGATTAGTTTGAAATTAATCGATAAAATAATAAATTCGATATATTAAACGAAATTAGATTTCGATGCAGAATTAAAATTGGATTTTAATTCGGGTAAACGAATTAATTTAGAATTAATTCGAAAGCGACGTGAATAGTAATTTTACTTGGCATAATTATTTAATTAAATTTGATTTAATTACGTCGCAACGGATAATTCGTTAATTCAGAATTAGAGAACCCGAGCCCGGGAGTGTTTGTGGGCCCACTCGGATTTTGAATCAAGTGGGGCCCACATGTCACATCACTAGTCATCCTTTCACCTTTTTGGTGATGGAAGTTAATGAGGATTTTGGTGATGACTTATTCCACACTCAAGCTTGATTTGTTGTTGACATATACCAACTTTGGTATATCATTATTTTAATTTTGGAAATTAAAATACAATTAAACAAAATCAATTCATTTTCTCTCATCATCATTCACGATTTTTGAAGAAAAAATACTCTCTCCATTTTCTTTCTCTTGGCCGAAACTAGGAGGAAGAATAAGAAATTTTGTTGCAAAATTTCTAAAGTGCTAGTACACATCAAAGGATCATCCAAGGTGATAGGGAAACCATCCCAAAAGCTTGGAATCAAAGCATAAAGGTTGGAGATTGGATCTCATCCCCAAAGATGAGCTTGGCCGAAAACTTGGAGGGAAAAAGTTTTGAATTTGACGCATCCTAAATCCGTTCAATGTAAGTATGATTCCTCCATACTTTACTTTTGTATTCACAATTTTTCATTGCTTATTATGATCTTGGATTGTCTTAGAGACCAACAATGGTATCAGAGCCTTGAATAAGCATGAAATTGATTAGTGTTTATATACTAAAATTTGGGTAAATTTGATTTGAGCGTGATTTAACCAAATTGTTTGTTTGAGCATGCTTGTATATGGATAACTTGGAGTTATATGTGATCAATTTGAAGAAAATTGAATTGGATTAATTTTCCCCAATTTTTTTCATGTTGGTCGAATGCAATGTAGCCCTAAAAGTCATGGTATTTTTTGTTCTTTTGATCATTGGATGAGTTTAAAGACTTGGGATAAATTGATTAATGATTTAATTAGATTGAAATCGAAATCAGTTTAAAAATCCCTCAAATGCCGTGAGCTTCAAACCATGAATGAGATGATTTTTTGTTTCAATAATGTTGGACATGTGTTGAACAAATTAAAGCATGATTAATTGATTAAATTGATTTTTGGAAATCTTAATTTAGATAATTAATTAATGATATACACTTTAATTAATTAAATTATGAAATTTGGAATTTTAGAATTTGATTAATTGGGCTTAATTTAGAATTGGGCTTTAAAATGTTGTATTTGGGCCTAATGGGCTTGGTTGGGCCAAGTTGGTTTAGGTCAATTGGATTGGATCCAAATTGGGCCTAAATCATTCCATTAAGTCCAAATATGACAAATGGGCCTTTTATATTTAATTGGGCCTTATGGGCCTAAATTGGTTTCTTGGAAAATAGGGTGATTCCTTAATTGGGCTTTGGTATTTGGGTTTGACCCATATTGACCAAAGTCCATGCCTTAAGAAATTAATTGAAAGCCCATTGGACTTTAATTAAATAACATTGGATGTTAATTGGGCTTTGAGACCCATTTAGATTAGATTTGAAATCTAAGTCGTAAAGGCACATTAAAAAGTGCAGTTATTTAATTTGGAATTAAATATATAGAATTAGTTTTGAATACGAATTAAATTAGATTTAAATTGTAGTTCGATATAATTCAAGAATTCGTACTTTGAGTACTTATTCTTAAAGGAGTTTTACTCGCGCAAAATCAAATCGTTGTTTGAACATTGGATGATCACTTTATTCAAAGATTAATTAATTGGATTAGATTGATTGAATAACATGCTTTGTGTGAATACATGGATGTGTTGAATGAATAATGTATATCGGATGGATATTAGAAGGGAAAGGGCAATTTTGGAAATTGTTGTAAATTTTAAAATTTATTAAATTGGACCTGCGTGTCCAGCCTTATCTCTTTTGATTCTTTGTAATTCTCTTCTCACCTAATTCCCCTCAATGTTAATAAGGTTTCTTTCATTGTATTATGTAATTGGGTATAAGTTAGAATAGTGCTAGCCGGGGAGAGGAAAATGAGTGATTTGTTCTAGGAACAATCTTTGAGATATCCATCCACATATCATTATTAATTTATTTTCGCGCCTTATTATGCTTTTAGAATGCATGCTTAAGGGTGTATGATGAGACCTAACAAAGATAATAAATTGGTTGCCAATTTACGTGAAAAAACCCTCAATAAATATTAAGCGTTTTCCTTCCATTGAGTGATTCTTACTCAAGATCCAAGATTGGCACTGGTTTGTTGGCCAAAGTCAAGACCTTTTTCCATCGCGGATGTGTTTGAATCATGAAGGCTTTGTTCCATATCGTATGTCTTGTCTAAGTTGTGGTTTGTTGGCCAAAGTCAAGATCACTTCTTGTCCATCGACATCGATTACGAAGCTTTCCAAAGTCAATGGGTTCCGCTTAACTAGAATCATTAAGCTTGTTGTGCCAAAGCCAAGGCTTAGTTGATTCAGAGCAAAAAGGTTAGGAAAATATATTGGATATATTGGCATATATATTGTATATATGTTTCGGACTTGGAGGTCCACTTACCGGATCTAGGAATTGGATGAGATCCAATTGATCTTAGAGATCTACCTAGTTAAATATCATACAGCTTGTTGGCCAAAGTCAAGGTTGTGTGTTATTTAACGGGATCCTAGCCCACTAGGAAACTAGGTTTCCCGAGTACTCAACAGAGGGTTAGAGGCTCGCCGAAAAATAGTGGGAGGCTAGTATTGAATTTACAATTTCGTTCAAATACTTAGCTTTACGCGCTTTCAAATTATTTCGTCAATTATTTTATTAGTTGGACTAATATATTATTATTTTTCTTGTAACAGTTAGACTGTACCCATACATCGTTAATCTAATAGTTGGACTATTGCGGTTAAGATGACAGGAAAGTTAAGCATTAGGGATATTTTCATGGGCGACAACGTCTTTAATGGCACAAACTTTCAGGACTGGGATATGAATCTCAGAATTGTTCTGGGATCTGAGAAGTTACTCTACACTATAGAGTGACCTCTTGGGCCTAAGCCCCGACCTGATCAGTTGCTTGAGCTAGAGCTTTGGAAGACTCATAGCGATGACAATACGACTGCTCAATCGGTAATGTTTGCCACTATGACTCCGCAATTTCGTCGTCAAAATAATGGGTTGGATCCCTATAAGATGATGGCGAAGTTGCATGATCTTCACCGATCTAATCTTAAATCGCAAAGATATGAGTTGCAGAAGAAGCTCTTTCGCGCTCTCATGTCAGAGGGTACGTCAGTTGAGCACCATGTGTCACAGATGATTGCTGACATTGAGCAGCTCGGACAGATGGGCATAGTCTTCGAGGCTGAGACTTCAGTAGATTTGATCTTACATTCTCTCCCCGACACTTGGAGTGGGTTCATCATGAACTACAACATGTTGAACCAAGACCAAACTCTTGGAGAGTTGATGTCCACTCTGCGTGAGGCAGAAAATGAGGTCCTTAAGGGCAAGAAGCGCGAGGTGCACTATGCTTCAACATCTCAGACTCTGAGGGCTTGGCCCAAGGCGACTGCAGGTGTCAAGAAGAAGAAGCATAAGAAGAAGGGCAAGGCCAAATCGTCAAAGGGTTCTGGGAAACCTAAGGACAAATCCCAAGATGTTTGTCTGCAGTGCGGGAAGCAGGGTCACTGAAAGCGTGACTGCCGCGAGTACAAGGCACACATGAAGGAAATCAAAGCGGCAAGACACCAGCTTCAGGTATGTTTGTTGTAGAAATAAACATGTCTACTACTAGTTTTAAAAATTGTATTTTTGATTCTTGTTGTGGAACTCATATATGTACTGATGTGCAGGATCTGCAGATTAGCAGGAGACTGGCCTCATGAGAGATTGACCTCCACGTTGGAAATAGGACACAGGTCGTCGTTTTGGCCGTTGGCACTTTTGTTTTGGAACTGCACTAGGGGCATGTACTTAAACTTACAGACTGTTATTATGTACCTAGTTTGACTAGGAATATTATTTATGTATCACTGTTAGCCCAATGTGGGTACACTTTTGTATTTCGAAACACTGGGTGTTTTATGTATAAAAATGTGGAAATTTGCACTGATGATGTAAATAATGGTCTATATATTTTGAATATGAATCAATCTCAAACATATAATGTAACAAACAAAAGGCTTAAAGTAAGTAACAAAGATGAAACTTACATGTGGCAATGTCGTCTGGGACACATAAACAAGACACGTATATCCACACTTTCGAAGAGTGGGTACTTGAACGGATTTGATCCAAATTCATATGACGTCTGCGAATCTTGTTTATTAGGCAAGATGTCTAAATCACCTTTTAGTGGTAAAGGTGCATGTGCCACCGAACTGTTAGCCCTCGTTCATAGTGACGTATGTGGGCCCATGTCTAGCCAGGCTAGAGGTGGATATGAATACTTCACAACCTTTACGGATGATGCATCGCGTTATGGTTATGTGTATCTTATAAGACACAAGTCGGAAACTTTTGAGAAATTCAAAGAGTTTCGACACGAAGTAGAAAAACAGACCGGCAAAAGTATTAAGACATTACGGTCGGACCGTGGTGGCTAATACTTGAGCAATGAGTTTCTTGATTACTTGAAAGAATATGGTATTCTTTCACAGTGGACTCCTCTCGGAACACTGCAATTAAACGGTGTGTCCGAACAGAGAAACCGAACTTTGTTAGACATGGTAAGGTCTATGATGAGTCGCACAGAGTTACCTATTTCCTTCTGGGGATATGCATTGAACAGTGCAATACTTATTTTGAATAAGGTTCCGTCAAAGTCTGTTCAATAGACTCCGTATGAAATATGGACAGGAAAGAAACCGGGTTTCTCATTCCTGAAGATTTTGGGTTGCTGGGCATATGTCAAATGTTTGGAAGGTGCCAAACTTGAACCCAAATCGGATAAATGCCTATTTGTAGGATATCCTAGGGAAACCAAAGGATATTATTTCTATCACCCACAAGAGAACAAAATATTTGTTGATCTACATGCAGTTTTCCTTGAGAAGGAATTCATAAATATAGTGATAAGTGAGATGAAAGTAGAACTCGATGAAAATCAGAGTGATACTGTTCCTAGCACAGAATCCTTAACGGAACATGAACAGCCCATCAGGGATGAGACTGTACCACAATCTTCGAATACACAAGGACCGCGTGTTTATTCGGTAACAGTATCGTGCTTGGAAGATTTCCAGCTTACTGTTCCGTTATTCAAACTTTATAGTACCGTTTTGCGACTTTCAATCGTTATATCGGTTAGGAAACTTGCAGCAGTGATACTAGTCACTTCAAGTTCTCCTTCTCCATAGTATAAGATAGCATCCTTAGTTCCTCTAAGATACTCAAGGATGTTCTTAACATCAATCCAATGACTATCACTTGGATTGGCCCGATTGTTACTCCATATGCTCAAAGCGTATGAGACACTAGGTCGCGTACATTTATTTAAATGTACGAGTTCTCGGAGAGTATCAACAAATTTAAATCTATCCCGGTAGATTTTTATTCCTAGAATAAAGGTTGTTTCTCCCAAGAATTCTACGGAGAATTTTTCCGAAAGCCAAGCTTTCACCGATTGTAATATGGGAATATCATTTCCAAGAAATGACATGTTATCATTATTTATAGGACAGTCACTGTCAGTGCGCTCCCACTAACCTCCTTATATACACAAGAATCATTTTCGTTTTGAATTAAATCATACACCATTATGATTACATCAAAACGATAATTCCAAGAACTCAATGCTTGCATCAATCCAAACATGGATCGAATAACCTGCAAACCTTGTTTACTAGTTTTGGTACGACAAAACCGTCAGGATGTTGAAAACATCCTCCAAAAGGTTTCCGTTAAGGAAAGCGGTTTTGGCATTACAGCGGCCATATTTCATGAATGAAACATGCAGTATCAGCAAGCATTATCGAAATGGATTTACCATGGCAACATGTAAAATGTTTCGTTGTAATCTACACAATGTTGATAACGATACCTTTTCGCTACAAGCCTAGCTTAATACGTTGGTATGTTGTCATCCATGTATGTCTTCCTTGAAGACTTATATAGTACCAATAGGCACAATGTCTTGCGGTACATCAACTAGTGTCTAAACATAGTTGATATACATGGAATCCATTTCGGACATCATGGCACTTTGCCATAATTGGGAGTCGATACCTTGTATAACTTTCTCATACGTAGTCAGTTCGTATTCCTCAATAAGATTGACATCTTTATGAGGTGAGATCGGAAACCCATACCCCAGGTTGTTTTCTGACTCTCTCCGAATTACGTGGTTCTTGTGTATTCGAAGATTATTGGTATAGTTTCATCCTTGACGAACTATTTGTGTTCCATTAAGGAATTGGTGCCTGGAATAATATTACTCTGATTTTCATCGAGTTTTACCTTCCTCCCACTTACCACTGCATATCGGTATTCCTCTCAGGAAAAATGCATGGCGAGCAACAATTAAATTGTTCTCAACTGAGTTGTGTAAGTACTATACTTTGGTTTCTTTATGATAACCTAAAACTTAGGCACTTATCCGATTTGGGTTTTAGTTTGGTATCATCCAAACATATGCCTAGCATTCCCAAATTTTTCAGGAATGAGAAAACATGGTTTCTTTCCTGTTCATATCTAATATGAAGTCTGTCAAACAGATTTTTATGGAACCTTATTCAAAATAAGCTATGCACTATTTATGTGTATCCGTTGAAGGAAATGGTAGCTCAGAGCGACTCATGATTAACCTTATCATTTCTAACAAAATTCGGTCTCTCAGTTTGGATACACCGTCAAACTGACGAGTTCCGGGTGGAGTCCTCATTGAAAGAATACTACACTCTTTCAAGTATATGAGAAACTTATTGCTTAAGTATTTTCATCATGGTCTAACCGTGATGATTTTATACTTTAGCCGATCTGTTTGTCTATTTCGTGTCGAAACTCTAAAAGTTTCCGATTTGTGTTTCAAAAAAAACACATAACCATAACGCGATGCAACATCCGTAAAGGTCACGAAATATTCATTTCCACCTCTAACCTAGCTAGACATTGGCCCACTTGCTTCACTATGAATTAGGGCTAACAGATTGGTGGCACTGGCACTTTTACCGAGTAAGAAGTGTTTTAGGCACTTTGCCCAATAAACTAGATTCATAGACTTTATTTGAATGGAATCAAATTTTGTCCTAGTATCCACTCTTCAAAAGTGTGGATATACGAGTCTTGTTTAATTGTGTCTCAGACAACAATGCCACAATTAAGTTTCATCTGATCAAATCAGTTTGAGCTATTTGTTTGTCATGTCATATGTATGAGATTTATTTATATTCAAAATATAAATACTGTTATTCACATCTAATGTGTTTATCTCAATATCATATTTATATAATAAAACACTTTAGTGTTCTAGAATATAAAGGTATACCCGCAACGGGTTAAACCCTGACATAGAGATAATGTATCTAGTCAAACTAGTTACATTTTAACAGTTTCCTAATTTAAGTACACACCCGAAAGGTAGTTCCTAAACTTAGGTATCTATGGTTAAAACAGCGACTTTCGTCCTGTTTCCTATTCGCAGATTAATCTCAATCTAAAGTCAGTATCATGCTCATAGCAGATTCTGCACATCAGTACATATTTATGTACCACACTAAGTATCTAAAATCCAATTTTAATACTAGTAGTGAACATATTTATGACAAACATATTTGAAGTCTGAGCCTTGCTCGTCTTAAATTCCTTCATGTCTGCCTTGTCCAAACGGCAGTCACGCTTCCGCGATCCCGTTTGCCACATTTAGGCAGACATTTTGGGATATGTCTTTTATCTTTCCAGAAGATTATAATGATTTTGCCTTTGCCCTTTTCACACTTCAGAAGCCTTTGGCCAAGCCTTGGCCTTCTAGAATATCAAAATAAGGTGCGCCTTGCGCTACTTGCCTTATTGCAAACTTTGGCTTTGTCTCATTGAGAATAGCCATTTAACTCTCCAAGAGTTTACTATTGCAATTTAATAGATTCTAAGATCTAAGAATAGATCTATGAAGATCCTTCAATTTCATTATCATACTTTAAGGATCTAATCCTTAGTTCCGATCAAGAAATTAAGGAGTCTATTTGACAAGCTTAATGGATTAAGCACTGAAGTTATCATCACATGAATATTCCAAATATCATGCTCTATTATTTACTTATCTCCGGGCTTAGGCTTAATATGTTATTTTATCAAATAAAGTAACTTATTACTTTTCCAGGACCATCCTGAAATTATATTCCCAATTTGAAAATTAAAGTCGTTTAAATACATTTTCCCCAGGATTATGTTTTAAACACTAATCTTTCAATTTTATCTTGATTCTAATAGTCCAACTATTTAATCAACGATTTCGGTACTATTTATTATAATGATTACTATAGTCTAACTATATAATCAACTATAATTAATTAAATCAAATATATTGATTACTATAATCCAATTATATAATCCACTATAAATGAATAGTTTGAATACAGTCCAACTGTTTATTAAAACAGCCATTTAAATATTAGTCCAACTAACATTTAATTTATTTGACGTGATATTTGAAATGAGCGCGTATGGCAAGTCATTAAACGAATATTGCAAATTCAATACTTGCCTCCCACTATTTTTCGGCGAGCCTCTAACCCTCTGTCGAGTACTCGGGAAACCGTGTTTCCTAGTGGGGATCCCGTTAAATGTCACACAATCTTGACTTTCGCCAACAAATTGTATGATAATTAACTAGGTAGATCTCTAAGATCAATTGGATCCCATCCAATTCCTAGATCCAGTAGGGGGACATCCAAGTCCGAAACATATATCTTATATATGCCAATATATCCAATAAACTAAGCCTAACCTTTTTCCTCTGAATCAACTAAGCCTTGGCTTTGGCACAACAAACTTAGTGATCCCAGTTAAGCGGAACCCATTGACCATGGAAAGCTTCCTAATCAATGTCGATGGACAAGAAGTGGTCTTGACTTTGGCCAACAAACCATAACTTGGACAAGACACCGATATGGAACAAAGCTCTCGTGATTCAAACACATCCTCGACGGACAAAGACCTTGACTTTGGCCAACAAACCAATGCTAGTCTTAGATCTTGAGTAAGAATCACTCAATGGAAGAAAAAACGCTTAATATTTTGTGAGGGTTTTTCGCGTGCAAATTGGCAACCAATTTGTTATCTGTGTTAAGGTCTCATCATCATACACCCTTAAACATGCATTCTAAACACATAATAAAGCGCCTATAAAAATAATAATGATATGCGGATGGATACTTTACACATTGATCCTATATCAAATCTCTCACTTTCTTCTCTCCAGCTAGCACAAGTATTTACTTCTACCCGTTACACAACACTTCTAAAGAAACCTCATTTACATTGAGGGGAATAGGTGAGAAGAGAATACAAAGAGTAAGGAGGTAATAAGGCTGGACACGCAGGTCCAATTAATAAATTCCAAATTTATTACAACAATTTCTAAAATTGCCCCACCCATCTAATATACATCCGATATACGTTATTCATGCATCGCAACCATGTATTCACACAAGCATGTTATCAATCAATCTAATCCAATTAATTAATCTGATATTAGTGACCATCCAATGTTCAAACAACGATTTGATTTTGCGCGAGTCAAACTCGTTTTTGCGAATAAGTACTCAAAGTACGAATTCTCGAATTAAATTAAACTACAAAATTAAATCCAATTCAATTTGTATTTAATACTAATTCGCCATTTAATTCCAAATTAAATACTACACTTTATTAATGAACTTTTACGACTTAAATTCCAAATTTAATCGTTACGGGTCTCAAAGCCCGATTAACGTCCAACGTTAATTTAATTAAAGTCCAATGGGCTTTTAATTAATTTCTTTAAGGCGTGGACTTTTGGTCAACTTGGGTCAAACCCAATAACCAAAGCCCAATCAAGGAGTAACCCTATAAGCCTAGAAATCAATTTAGGCCCATTAAGCCCAATTAAATAATTAAGGTCCATTAGTCGCATTTGGACTTTATGGAAGCGGTTTTGGGCCCAATTGGATCCAACCAATTTAGCCTAAACCTAACTTGGTACAACCAAGCCCAATAAAGCTCAATAACAACTTTTAAGCCCAATTTCCAAAATAGGCCCAATTAATTAAATTACAAAAATCCAATTTCACAATTTAATTAACCTAAAGTGTATAACATAATTAATCACCCAAATTAACATTTCTAAAACATCAATTTACACAATTAATTATGCTTATCAACATTAAATCATGTCCAACACAATTTATCAAAAAATCAAATCCAATTTATGCTTCAAAGTCTCGGCAATGTGGGGTTAATTTTATGTCCAATTAGAATTCAATCCAATTAAATCCAATTCAACATTTCCCAATTGATTCCAACTCATCCAATGAATCAAAATCAAAAAATCCAAGACATTTAGGGCACTTATCATTTTTGGCCAAGCCTAAAATTTGGGCAAATTTGTTCCAAACAATTTTTCATGAAATTGATCCAATCAATCTTCAAATTCAACAACATTTAAGCATACTAAATCATCCAATTTCATTAAATTATGCTCAAATACAATTTACCCAATTTTAACCCTAAATCAAGTTTCATGCTTCTTCAACACTCTGATACCATTGTTGGAGTTTCTACGGTCCCGAGGATCGATTCAAGCATAAAAACTAAGTGCGAATACATCAAGGAAAGTTGCGGAATACTTACATTGAGCGGTTGAGCGATGCGACAAAGAACAAAATTCTTCTTCTCCCTCCTAGAGTGCTCGACAGTGAGCAGTTTTCCCTCTCCAAGATTCAGCTTTGGTCCTCCATGCAAGCTCCAAGATTGTGATGAAATGATTCCATGCACACAGGTGGGTTTCCCTATCACCTTTGTAAGACCCTTTGAGTGCTAGCTCTTGATGTTTTTGCCACAAAAACACCATGGTTTCTCCCTTCACTAACACGGTTTTTGACCAGAAAATAAAAAGGCAGCAGCCCCTTGGTCGTGAGGAAGAAAAGAGGAAAAGGGAAGAGAGAAAGTTGGTTGTGTATTAGATTAATTGTTTTCCAAAATCAATTAAACATATACCATATACAACTTTCAAAAAGTCAACAAGGTACAAGCTTTTAAAAGTTTCCAACAACTCCCATCAAGTCACATCACTCAATCAATCAAGTGACAAGTTGTCACATCACTCAAAGTGACTAATGATTTGACGCTTGATGTGACTAGTGATTTGACGCTTAATGTGACTTGCGTGCCGCACTCGAATTCGAAATGCGAATGCGCTCGCAAACACTCTCGGGCTCGGGTTCGTTAATTCCAAATTAACGAATTTTCCGTTGCGACGCAATTAAATGATTATGCCTAGCGAAATCACTATTCACGTCGCTAACGAATTAATTCTAAATTAATTCATTCGCCCGAATTAAAATCTAATTTTAATTCCGCGTCGAAATCCAATTTCGTTTAATATATCGAATATATTAATTTATCGATTAATTCCAAATTAATCGTTTTCTCTCTTTTAATAATATTTTATCCTAGATAAAATATCTCCGCAATTAATCCTAAATTAATTTTCTCTCTCATCTCATTAATCCCAAATTAATAAAGTGCGAGTCATACATCATCGGTGAATCTTCGGGAAGCGACCCATGAGATCCCCGGATATGTTGGCAGTAAATTCGGTCGTCGGACTATCCGAACACGTAAGTACCTAGTACTACGTTTGTACCGATTTACAAGACAAGGTTGGCTTCTAGCAAAGCGCCATGCCTACCCAATTCTCCAGAAACATGCTTATAGGAATAAGCGATCTATATCCGACGTAGTATACTTAGTATTACATATTTTGATCCAGTATCGGATGTCACGTGCTAGGCATGGGGCTAGAATTGTGTCTGCCCCGTACGAAACACATATCGGATGTCTGGTAACTAGTCTCTATAATCGGATAAACATGACCTAGTCATTTTATCCCGATGACTGCAGTACATAAGAGAACCAGTACCGTATCCTACGTGACCATCATCTCCACTATGACTGGAGTGATACTTCCGTCTTGACATCACACCCAACACACTACGATTCTCAATATACCCAGCAGAGGCGTACACAGAACCTGTTAAAGCCCTGGATGACCTAAAACCAAAGCATATTGATTGTCGTAAGTATTAGCGGTGCAAGTCTCAGGTTAAGACCAAATACACCTACCCTGATTTCGGACTTCCATAGACACGTAGTCATACTACCAATGGAATTCCGAGGGGTCTATCCAGAGCGAAGCTGTTTCCCGTACCATCGGTAAAACACAACCTCATACTACACTTGCATGAGTATCTTATACCCAAATATATGAGAACTATGTCGTTATGCCCTCACAACGCGCACAAGTGTAATACTAGTCTTTTACGCATTATCGATGTCCAATCTCGATAATACTCTGACTAGGGATATTTAATGATTTATCATTCATGGATTGATACTGTCTCATATCATCTCAATCCAGGAACAAATTATAAGGACCTCCTATCATTTATACATCTTGGTGATCTAATCACAAATGATAAGAGAGCAATTTCCTTTGTCACATAGTTAATTTGTACAACAACACCATGATCTGTACAAATAGTGACGCTATGGGTCATAACTGTCCAACACCGCGTAGGTCGGAGAGAGTCAGAAAACAACCTGAGAGGTATGGGTTTCTGATCTCACCTCATGTGGATATTAATCTTATTGAGGAAGACGAGACGGCTACGTATGAGGAAGCGATACAAGGTATCGACTCCTGTTTATGGCAAGATGCCATGAATTCCGAAATGGATTCCATGTAAACCAACCAAGTTTGGACACTGGTTGATGTACTAGAGGGCGTAAAGCCTATTGGATGCAAATGGGTCTTCAAGAAGAAGACTGACATGGATGGCAACGTACAAACGTACAAAGCTAGGCTTGTAGCGAAAGGGTATCGTCAACGACATGGTGTCGATTACGACGAAACTTTTTCACCCGTTGCCATGATTAAATCCATTCGGATAATGCTTGATATTGCTGCATATTTCGAATACGAGATATGGCAGATGGACGTCAAAACCGCTTTCCTTAACGGAAACCTTTTGGAGGATGTTTATTTGCAACAGCTTGACAGTTTTGTCATGCCAAGACTTGCAAACAAGGTTTGTAAGTTAAATCGATCCATTTATGGATTGAAACAAGCATCGCGTTCTTGGAACCAACGTTTTGATGAGATCATAAAAGAATATGATTTCGTTTAAAGCGAGGATGATCCTTGTGTATATAAGAAGGTTAGTGGAAGTGCACTGACATTCATTATCCTTTACGTTGATGATGTATTGCTTATTGGCAATGACATTCCCATGTTAACATCGGTGAAAGCTTGGCTTTCATTAAAATTCTCAATGAAGGATCTGGGAGAAGCAACCTTTATTCTAGGAATAAAGATCTACCGGGATAGATATAGAAAGCTGCTTGGACTCTCCTAGAACACGTACATTGACAAAGTGTTGAAGAGATTCAACATGGATCAGTCCAAGAGGGGACTGTTTCCAGTGTCACATGGCGTCACTCTATCTAAGGACATGTGTCCTAAAACTCAAGATGAGAGAGACAACATGAGTCGGATACCATTCGCCTCGGCAGTCGGATCGATCATGTATGCCATGATATGTACGCGACCTGATGTCTCCTATGCTTTAAGCATGTGTAGTCGCTATCAGGCTGATCCAGGTGATGGTCACTGGATGGCGGTTAAGAATATCCTTAAGTATCTTAGACGAACTAAGGATGCTGTCTTAATCTATGGAGATGGAGAACTTGAGGTAACTTGGTATACCGATGCAAGTTTCCAAACCGATAAAGACGACTGCAAGTCACAATCCGGGTACATATTTTGTTTGAATAACGGAGCAGTAAGCTGGAAATCTTCCAAGCAAGAAACTGTTGCCGATTCAACAACAGAAGCGGAGTACATTGCTGCAGCTGAAGCAGTGAAAGAGGCAGTTTTGATCCGTAAATTCCTAATTGGATTATGAGTAGTTCCATTAGCAGCTGAGCCCGTTCCATTGTATTGTGACAATAACGAGGCTATAACGCAGGCTAAGGAACCACGGTCTCATCAATGATCCAAGCATGTTCTTCGACGTTTCCATCTGATTCGTGAGATCATACATCATGGCGATGTGAAGATCGAGAAGGTCGCATCAGAGGACAGCATTGCAGATCCGCTGACGAAAGTTATTCCTCAGCAAAAGTTTGAGCGACATGTACATAGTTCAGGTATTAGATGCTTGAGTGACTGGCTATAGGCCAAGTGGGAGATTGTTAGACAATTATGACCCATAGCGTCACTATTTGTAAAAGACATTGTGGTTTTTGTACAAATTAATTATGTAGCAATGGAAATTGCATTTTATCATTTTGTAATTTGATTACTTAAATATATAAATGATAAAAGTCCATATGATTAGTTCCGGATTATAAGATATGAGACAATATCAATCCATAAAGGTTTAATCATTAAATATCCCTAGTTGTAGTATTATCGAGACTGAACATCGATAATGCAGAATAGACTAGTATTGCACTTGTGCGTGTTATGAAAGCGTAACAGCATAGTTCTCATATATTTAAGTATTGGATATTTATGCAAGTGTGATAGGAGGTTGTGTTTACCGATGGTACAAAAACAGCTTCGCTCTGGATAGACCCCGCGAAATCCCATTGGTAGTATGACTATGTGTCTATGGGAGTCCGCATCAGGGTAGGTGTATTTGGTCTTAACCTGAGACTTGCATCGCTAGTACTTGCAACAATCAATACGCTTTGGTTTTGGTCGTCCAGGACTTTAACAGGTTATGTGTACGCCTCTTCTGGGTTTATTGAGAATCGTAGTGTATTGGGTGTGATGTCAAGATGTAAGTATCACTTCAGTCATATGGAGATGATGATCATGCAGGGATACAGAACTAGTACTCTAAATGGTTGCAACCATCAAGATAATATGACTTGGTCATGATTATCCGATTAAAGAGACTAGTTGCTTGTAATCCGATATATGCTTCGTACGGGGCATACACTATTCCAGCCTCAGGCCTTGCATGTGACATTCGATATTAGATCGCAATACGCAATACTATGTATACTACGCCTGATATAGATTATATATTCCATTAAGAATATTTCTGGAGAATTGGGTAGGCACGATGCTTTGTTAGAAGCCAACCATGTCTCGTAAATCGGTAAAAATATAGTACGAGGTACGTACGTGTTCGGATAGTCCGACGACCGGATTTACTGCCAACATATCCAGGGATCTCTTGGGTCGCTTCCCGAAGATTCACCAATGACGTATGATTCGAGCATAATTAATCTGGGATTAATTACAGAGAGATTTTATCTAGGATAAAATACTATTTGAAGAGACAGAACCATTAATTTGGAATTAATCGATAAAATAATATATTCGATATATTAAACGAAATTAGATTTCGACGCAGAATTAAAATTGGATTTAATTCGGGCAAACGAATTAATTTAGAATTAATTCGAGAGCGACGTGAATAGTAATTTTGCTTGGCATAAATCTTTAATTAAATTTGATTTAATTATGTCGCAACGGATAATTCGTTAATTCAAAATTAGCGAACCTGAGCCCGGGTGTGTTTGCGGGCCCACTCGTATTTTGAATCAAGTGGGGCCCACATGTCACATCACTAGTCATCCTTTCACCTTTTTGGTGATGGAAGTTAGTGAGGATTTTGGTGATGACTTATTCCACACTCAAGCTTGATTTGTTCTTAACATATACCAACTTTGGTATATCATTATTTTAATTTTGGAAATTAAAATACAAGTAAACAAAATCAATTCACTTTCTCTCATCATCATTCACGGTTTTTTGAAGAAAAAATACTCTCTCCATTTTCTTTCTCTTGGCCGAAACTAGGAGGAAGAATAAGAAATTTTGTTGCAAAATTTCTAAAGTGCTAGCACATATCAAAAGATCATCCAAGGTGATAGGGAAACCATCCCAAAATCTTGGAATCAAATCATAAAGCTTGGAGCTTGGCCGAAAACTTGGAGGGAAAAAGTTTTGAATTTGACGCATCCTAAATCAGTTCAATTTAAGTATGATTCCGCCATACTTTACTTTTGTATTCATAATTTTTCAATGCTTATTATGATCTTGGATTGTCTTAGAGACCAATAGAGATAAGCACATTAGATGTGAATAACAATATTTATATTTAGAATATAAATGAATCTCATATGTATGACATGACAAACAAATAGCTCAAACTGAATAAATCAGTTGAGACTTATAAGTGGCATTGTTGTCTGGGACACATTAACAAGACTCGTATATCCACACTTTTGAAGAGTGGATACTAGGACGGATTTGATTATAATTCAAATAATGTCTACGAATCTAGTTTATTAGGCAAAGTGCCTAAAACACCTTTTATTACTTGGTAAAAGTACAAGTGCCACCGATCTGTTAGCCCTCGTTCATAGTGACGTAAGTGGGCCCATATCTGGCTAGGCTAGAGGTGGATATGAACGCTTCGTAACCTTTACAGATGTGGCATCGCGTTATGGTCATGTTTTTCTTGTGAAACACGAAAAGGAAACTTTTGATGAATTCAAAGAGTTTCGACACTAAATAGACATACAGATCGGCTAAAGTATTAAACCATCACGATTGGACCATGATGGAAATACTTAAGCAATAAGTTTCTCAATTACTATGAAAGAGTATAGTATTCTTTCATGATGGACTCCTCCCGGAACACCTCAATTGAGCGGTGTGTCCAAATGGAGAAACTGAATTTTGATGGACATGATAAGGTTAATGATGAGTCGCTCTGAGCTACCATTTTCCTTCTTGGGATACGCATTAAACAGTGCAATACTTATTTTGAATAAGGTTCCATGAAAAATCTGTTAGACAGACTTCATATTAGATATGAACAGGAAAGAAACTAGGTTTCTCATTCCTGAAGATTTGGGAATGCTGGGCATATGTTTGGATGATACCAAACTAGAACCCAAAATCGGATAAGTGCCTATTTGTAGGTTATCTGATGAGTGGTAAATCTATCACTATTTCCCACTCATTTAACCTAATATTTTGTATAGTTTCATGAGTTTTGTGAATATTTTGATGTGTTTTGTGTTATTTTGTAGATAAATAAAGTTTCAGGACACTCTGGAGGTGATTTGGGCCAAAATAGTGAAAATTGGAAGAAAATGGCAATTTGGTAATTTCCCGCGTCGCGACTCCAAGACCTTCAGCGTCGCGAAGTCTAACATGCGCCGAACAGTGCTAACATGCGCCGGGTCCACAAATGAGAATCTGAGAAAAGTTTGACTTTGCTAACGTGCGCCGTGCCACGTGTCACCATCACAGCCGATCTGCTAAAATGCGTCGTGCCACGTGTCAGCATCCTACGATGCCGATAGTCATCATCGCAACGTGTGCCACGTGTCACTCCACGTCATTACTGCGTCATCAGCCACATCACCGGATTGACCAAGTCAAACTGCCACCTCATCGCCACGTCATCATCAGCGAATCAGGAAGTGCCACGTGTCGCAATCCTACGGTGCCGACAGTCTATTTCCCACGTGTCGCCACGTCACCGCCACATCACCGCCACATCAGCGTCACGTCAGTATCAATCATTGAGTATCTAATCCTTATCTGACACGTGGCGGATAAGAATCTCATCGACCAATCAGAAGCTGCCACGTGTCACAATAATTGAAGCCCAACCACCTCGCCACTTGTCACCTTATCAGCTTATCCAGAATCTGCAAACAGACGAACCAGAGCGTGCCACGTCGACAGAATCAGGCGTAGCGACGCCAAAGGCCTTGGCATCGCGACGCTGGAAGCCTACCAGGGCCTATAAATAGAGCTTCAAATTTCAGAATTGGTTGTACGACTCTCTCTCTTCTATTCTATATAAAGAGAGAGTTTATCTCTCTAGTTTCTTTTAATTTTTTAGTTTTTTTTAGTTTTTAGTTTTGTAAATAATTTTAATTACGTTTTGTTAATATAGTAATTTACTTTTTTTTACTTTTTACAATTTTTACAATTCACCATGAGAAGGTAACTTCCCCAGCTAGGGTGAAAGGTAATTCTTTTACTGTTACTATTTAGATTAATCTCCCTTAAAAATAATATATTCACTATTTAAAATATTGACTTAAAAAGGATACCGCCAGATTGGTCGGTTGGTAATTCATTTTAATCTGGGTTAAACCTGACTAATAAAGGATACCGCCAGATTGGTCGGTTTGTAATATTATCACAAGTTTATTTATTATTTTATGGGAGATATCTAAAATAGTAAATAGTAAAAGTAATTCATTTTACCTTAGCATTTTATTTTATTTTTCAGCTTTTACTTTATGTCTTTTACTTTTCAGCATTTTTACTTTATGTCTTTTACTTTTAAGTTTTTACTAGCCCTAGTTATGTGTTAGTTATCTGGGGTTGTGATGAATTCTAATATCACCGGTTTATAAGGGGTTATTTTATAGTTTGGGTAATTTAAAGGTTTACTTATTAAGTCTTAAGCTTAATGCTTCTTGTTGTCTGATCACCAATAAGATTGATGTGGTAAATCTAAAATGAACTAGACATATGGATTTTAGGTTTCAGCCTTAGACTTAATAGCCCACAATCTTCCTTGAGGATAGATAACCCTTTAATAGATTTCCTTACAGGATAGACATATACCTGTCGGGCGGGGGTAGCCATAATTGGAACTTAAACTTAATGAATCCAGATAATTTGGTTGACATAGACATATGGTTCAATTGGGTTAAACTGGGTATTTGCGTCTGACCATCGACAGAGGCTTTTGCATAATTTAGTGTTCCAGGTTAGTAAACTGATTTATTACACAAACATGAAATAACCACTTCATCTTTTAAATGATATTAGAATGATTCACAACCCTAGATCTTTGTGTCTTTTGTTATTTTCCTTAGTATTTTCTTTTGTCTTTTTATTTATTTATTTATTGTGCAAAACCACATTCAACCAATCAAACAATCATTCTCTTATCCATTTAATTAGATATTTGTAAATAAATAGATTCAATAATTAATAACAACAGTAGGAATTAAGTCCTCGTGGGATCGATATTTTTATACTACTTGAACGATACGTGTGCTTGCGTTATACGTGTGTGTTTACGCCGGTCATTATCCTAGGGAAACCAAAGTATAGTACTTATACAACTCACAAGAGAACAATGTAATTGTTGCTCTCCATGCGATTTTCCTAAGTGGAATACCTATATGCAGTGGTAAGTGGGAGGAAAGTAAAACTCGATGAAAATCAGAGTAATACTATTCCAGGCACCGATTCTTTAACGGAACACAAAAAATTCATCAAGGATGAAACTATACAACAATCTTCAAATACACAAGAACCACGCAAGTCAGAGACAGTCAGAAAACAACTTGGGAGGTATGGGTTTTTGATCTCACCTCATGTAGATGTCAATCTTATTGAGGAACACGAACTGACTACGTATGAGGAAGTGATACAAGGTATCGACTCCTTTATGGCAAAGTGCCATGAAGTCCGAAATGGATTCCATGTATACAACCAAGTTTGGATACTGGTTGATGTACCGGAAGGCATTGTGCCTATTGGTACTATATTACTCTTCAAGGAAAACATACATGGATGGCAACAAACAAACGTACAAAGCTAGGCTTGTAGCGAAAAGGTATCGTTATCAACATTGTGTCGATTACGACGAAACCTTTTACCTGTTGCCATGATTAAATCCATTTGGATAATGCTTGCTAATGCTGCATGTTTCATTTATGAAATATGGCAGCTAAACGTCAAAATCATTTTCCTTAAACAGAAACCTTTTGGAGGATGTTTACAACATCTTGACGATTTTGTCGTACCAAAACATGCAAACTAGGTTTGCACGTTAAATCGATCCATTTATGGATTGAAGCAAGCATTGCGTTCTTGGAACTAACGTTTTGATAAGATCATAATGGTATATGATTTAATTCAAAACGAAGATAATTCTTGTGTGTATAAGAAGGTTAGTGGGAGCGCACTGACAATGATTGTCTTATATAATGATGACATATCATTTCTTGGAAATGACATTCCCATAATATAATCGGTGAAAGCTTGGCTTTCATGAAAATTCTCCATAAAATACTTGGGAGAGACTACCTTTATTCTAGGAATAAGGATCTACTAGGATAGATCTAAATGTTGTTGGCACTCTCCGAGAACTCGTACATTGAAAGATATGTACGCGACCTGGTGTCTCATATGCTTTGAGCAAATGGAGTCACAATCAGGGCAATCCAAGTGATAGTCACTGGATTGATGTTAAGAACATCCTTAAATATCTTAGACGAACTAATGATGCTTTCTTATACATGGAGAATGAGAACTTGAAGTGACTGGGTTCACCGTTGCAAGTTTCCAAACCGATAAAAATTACTATAAGTTGCAATAAGTGTACTATATAGTTTGAATAACTGAACAGTGTGCTAGAAATCTTCCTAGCAAGATATTGCTGCCGAATAAACAACAAAAATGGAATATTGCTGCAGCTGAGGCAGCAATAGAAGCATTTTGGATCTATATAATCCTAATTGGATTAGGAATAGTTCTATTAGCAGCTGAGCTAGGCTACAGCACAGGCTAAAGAATTAATGGTCTCATCAACGATCCAAGTATATACTTCAACTATTTCATCTGATTCGTCGGATCATACATCGAGGCAATGTGATGATCGAATAAATCGCATCAGATGATAACAAGGCAAATCCGCTGAAGAAAGCTGTTTCTCAGCAGAAGTTTGAGCGACCCGTACATAGTTCAGGTGTAGGACACTTGAGTGATTGGCTATAGGCCAAGTGGGAGATTGTTGGACAATTATGACCCATAGCATCACTATTTCTACAGAACATGGTGTTGTTGTACAAATTAACTATGTGACAAAGTGAATTGCTCTTTTATCATTTGTAATTGGATTACCGAGATATATAAATGATAAAAGTCCATATGATTAGTACTGGATTAATAAGATTTGAGACAATATTAATCCACTAAGGTTTAATCATTAAATATCCCTAGTCGTAGTATTATCGAGACTGGACATCGATAATGCGGAATAGACTAGTATTGCACTTGTGCGTGTTGCGGGAGCATAACGGCATAGTTCTCATATATTTAAGTATTGGATACTTATGCAAGTATAATAGGAGGTTGTGTTTACCGATGGTACGGAAACAGCTTCGCTCTGGATAGACCCCTTAGAATTCCATTGGTAGTATGACTATGTGTCTATGGGAGTCTGAATCAGGGTAGGTGTATTTGGTCTTAACCTGAAACTTGCATCGCTAATACTTGCAACAATCAATATACTTTGGTTTTGGTCATCCGGGGCTTTAATAGGTTCTGTGTACGCCTCTTCTGGGTATACTGAGAAACGTAGTATATTGGGTGTGATGTCAAGATGGAAGTATGACTTCAGTCATATGGAGATGATGATAACGCAGGATACGGAACTAGTACTCTTAAGTACTGCAGTCATTAGGATAATATGACTAGGTCATGTTTATCCGATTATAGAGACTAGTTACCAGAGATCCGATATATGCTTTGTACGGGGAAGACACAATTCCAGCCCCAGGCCTAGCATGTTACATTCGATACTGGATCGTAATACGCAATACTACGTATAGTACGCCTGACATAGATTACATATTCCTTAAAAGAATATTTCTGGAGAACTGGGTAGGCACGGTGCTTTGCTAGAAGCCAACCATGTCTTGTAAATCGATAAGAACGTGGTACCAGGTACGCACGTGTTCTGATAATCTGACTATCGGATTGTTGGACAATTATGACCCATAGCATCACTATTTGTACAGATCATGGTGTTGTTGTACAAATTAACTATGTGACAAAGGAAATTGCTCTTTTATCATTTGTAATTAGATTACCAAGATACATAAATGATAAAAGGTCCTTATGATTAGTTCCGGATTGAGATGATATGAGACAGTATCAATCCACGAAGGTTTAATCATTAAATAATCCCTAGCCGTAGTATTATCGAGATTGGACATCGATAATGCGGAATAGACTAGTATTACACTTGTGCGCGTTGTGGGAGCATAACGACATAGTTCTCATATATTTAAGTATTGGATACTTATGCAAGTGTAATAGGAGGTTGTGTTTACCGATGGTACGGAAACAGCTTCGCTCTGGATAGACCCCTCGGAATTCCATTAGTAGTATGACTATGTGTCTATGGAATTCCGAATCAGGGTAGGTGTATTTGGTCTTAACCTGAGACTTGCACCACTAATACTTGCGACAATCAATATACTTTGGTTTTGGTCGTCCAAGGATTTAACCGGTTCTGTGTACGCCTCTTCTGGGTATATTGAGAATCGTAGTGTATTGGGTGTGATGTCAAGATGGAAGTATCACTCCAGTCATATTGGAGATGATGGTCACGTAGGATACGAAACTAGTACTCTTTAGTACTGCAGTCATCGGGATAATATGACTAGGTCATGATTATCCGATTATAGAGACTAGTTACAAGAGATTCGACATGTGCTTCGTACGGGGCAGACACAATTCCAGCCCCAGGCCTAGCACGTGACATCCGATACTGGATCGTAATACACAATACTTCGTATACTACGCCTGATACATGTTACATATTCCTTTAAGAATATTTCTGGAGAATTGGGTAGGCACGGTGCTTATCTAGAAGCCAACCATATCTTGTAAATTGGTAAAAACGTAGTACTAGGTACGTAAGTGTTCGAATAGTCCGACAACCGATTTACTGCCAACATATTTGGGGATCTCATGGGTCGCTTCCTGAAGATTCACCGACGACGTATGACTCGCACATAATTAATCTGGGATTATTTAGTAGAGAGAGAAAATTAATCTAGGATTAATTACGAAGATATTTTATCTAGGATAAAATATTATTTAAAGAGAGAGAATGATTAATTTGGAATTAATCAATAAAATAATATATTCGATATATTAAACGAAATTGGATTTCGACGCGTAATTAAAATTAGATTTTAATTCGGGCGAACGAGTTAATTTAGAATTAATTCGCTAGCGACGTGAATAGTAATTTTACTAAGCATAATTATTTAATTAAATTTGATTTAATTACGTCGCAACGGAAAATTAGTTAATTCGGAATTAGCGAACCCGAGCCCGGGAGTGTTTTCGGGCCCACTCGCATTTCGAATTTAAGTGCGGCCCACAAGTCACATCAAGCGTCACATCATTAGTCATTCAAGTGATAGATGTCTTGTCACTTTGAGTGATGTGATGTTAGTCACTTGTGATTGATGGGGGTGGTTGGAAGGCTTTATTGCCTTGTACTTTTGGATTTGAATTTTTGGTATTAGATTTTAGAAATCCAAATACACAAAAATCAACCCATCTTCTTCTCTCTCACACACACACATTCGGCCAAGGGCCAAATTTCTCTCTCAAAATTTTCTCTCAAAGCCGAGAGTTAGCAAGAAGCAAATGAAGATTTGTGGAAAATTTTCCAAGGTGCTAGCACACTAAAGAGTCATCCAAAGGTGATAGGGAAACAAACCCTTGAGCATGGAATCCATTCAAAAAGCTTGGAGCTTGAAGATCATCCATGGAGGGCTTGACCGAAAACCTTGGAGCACAAATTGGAGCCATGGCCGAGAGCTTCAATGATGGAGCAAGAAATTTTTGTTGTTCCTCGCATCAAAATTCGATCATTGTAAGTATGATTCTGCCATACTTCTTTATTGTATTCACATATTTTTCATTGCTTGAATGATCTTTGGACTATATTAGAAACTCAACAATGGTATCAAGAGCCTTGATTAAGCATGAAAATGATTTAGGGTAAAATTGGGTAAAATTGATTTGAGCATGTTTGGATGAAATTAATTGTTTGAATATGCTTGAATGATGATAACATAGTGTTATGCATGATCAATTTGATGAAAATTGAATTGGATGAATTTTTCCCCAAATGTTTGGCTTGGCCGAATGTGAGCTTACCCTAATGTCATGGTGATTTTTATTTTTTGAATCATTGGATGAGTTTGAAAGACTTGGGAAGTGTTGATTTAGGATTCAATTGGATTGAAATTGGAATTGGACAAAAATTCCCTATAATGCCGTGACTTTGAAGCATGGAAAATGAATTGATTTTTGATTCAATAATGTTGGACATGTGTTGATGATAATGAGCATAATTAATTGTGTAAATTGGTATTTTGGAAATGTTAATTTGACTAATTAATTATAGCTATGCACTTAGATTAATTTAATTGTGAAATTTGGAATTTTGTGATTTAAATTAATTGGGCTTATTTTGGAATTGGGCTTGAAAAGTTGTATTTGGGCTTAATGGGTTTGGTTAGGCCAAGTTTGGTTTAGGTTAATTGGTTGGATCCAATTGGGCCCAAAACCATATCCATAAAGTCCAAATATAATTAAATGGGCCTTTAATATTTTAATTGGGCCTAATGGGCCTAAATTGATTTTTGGCAAATAAGGGTGATCCTTAATTGGGCTTTGGTATTTGGGTTTGACCCATATTGACCAAAGTCCATGCCTTATAAATTAATTGAAAGCCCATTGGACTTTAATTAAATTGACATTGGATGTTAATTGGGTTTTGACACCCGAAAAGATTAGATTTAGAATCTAAGTTGCTAAAGGCACATTAATAAAGTGTAATTATTTAATTTGGAATTAAATATAGAATTAGTATTGAATACAAATTAAATTGGATTTAATATTGTAGTTTGATATAATTCAAGAATTCGTACTTTGAGTACTTATTCTTAAAACTAGTCGGACTCGCGCAAATCAAATCATTGTTTGAACATTGGATGGTCATTAATTTCAGATTAATTAATTGGATTAAATGATTGATAACATGTTTTGTGTGAATACATGGATGCGATGTATGAATAATTTATATCGGATGGATATTAGATGGGTGAGGGCAATTTTGGAAATTGTTGTAATAAATTTAGAATTTATTAAATTGGACCTGCGTGTCCAGCCTATTACCTTTTGATTCTTTGTATTTCTCTTCTCACCTATTCCCCTCAATGTAAATGAGGTTTCTTTAGAAGTGTTATGTAATTGGGTAGAAGTAAGATTTGTGCTAGCGGGAGAGAGGAAATGGAGAGATTTGTTCTAGGAACAAAGTGTTTTAAATATCCATCCGCATATCATTATTAAATTTATTTACGCGCCTTATTATGTTTTTAGAATGCATGTTTAAGGGTGTATGATGAGACCTAATCAAAGATAATTAATTGGTTGCCAATTACGCGAAAAACCATCAAGATATATTAAGCGTTTTTCCTTCCATTGAATGATTCATTCACAAGATCCAAGATTGGCACTGGTTTGTTGGCCAAAGTCAAGGCCTTTGTCCATCGCGGATGTGTTTGAATCATGAAGGATTTGTTCCATATCGGTGTCTTGTCCAAGTTGTGATTTGTTGGCCAAAGTCAAGATCACTTCTTGTCCATCGACATCGATTACGAAGCTTTCCAAAGTCAATGGGTACCGCTTAACTAGAATCATTAAGTTTGTTATGCCAAAGCCAAGGCTTAATTGATTCAGAGGAAAAAAGGTTAGGAAAATATATTGGATATATTGGTATATATAAAATATATGTTTCGGACTTGGATGTCCACCTACTGGATCTAGGAATTGGATGAGATCCAATTGATCTTAAAGATCTACCTAGTTAAATATCATACAGCTTGTTGGCCAAATTCAAGGTTGTGTGTTATTTAACGGGATCCTAGCCCACTAGGAAACAAGGTTTCCCGAGTACTCAACAGAGGGTTAGAGGCTCACCGAAAAATAGTGGGAGGCAAGTATTAAATTTGCAATTTCTGTTAGATATTTGCCAATACGCGCTCATTTCAATTTTTCGTCATTAACGTAAATATTTATTGGTTGGACTAATATTTAATCATTGTTTTAATTAAAACAGTTGGACTGTATTCAAACTACTTCAAATTATAGTTGATTATATAATTGGATTACAGTAATCAATATATTCGAATTTAGATAATCAAATTATAGTTGATTATATAGTTAGACTATAGTAATCATTAAATTAAATAGTACCTAAAATCGTTGATTGGATAGTTGGACTATAGCAATCAAGATAACTGAAATATTAGCGTTTAAAACATAAATCTGTGTAAAAAGGTCTTTAACGGCTTTAATTTTCAAATTGGAAATAAAACCTCAGGATAGTCCTGGGAACTGAGGAGTTACTTTATTTGATAAAGAAACATCTCGGGCCTAAGCCCGAAGTTGAGCAAATAGTAGAACATGATCTTTGGAAGATTCATGTGATGATAACTTTAGTGCACAATCCATTATGCTAGATGCAATGACACTTTAATTCCGTCGTCACAATTAAGGATTAGATCCTTGTACCATGATGATAAAATTAAAGATCTTCGTAGATTTATTCTTAAATCTTAGAAGTACAAATTGCATAATAAGCTCTTAAGCTCGTGTATGTCAGAGGGTACATATGTCGAGCACTAGGTATCGCAGATGATTGCTGACATCGATCAGCTAGGTTAGCTGGGCATTATCTACATGACCGAGACTACCAAAGATTTGATCTTATAGTCTCTACCCGAAAGCTTGGGCAAGTTCATTGTGAACCAAGAGTAAACACTTGGAGAGTTGACTTTAGGAATCAGAGCCAGAGCTTCTAAAAGTGGCAAAGGCAAAATCATCACAGTCTTCTGGGAAGACAAAGGACATATCCCAAGATGTCTGCCTAAATTGTGGCAAATGGGGTCACTAGATGCGTGACTGTCGTATGGACAAGGCAGACATGAAGGAAGTGAAGGTGGGGCAAGGCTCCGGCTTCAAGTATGTTTGTCATAAACATGTTCACTATCGGTTTCAAAATTGGATTTTGATACTAGATGTGGTACATAATATATGTACTGATGTGCAGAATCTGCTGATAAGTAGGATACTGACTTCAGTTGAGATAAATCAGTGATTCAAAAATGGGACGAGAGTCGCTGTTTTAACCGTAGAATCCTAAGTTTAGGAACTACCCTTTGGGTATGTACTTAAATTGGGAAACTGTTAAAATGTAACTAGTTTGACTAGAAACATTATCTCTGTATCAGAGTATAATCCGTTGCGGATATACCTTTATATTCTAGAACACTAAAGTGTTTCATTTTATAAAGATGATATTGAGATAAGCACATTAGATGTGAATAACAGTATTTATATTTTGAATATAATTGAATCTCAAACATATAACATGACAAACAAATAGCTCAAACTGATTTAATCAGATGAGACTTATTTGTGGCATTGTTGTCTGGGACACATTAAACAAGACTCGTATATCCACACTTTTGAAGAGTGGATACTAGGACGGATTTGATCCTATTCAAATGATGTCTACAAATATAGTTTATTAGGCAAAATGCATAAAACACATTTTACTTGGTAAAAGTACAAGTGCCACTGATCTGTTAGTCCTCGTTCATAGTGACGTAAGTGGGCCCATATCTAGCTAGGTTAGAGGTGGATATGAATGCTTCGTAACCTTTACGGATGTGGCATCGCGTTATGGTTATGTGTTTCTTGTGAAACACGAATCAGAAACTTTTGATGAATTCAAAGAGTTTTGACACGAAGTAGACATACAGATCGGCTAAAGTATTAAACCATCACGATTGGACCATGATGAAAATACTTAAGCAATAAGTTTCTCAATTACTATGAAAGAGTATAGTATTCTTTCATGATGGACTCCTTCCGGAACACCTCAATTGAGCGGTGTGTCCGAACGGAGAAACCAAATTTTGTTTGACATGATAAGGTTAATCATGAGTCGCTCTGAGCTACCATTTTCCTTCAAGGGATACACATTAAATAGTGCAACACTTATTTTGAATAAGGTTCCATAAAAATCTGTTTGACAGACTTCATATTAGATATGAACTAGAAAGAAACCGGGTTTTCTAATTCCGGTAGATTTGGGATTGTTGGGCATATGGTTGGATGATACCAAACTAGAACCCAAATCGGATAAGTGACTGATTTGTGGGTTATCCTAGGGAAGCAAAAGTATAGTACTTATACAACTCACAAGAGAACAATGCAATTGTTGATCACCATGGGGTTTTCCTAAGAGGAATACCTATATGCAGTGGTAAGTGGGAGGAAAGTAAAACTCGATGAAAATCGGAGTAATACTGTTCCAGGCACCGAGTCCTAATGGAACACAAACAGTTCATCAATGATGAAAATGTACCACAATCTTCAAATACACAAGAACCGCGTAAGTCAGAGAGAATCAGAAAACAACCTAGGAGGTATGGGTTTCTGATCTCACCTCATAAAGATGTCAATCTTATTGAGGAATATGAACTGACTACGTATGAGGAAGTGATACAAGGTATCGACTCCCTATCATAGCAAAGTGCCATGATGTCCGAAATGGATTCCATGTATACCAACTAAGTTTGGACACTAGTTGATGTACCAGAAGGCATTGTGCCTATTTGTATTATATGGGTCTTCAAGGAAGACATATATGGATGGCAACATACCAACGTTCTAAGCTAGGCTTGTAGCGAAAAGGTATCGTTATCAACATTGTATCGATTACGATGAAACCTTTTACTCGTTGCCATGGTTAAATCCATTTGGATAATGCTTGCTGATGCTGCATGTTTTATTTATGAAATATGGCAGCTGAACGTCAAAATCGCTTTCCTTAACGGAAACCTTTTGGAGGATGTTTACAACATCCTGACGGTTTTGCCGTACCAAAACAAGCAAACAAGGTTTGCAAGTTAATTGGATCCATTTATGGATTGAAATAAGCATTGCGTTCTTGGAACTATATCATTTTGATGTAATCATAATGATGTATGATTTAATTCAAAAACGAATATGATTCTTGTGTATATAAGGAAGTTAGTGGGAGCACACTGACAGTGATTGTCCTAAATAATGATGACATATCATTTCTTGGAAATGATATTCCCATAATATAATCGGTGAAAGCTTGGCTTTCATGAAAATTCTCCGTAGAATTCTTGGGAGAGACAACCTTTATTCCAGGAATAAAGATCTACTGGGATAGATCTAAAGGTTGTTGGCACTCTCCGAGTACTCGTACATTGAATTAAATGTACGCGACCTGGTGTCTCATATGCTTTGAGCATATGGGGTCACAATCAGGCCAATCCTAGTGATAGTCACTGGATTGAGGTTAAGAACATCCTTACGTATCTTAGATGATCTAATGATGCTTTCTTAGACTATGGAGAAGAAGAACTTGAAGTGACTGGGTTCATCGTTGCAAGTTTCCTAACCGATAAAAACGACTATAAGTCGTAATAACGGTACTATATAGTTTGAATAACGGAACAGTGAGCTGGAAATCTTCCAAGCAAGATACTGTTACCGAATAAACAACAAAAATGGAATATTGCTGCAGCTGAGGCAGCAATAGAAGCCATTTGGATCTTAATAATCCTAATAAGATTAGGTGTAGTTCTGTTAGTAACTGAGCAAGGATACAGCACAGGCCAAAGAATTAATGGTCTCATCAATGATCCAAGTACATACTTCAACTATTCATCTGATTCGTTCAGATCATACATCATAGCGATGTGATGATCGAATAAATCGCATCAGATGATAACTTTACAAATCCGCTGACGAAAGCATTTTTCTCAGCAGAAGTTTGAGCGAACCGTACACAGTTCAAGTGTAGGACACTTGATTGATTGGCTATAGGCCAAGTGGGAGATTGTTGGACAATTATGACCCATAGCATCACTATTTGTACAGATCATTGTGTTGTTGTACAAATTAACTATGTGACAAAGGAAATTGCTCTTTTATCATTTGTAATTGGATTACCAAGATACATAAATGATAAAAGGTCCTTATGATTAGTTCGGGATTGAGATGATATGAGACAATATCAATCTACGAAGGTTTAATCAATAAATAATCCCTAGTCGTAGTATTATCGAGATTGGACATCGATAATGCGGAATAGACTAATATTACACTTGTGCGCGTTGTGGGAGCATAACGGAATAATTCTCATATATTTAAGTATTGGATACTTATGCAAGTGTAATAGGAGGTTGTGTTTACCGATGGTACTGAAACAGCTTTGCTCTGGATAGACCCCTCGGAATTCCATTGGTAGTATGACTATATGTCTATGGAAGTCCGAATCAGGGTAGGTGTATTTGGTCTTAACCTGAGACTTGCACCGCTAATACTTACGACAATCAATATACTTTGGTTTTGGTCGTCCAGGGCTTTAATCGGTTCTGTGTACGCCTCTTTTAAGTATATTGAGAATCGTAGTGTATTGGGTGTGATGTCAAGATGGAAGTATCACTCTAGTCATAGTGGAGATGATGGTCACGTAGGATACGGAACTAATACTCTTTAGTACTGCAGTCATCGGGATAATATGACTAGGTCATGATTATCCGATTATAGAGACTAGTTACCAGAGATCCGACATGTGCTTCGTACGGGGCAGACACAATTCCAGCCCCAGGCCTAGCACGTGACATCTGATACTTGATCGTAATACGCAATACTTCGTATACTACGTCTGATACAGATTACATATTCCTTTAAGAATATTTCTGGAGAATTGGGTAGCCACGGTTTTTGCTAGAAGCCAACCATGTCTTGTAAATCGGTAAAAACGTAGTACTAGATACGTACGTGTTCGGATAGTCCGACGACCGGAATTACTGCCAACATATCTGGAGATCTCATGGGTTGCTTCCCGAAGATTCACCGATGACGTATGACTCACACATAATTAATCTGGGATTAATTAGTAGAGAGAGAAAATTAATCTAGGATTAATTACGAAGATATTTTATCTGGGATAAAATATTATTTAAAGAGAGAGAACGATTAATTTGGAATTAATCGATAAAATAATATATTCGATATATTAAACGAAATTGGATTTCGACGCGGAATTAAAATTAGATTTTAATTTGGGCGAACGAGTTAATTTAGAATTAATTCGCTAGCGACGTGAATAGTAATTTTACTAAGAATAATTATTTAATTAAATTTGATTTAATTACGTCGCAACGGAAAATTCGTTAATTCGGAATTAGCGAACCCAACCCGGGAGTGTTTTCGGGCCCACTCGCATTTCGAATTTAAGTGCAGCCCACAAGTCACATCAAGCGTCACATCATTAGTCATTCAAGTGATAGATGTCTTGTCACTTTGAGTTATGTGATGTTAGTCACTTGTGATTGATGGGGGTGGTTGGAAGGCTTTATTGCCTTGTACTTTTGGATTTGAATTTTTGGTATTAGATTTTAGAAATCCAAATACACAAAAATCAACCCATCTTCTTCTCTCTCACACACACACATTCGGCCAAGGGCCAAATTTCTCTCTCAAAATTTTATCTCAAAGCCGAGAGTTAGCAAGAAGCAAAGGAAGATTTGTTGAAAATTTTCCAAGGTGCTAGCACACTAAAGAGTCATCCAAAGGTGATAGGGAAACAAACCCTTGAGCATGGAATCCATTCAAAAAGCTTGGAGCTTGAAGATCATCCATGGAGGGCTTGACCGAAAACCTTGGAGCACAAATTGGAGCCATGGCCGAGAGCTTCAAGGATGGAGCAAGAAATTTTTGTTGTTCCTCGCATCAAAATCCGATCATTGTAAGTATGATTCTGCCATACTTCTTTATTGTATTCACATATTTTTCATTGCTTGAATGATCTTGGGACTATAGTATAAACTCAACACGGATTTATTACCAACATATCCAGGGATCCCATGGGTCGCTTCCCGAAGATTCACCGATGACGTATGACTCGAACATAATTAATCTGGGATTATTTGGAAGAGAGAGAAAATTAATCTAGGATTAATTACGGAGAATTTTATCTGGGATAAAATTCAATTAATAGAGAGAGAACGATTAATTTAGAATTAATAGATAAAATAATATATTCGATAAATTAAATGAAATTAGATTTCATAACGGAATTAAAATTATATTTTAATTCGGACAAACGAATTAATTTAGAATTAATTCGCAAGCGACGTGAATAGTAATTTTGCTATGCATAATTATTTAATTAAATTTGATTTAATTACGTCGCAACGGAAAATTCGTTAATTCAGAATTAACAAACCCGAGTCCGGGAGTGTTTGCGGGCCCACTCGGATTTTGAATTCAAGTTGGGCCCACAAGTCACATCAAGTCACATCACTAGTCAATTATTTACCTTTATGGTGATGGAAGTTAGTGTAGGAATTGATGGAAACTTGTTTTACACTCAAGTAGATAAGGTGATGAACTTTTACCAATTATTAGATTTTGGTACATCTTTAATTTTTGATTTTGGAAATCAATTACACAAGTCAACATTCACTTCCTTCTCCTCTCTCTCATTCACGCCCAAAACAACATTTTCTCTCCCAATTTGGTTTGGCCGAATTCATCAAAGAAAAAGAAGAAATTGTTGTAATTTTTCTTAGTGCTAGCACACACAATGAGTCATTCAAAGGTGTTAGGGAAACCTATCCATGAGTTTGGAATTCAAGGACAAGCTTGGAAGCTCAACACACATCAAATGAGAAGCTTGGAGCAACTTCTCAAAGGCAAAAGTTTTGAACTCTCCGCCAACATCCAAGCCGATCAAAGTGAGTATTTCCGCTACTTTACTTTGCGTATTCACACATTTTATATGCTTAATTGATCTTGGTTTGACCTAGAAAACTCAACACATTCCCCATGGCTCATGTAGAGTTGAGTTCAACACATGACCTTCATATGGTTTAGAAAAATTTGAAGACTCCACTAGTTCTTGACTAGTAGTATGGAGATTATCCTGACCTTCATCTGGTTCAGTCGACCGGGGACATCCCCCACAGACTCATGTCGAGTCGAGTTCATGACATGGACTGCATTTTGACCAGACAACTTGAAAAGATTTTGCAGCTCTTCTGTCCTCACGAATAGAAGACATTAAACCCAGATGATAAAAAGAAAAGTACCTAGAATTCTAACAGGTACTCTTACATATCATGTTTCGTACGACATGCATAAAATACTCTCCAAATCAAGGACTTATTGACTTAGAGAGTATGGGACAAACTGTATGGGCCAAATTTGGGCCAAGGGAAAAACTGTCCTTTCACTTCGAAATCAACACTAGGTGAGGCCCAAAGCGATAACCCAGCCCATTAAACTTTAAACCATTTATAAAAACAAAAGGACAAACCCTTTTTAATTATTCACCAACCATTTCTCTCTTTTCCCCAACAAAGAATATATTTCCACATGTAAATTGTCCTCCCACCGAAAGCAGAAATAATAAGCATGTGAGAGGCCCCATTGTCAGAAATCACAGCACGTTATGGGTCTCATATACAGCTCATCTGACAGCTACAAGGATGATTCCTTCAATGTATAAAAGGATATGTAACTCAGCATACAGGAGGGGAGCTTGACCTATCTCAGACAAGCTTCTGTTCTCTGACACAAGCCCTCTGAGCTCTCTATTCCTTTAAACACTTGTCACCGCCCTCACGGCCACCCAAAGAGGTCAAGGTAAAAACAAACCTTGCTTTCACATTTTACTCATTTACAGCTCATTTCATACTACTGACTTGAGCGTCGGAGTGCCCCAGCACCCACCACACCGGTGGGCAGTCTACTCCCGCTCACTCTACCTTTGTCTTGCAGGATCGCTAATGCCCCCAACCTACAAATTCTCACCTCGGCCGAAATTCAGTATCCACAATAATCAATATAGAATAAAAGAAAAACAAAGCAGAATTTTCCAAAACATTACACACTGCTTAAGTTATAGATTTTAAACTCAGCAGTGTCTCCCACTACTTTACGTATGCCGTAATCCCAAACGGAGAACGGGAATTCAATAATTAAATCGAATTCCATAGTGAGAGTAGGATCCCATGAATATATTTCGACTCACAGCTTTGGCACGATCTCGCCTACGTATATTCATTAGGTAGACAACTCATTGTCAATCACTCACCAGTGACTCCTTGTTTTGGTCCTGATTGTTTCTCGTTATGACAGCTTTGGCATGTTCACAAGGAGGCGTATCAAGGCTTCACTTGTCAATGACAAACTCAAGCTACCGATGTAGTTCTGACAGCTTTGGAACGTTCAGGATTTCCACTTTCACTTGAATTTATCTAGTATCAATATACAACTGGTATGGATAAAATCCCATAACCTACACCCTCAAAGCTTTGGCACGATCTCGGATGCAGTTATAGAAAGATACCCATAAACCATACTGACAAGACGGATCAAGAAATATGTATCCAATACACGTCACTTTATAGCCTTTTTTAAGCGGGGATTTTCCTCTGGAAGCTATAATCTACATCAAATGCAGAATTTCAATCTAAATCATTTTCTAAACAATTCAATTCTACCTATAGAAAACATAACTTAATTTAACTATTAAATTTATGTTACATTTCTGTTAACGTAGAACCGAAAAGTAAAGAAACATATCTAGATTACATGCATGTACAAACATTAAAATTGGATTATATATCATATATCAAGCATGAATAATGTAATGGATGAAGCACCAGACCTGCTCTGATACCATTTTTGTTGGGGTTTTGGGGCGATACGCGCAGCGGAAGCGCGGTTCGGGCGAAATAGTAATTTAAAACTTTTTCAAATTACCGAATAAATTATTTAATATCTAATATGAATAATTTATTCATATTTCACCTAAACCTATTTATTCAATATCAAATATTGGCATAAATAAGGTTGAAACTTCGCGAAACTTTTACGAAAACTATTTTTCGTAAAATGACGCAAACCGTATTTTCGACTGAACCGACCACCCGATACTTATGGGGACTACCCAGGTCAGCCCCAATAGAGTCAGGGAAGTTCATGGGCTGCCCATTCAATGTTTGGACAGTCGTCACCCGGTTGGCTCAAAATCCACCTGGTAACGCCATTTTTGGCCGTTTTTGCTTATTTCAACTCCGAAACACTTTTTGGAAATTGTTCCAACTCCCAAAACACATCCATTACGTTCATATGATATCAAATTCATCACAAAATTTCCAGTTTTACAGTATGTTATCCAGAAACCAAAAATTCCAATTTTCATGCTTTAAATCCAAATTTTTAAGATTAATCTAATGAATCATAACACCAACCAAAGTAACCACATATGAACAACCCAAGAAAAATTATAGGTGTCACAAGAGTGGTCATAATACTCTAGAATAGCAACTCATCAACAATTGATCAATTAGAATAATTATTACACTAATATTGTCCAAATCACTTCACACATGCATCACAAGCTTCCAATTCATCATCCACAACCTAAAGCCCTAATTTTTCAGAATTTAAAGGAACCCTAGAACATTTCAAAATCATCAAGAAACAAGAAATCAAATTTCTATGCTTAGGGTTAAGTAGATTACCTTTTAATCTCTTGAAATCCCAAATTTTTTTCTTGATTTTCCTTCAATTCTCAACTTGAATCATCAAGTCACCATGAAACCCATTTCTTACTTAAAGCTCTCGGCTATCTTGAATGAACGAGAGAAAATAATTTTTTTTTATTTTAAAATGTGTATGACCGACTTTATCATGAAATTATGGCAATTTGGTTTTTTTTTTCTATTTAATCAAATTAAATAATAATTACACTTTATGTTAGCCAATAAAATTAGCACAACCAAAGTATAATTAAATCATGCCACATCAACCAATAATAATTTGACAAATTCCATAACATTTATGGAAAAAAATTATTAATTAATAATTCAAATATTTAACAATTAAATATCCAAATAATCAATTAATATAATTATTATTATATATGTTTTTTTATTTACAATAAATAATAAATAATTGTATCATGTATCAAATACAAATACACAACGATTGGCCGAAATCCCCTAATGCATGTGTTTTCATTTAACCGATTAAACGATTCGAATTAACTCACTTAATCCGATGAAGTATTATAAATAATCCGTATTATTCATATCGAGTTGCCCAAGTCTTCAACGAGTACAGTTCATATTGTGGGACTCTCTAAGTTTAGGTTTATCTGTCACGAAATCCAATTTTGTTTCCATAATCCACCCACTCATGGATTATGACGACCACAGATAATCTCGCTAAGCTATGCAAGCTGAGGTCATTGCATACGTATAATCCCTCCATCACAGGCTATCCGTATTATACATGGGATATAGATGAAAACGTAAATTCCTTTCGGTATAATACAGTCAATTTTTAATTTACGATCTCTAAATAACACTCGGACCTAATTTCTGAAGTTATACCACGACCATAGATTTACTAGATCGTAAACACGTGAGGATGCCTATGCCCTGTACACATGACTGACAGATCCTATCTTGATACGCACTGGATATCATGAGCATCAGTCCACACCTAACGAATAGGTGGAGGTCTGATCTAAATAGATCGGTGACGTGACTGCCATCAAAGGGTGGAGGATAACTCATATATCCCACTGTGGTATCTCAAGTCGAAGGATCACTATGCTCGCTGAACTCGAGAAGATTCCTATTGACATTAGCGTACCATCTATTAGGAAATCTTCAGTGAGTCATTCAGTGTCTTATCAAATAAACACCTACATGTCTATACGAGTCTCCCGAGACTCATGGTTCATTGGGATAAACCATCGGACCAAGTCACGATATACGACATGTACTGGTTTCAGCGGATTTTACTAACCGACCCGTGTTAGTAAATCATGACCAGGAACTTTATTTAAGGATATACATCTTATAATGTGCTTCCCAATGTCAATTACAAACTACGTTGTAACTGTGCACTAAATTGCAAATCCTAGGGTCTTTGTCTAATATACACGTATCACTAAACCAGATTTAGTTTCGATTTAATCATAATCAGATATCTAATTGTAATTAGATCGAATAAGTGTATAAAAGACAAGAGTGCTACCATTAAATTAGTAATATTATGGAAAATAGAATTGTTCGTATTTATGAATCGGACATAAATACGATCCGAATTAGCACTCTGAGCACCAACCCTAACAAGAATTTCCATCCCAGATCTCCATCAACCTACCGCTGTCAAAGCTTTCTAAAATGGTCCACTTGCCGACAATGGATTGTATAAGAAGCTAACAAAGTTTAAGTGCTACAATTGTTGGAGTTCTACGGTCCCAATGATCGAATAACAAGCAAGAAACATGTGCGAATACAATCAAAGGAAGTTGCGGAATACTTACATCGAGCGGTTGAGCGATACGGCGAAGACAAAAAAAAACTTTTTGCCCTCTCCAAGACTCTCGGCAGTTCACTGTCATGGCTCCTCCATTTTCGGCTTTGTGTGGTTCCATCAAGCTCCAAGCTTTGGTTGATGATTCCAAGCTCACAAGTGGGTTTCCCTATCACCTTCGCAAGACTCCGTTGTGTACTAGCACTCTTGATTTTGCAACAAAATCAACACATTTGCTTCTCCATGACTCACAGTTTTTAGCAAAACCAGTGAAGAGAAAAATGGCCTCTAAGGCCGAGAGAGAAGAAGAGTAAATGAGAGAGAGAGATGAGTTGGTTAGATGGAAAATGTGTATCTAATAACAATTTTTGAATTTCCAAAATTCATTTAATTGATTTTCCAAAAAATTGGCTTTCAAAAGTCAAACAATAAAAGCCATACCAACTTCCATCAATCAATGAATAGAGACTGGTGTCAATCACTCAAAGTGAAAGAAATCTATCACTTGATTGACGAATGATGTGACACTAGATGCGACTAGCGATTTGATACTTGATGTGATTTGCGTGCCGCACTCGAATTTGAAATGCGACTGTGCTCGCAAACACTCCCGGGCTCGGGTTCGCTAATTCCAAATTAACAAATTTTCCGTTGCGACGTAATTCAATGATTATGCCTAGCGAAATCATTATTCACGTCGCAAACGAATTAATTCTAAATTAACTCGTTCGCCCGAATTAAAATCTAATTTAAATTCCGCGTCGAAATCCAATTTCGTATAATATATCGAATATATTATTTTATCGATTAATTCCAAATTAATCGTTTTCTCTCTCTTTAATTGATATTTTATCCCAGATAAAATATCTGTGCAATTAATCCTAGATTAATTTTCTCTCTCTTCTAATTAATCCCGGATATGTTGGCAGTAAATTGGTCGTCGGACTATCCGAACACGTAAGTACCTAGTACTATGTTTGTACCGATTTACAAGACAAGGTTGGCTTCTAGCAAAGCGCCATGCCTACCCAATTCTCCAGAAATATCCTTATAGGAATATGTGATCTATATCAGGCGTAGTATACGTAGTATAACATATTTCGATCCAGTATCGGATGATCACATGCAAGACCTGGGGCTGGTACAGTGTCTGCCCCGTACGAAGCATATATCGGATCACTAGCAACTAGTCTCTTTATTATCGGATAATCATGACCAAGTCATATTATCCCGATGGTTGCAACCCTTAGAGAACTAGTTCTGTATCCATGCGCAATCATCATTTCCATATGACTGGAGTGATACTTCCGTCTTGACATCACACCCAACACACTACGATTCTCAATATACCTAGCAGAGGCGTACACATAACCTGTTAAAGCCCTGGACGACCAAAACCAAAGTATATTGATTGTCGCAAGTATTAGCGGTGCAAGTCTCAGGTTAAGACCAAATACACCTACCCTGATTCGGACTCCCATAGACACATAGTCATACTACCAATGGAATTATGAGGGGGTCTATCCAGAACGAAGCTGTTTCCCATACCATCGGTAAACACAACCTCATACTACACTTGCATGAGTATCCTATACCCAAATATATGAGAACTATGCTGTTATGCCCTCACAATGCGCACAAGTGTAATACTAGTCTTTTACGCATTATCGATGTCCAATCTCGATAATACTCTGATTATGGATATTTAATGATTAAACCTTCTTGGATTGATATTGTCTCATATCATCTCAATCCAGGTACTAATCATAAGGACCTCCTATCTTTTATACATCTTGGTGATCTAATCACAAATGATAAGAGAGAAAATTCCTTTATCACATAGTTAATTTATACAACAACACCATGATCTGTACAAATAGCGATGCTATGGGTCATAACTGTCCAACATCTCCCACTTGGCCTATAGCCAGTCACTCGAGTGTCTTACACCCGAACTATATACGGTTCACTCAAATTGCTGAGAAAAGGCTTTCGTCAACTGATTTGCATGATTATCATCTGATTGCGATTTATTTGATCATCACACCGCCACGATGTATGATCTGAACAAATCAGATGAATTGTCGAAGTATGTATCTGGATCGTTGATGAGACCATTAATTCTTTAGCCTGCGATGTAGCCTAGCTCAGCTGCTAATAGAACTATATCTAATCTAATTAGATTTGTTATTGACCCAAATATATTTTATTGATGCCTCAGCTGCAGCAATAACCCGCATTTATTGTTTATTCGGTAACAATATCTTGCTTGGAAGATTTCCAGCTCACTGTTCCGTTATTCAAACTTTATAATACCTTTGTTACGACTTATAGTCGTTTTATCGGTTAGGAAACTTACAACAGTGATCCCAGTCACTTCAAGTTTTCCATCTCCATAGTTTAAGACAGCATCCTTAGTTCTTTAAGATACTAATGGATGTTCTTAACATCAATCCAGTGACTATCACTTGGATTGGCCTGATTTTGACTCCATATGCTCAAAGCGTATGAGACACCAGGTCGTGTACATTTTACAATGTATGATTTCTCGAAGAGTATTAACAACTTTAAATCTATCCCTATAGATCTTTATTCCTAGAATAAAGGTTTTTTCTCCAAGAATTCTACGGAGAATTTTCTTGAAAGCCAAGCTTTCACCGATTATATTTATGGAATATCATTTCCAAGAAATGACATATTATCATTACTTAGGACTTTATTATTAGTGGCGCTCCCACTAACCTCCTTATATATACAATAATCATTTTCGTTTTGAATTAAATCATACGCCATTATGATTACATCAAAATGATAATTCCAAGAACCTAATGCTTGCTTCAATCCAAACATGGATCGATTAACCTGCAAACCTTGTTTGCTAGTTTTGGTACGACAAAACCGACATGATGTTGTAAACATCCTCCAAAAGGTTTCCTTTTCAGGAAAGCGATTTTCCCATTCAGCTGACATATTTCATAAATGAAACATGCAGCATGAGCAAGCATTATCCAAATGGATTTACCGTGGCAACAGGTAAAAGGTTAATTCGTAATCAACACAATGTTGATAATGATACCTTTCTGCTAAAAGCCTAGCTTTATATGTTGGTATGTTGCCTTCCATGTATGTCTTCAATGAAGACTTCTATAGCACCAATAGGCACAATGCCTTCCGGTACAAAAACTATTGTCTAAACATAGTTGGTATACATGGAATCCATTTCGGATGTCATGACACTGTGCCATAATAGGGATTCGATACCTTGTATCACTTCCTCATACGTAGTCAGTTGGTATTCCTCAATAAGATTAACATCTTTATGAGGTGAGATCAGAAACCCATACCCAGGTTGTTTTCTGACTCTCTCTGACTTACGCGGTTCTTGTGTATTCGAAGATTACTAGTATAGTTTCATCTTTGATGAACTATTTGTGTTCCATTAAGGAATCTGTGCCTGGAATAGTATTACTCCGATTTTCATCGAGTTTTACTTTCCTCCCACTTACCACTGCATATAGGTGTTCCTCTTAGGAAACCCGCATGGCGAGCAACAATTAAATTGTTCTCATGTGAGTTGTATAAGTACTATACTTTGGTATCCCTAGGATAACCTATAATTGGCACTTATCCAATTTGGGTTCGAGTTTGGTATCATCCAAACTTATGCCAAGCATACCCAAATTTTCAGGAATAAGAAACCTGGTTTCTTTCCTGTTCATATCTAATATGATATCTGTCAAACAGATTTTTATGGAACCTTATTCTAAATAAATTTTGCACTGTTAATGATTATCCGTTGAAGGAAATGGTAGCTCAGAGCGACTCATGATTAACCTTATCATGTCTAACAAGATTCGGTTTCTCTGTTCGGACACACCATCAGATTGACGTGTTCCGGGAGGAGTCCTTATTGAAAGAATACTATACCCTTTCAAGTATGTGAGAAAATTATCGCTTAAGTATTTTAATCATGATCTAACCGTGATGGTTTAATACTTTAGCCAATATGTTTGTCTATTTCGTGTCGAAACTGTAAAAGTTTTCGATTTGTGTTTCAAAAGAAACACATAACCATAACGCGATGCCACATCCGTAAAGGTCACGAAATATTCATATCCACCTCTAGCCTAGCTAGACATTGGCCCACTTTCTTCACTATGAACTAGGGCTAACAGATCAGTGGCATTTACACTTTTACCAAGTAAATAGTGTTTTAGGCATTTTGCCCAATAAACTGGATTCGTAGACATTATTTGAATAAAATCAAATCCGTCCTAGTATCCACTCTTCAAAAGTGTGGATATACGTGTCTTGTTTAATTGTGTCCCAGACATTATTGCCACATTTAAGTTTAAACTGATTTAATCAGTTTGAGCTATTTGTTTGTCATGTTATATGTTTGAGATTTATTTATATTCAAAATATAAATAATGTTATTCACATCTAATGTGTTTATCTCAATATCATCTTTATATAATGAAACACTTTAGAGTTCTAGAATATAAAGGTATACCCGCAATGGGTTAAACCCTGATATAGAGATAATGTATCTAGTCAGACTAGTTACATTATAACAGTTTCCTAATTTAAGTACACATCCGAAGGGTAGTTCCTAAACTTAGGTATCTATGATTAAAATAGCGACAGTTGTCCCATTTCCGATTCACAGATAAATCTCTACTAAAGTCAGTATCCTGCTCATAGCAGATTCTGCACATCAATACATATTTATGTACCACACTAAGTATTTAAAATCCAATTTTAATACTAGTAGTGAACATATTTATGACAAACATATATGAAGTCAGAGCCTTGCCCGTCTTCAATTCCTTCATGTCTGCTTTGTCCAAATGGCAGTCACGCTTTCGCGATTCCGTTTGCCACAGTTTAGGCAGACATTTTGGGATATGTCATTTTATCTTCCTAGAAGATTATAATGATTTTGCCTTTGCCCTTTTCCACATTCCAGAAGCCTTTGGCCAAGCCTTGGCCTTTTAGAATGTCGAAATAAGGTGCGCCTTGCGTTTCTTGCCTTATTGCAAACTTTTGGCTTTGTCTCCTAGAGAATAGCCATTAACTCTGAGTTATGTATTGCAATTTAGTACTTCTAAGATCTAAGAATAGATCTATGAAGACCCTTCAATTTCATTATCATACTTTAAGGATCTAATCCTTAGTTCTGATTAAGAAATTAAGGAGTCTATTTGACAAGTTTAATGGATTAAACACTAAAGTTATCATCACATGAATATTCCAAATATCATGCTCTACTATTTGCTTAACTCCGGGCTTAGGCCTAATATGTTATTTTATCAAATAAAGTAACTTATTAGTTTCCAGGACCATCCTGAAACTTATTCCCAATTTGAAAATTTAATCATTTAAATACATTTTCCCTAGGATTATGTTTTAAATGTCAATCTTTCAATTATATCTTGATTCTAATAGTCCAACTATTTAATCAATGATTTCAGGTACTATTAATTATAATGATTACTATAGTCCAACTATATAATCAACTAGAATTTAATAGGTTAAAATCAATTATATTGATTACTATAATCCAATTATAAAATCAACTATAATTAATCAATAAATTCAAGTATATTGATTACTATAATCTAATTATATAATCAACTATAAATGAATAGTTTGAATACAATCCAACTGTTTATTAAAACAACGATTTAAATATTAGTCCAACTAACATTTAATTTATTTGACGAATGATTTTGATATGAGCGCGTATGGCAAGTTATTAAACGAATATTACAAATTCAATACTTGCCTCCCACTATTTTTCGGCGAGCCTCTAACCCTCTGTCGAGTACTCGAGAAACCGTGTTTCCTAGTGGGCTAGGATCCCGTTAAATAACACACAATCTTGAGTTTGGCCAAAAAATTGTATGATAATTAACTAGGTAGATCTCTAAGATCAATTGGATCCCATCCAATTCCTAGATCCAGTAGGGGGACATCCAAGTCCGAAACATATATCTTATATATGCCAATATATCCAATATATTACCTAACCTTTTTCCTCTGAATCAACTAAGCCTTGGCTTTGGCATAACAAACTTAGTGATCCCAGTTAAGCGGAACCCATTGACCATGGAAAGCTTCGTAATCAATGTCGATGGACAAGAAGTGGTCTTGACTTTGGCCAAAAAACCACAACTTGGACAAGACACCGATATGGAATAACGCTCTCGTGATTCAAACACATCCTCGACGGACAAAGGTCTTGACTTTGGCCAACAAACCAATGCCAGTCTTAGATCTTGAGTAAGAATCACTCAATGGAAGGAAAAACGCTTAATATTATTTGAGGGTTTTTCGCGTGCAAATTGGCAACCAATTTATTATCTTTGTTAAGGTCTCATCATCATACACCCTTATACATGCATTCTAAACACATAATAAAGCGCGTATAAATAAAATAATAATAATAATATGCGGATGGATCTTAACACATTGATCCTAGATCAAATCTCTCCATTTCCTCTCTCCCGCTAGCACATGTATTACTTCTACCTGTTCACTACACTTCTAAAGAAACCTCATTTACATTGAGGGGAATAGGTGAGAAGAGAATACAAAGAGTGTGGAGGTAATAGGCTGGACACGCAGGTCCAATTAATAAATTCTAAATTTATTACAACAATTTCTAAAATTGCCCCACCCATCTAATATACATCTGATATACATTATTCATGCATCGCAACCATGTATTCACACAAGCATGTTATCAATCAATCTAATCCAATTAATCAATCTGATAATTAATGACCATCCAATGTTCAAACAACGATTTGATTTTGCGCGAGTCAAACTCGTTTTGCGAATAAGTACTCAAAGTACGAATTCTAGAATTAAATTAAACTACAAAATTAAATCCAATTTAATATGTATTTAATACTAATTCACAATTTAATTCCAAATTAAATATTACACTTTATTAACGAACCTTAAGACTTAAATTCCAAATTTTATCGTTACGGTCTCAAAGCCCGATTAACGTCCAACGTTAATTTAATTAAAGTCCAATGGGCTTTCAATTAATTTCTTTAAGGCATGGAATTTTGGTCAACTTGGGTCAAACCCAATAACCAAAGCCCAATCAAGGAATAACCCCATAAGCCTAGAAATCAATTTAGGCCCATTAGGCCCAATTAAATAATTAAGGTCCATTAGTCGCATTTGGACTTTATGGAAACAGTTTTGGGCCCAATTGGATCCAACCAATTTAGCCTAAACCTAACATTGTACAACCAAGCCCAATTAGACCATTTACAACATTTCAAGCCTAAATCCAATTTAAGCCCATTTAATTTAATTCCAAAAATTCCAAATTTCTCAATTAAATTAACTAAAGTGTATTACACAATTAATTACCCAAATCAATATTTCCAACACATAAATTTGTACAATTAATCATGCTTATCAACATAAAACATGTCCAACACATTTTAACAAAAATCAAACCCATATCATGCTCATATAGTCTCGGCAATATAGGGATTTTATGTCCAATTTTAAATCCAATCCAATTGAATCTAATTCAACATTAAATCATCATTCCCAACATGATTCCAACCCATCCAATGAATCAAAAAATCAAAATCCAAGACATTTAGGGTTCTTCACATTCTCGGCCAAGCTAAGAATTTTGGGCAAAATTGTTCCAAACCAATTTTCTTGAAATTGATCCAATCAAACTTCAATTAAACATCAATTAAGCATACTTAATCAAACAATTTAATTAAATCATGCTCAAAATCAATTTACCCAATTCTAAGCCCTAAATCGGTTTCATGCTTTTACTCCGCTCTGATACCAAGTGTTGGAGTTCTACGGTCCCAAGGATCGAATAACAAGCAAGAAACATGTGCGAATACAATCAAAGGAATTTGCGGAATACTTACATCGAGCGGCTGAGCAATGCGGCGAAGACAAAAAAAAAAACTTTTTGCCCTCTCCAAGAAGCTCTCGGCAGTTCACTGTCATGGCTCCTCCATTTTCAGCTTTGTGTGGTTCCATCAAGCTCCAAGCTTTGGTTGATGATTCAAGCTCACAGTGGGTTTCCCTATCACCTTCGCAAGACTCCGTTGTGTACTAGCACTCTTGATTTTGCAACAAAATCAACACATTTGCTTCTCCATGACTCACAGTTTTTAGCAAAACCAGTGAAGAGAAAAATGGCCTCTAAGGCCGAGAGAGAAGAAGAGTAAATGAGAGAGAGAGAGAGTTGGTTATATGGAAAATGTGTATCTAATAACAATTTTTGAATTTCCAAAATTCATTTAATTGATTTTCCAAAAAATTGGCTTTCAAAAGTCAAACAATAAAAGCCATACCAACTTCCATCAATCAATGAATAGTGACTGGTGTGTCAATCACTCAAAGTGAAAGACATCTATCACTTGATTGACGAATGATGTGACGCTAGATGCGACTAGCGATTTGACGCTTGATATGATTTGTGTGCCGCACATTCGAATTGAAATGCGAATGTGCTCGCAAACACTCCCGGGCTCGGGTTCGCTAATTCCAAATTAACAAATTTTCTGTTGCGACGTAATTCAATGATTATGCCTAGCGAAATCATTATTCACGTCGCTAACGAATTAATTCTAAATTAACTCGTTCGCCCGAATTAAAATCTAATTTTAATTCCGCGTCGAAATCCAATTTCGTATAATATATCGAATATATTATTTTATCGATTAATTCCAAATTAATCGTTTTCTCTCTTTAATTGATATTTTATCCCAGATAAAATATCTCCGCAATTAATCCCAGATTAATTTTCTCTCTCTTCTAATTAATCATAGATTAATTAAAGTTCGAGTCATACGTCATCGGTGAATCTTTGGGAAGCGACCCATGAGATCCCCGGATATATTGGCAGTAAATTCGGTCGTCGGACTATCCGAACACGTAAGTACCTAGTACTACGTTTGTACGATTTACAAGACAATGTTGGCTTCTAGCAAAGCGCCATGCCTACCCAATTCTCCAGAAATATCCTTATAGGAATATGTGATCTATATCAGGCGTAGTATACGTAGTATAGCGTATTTCGATCCAGTATCAGATGATCACACGCAAGGCCTGGGGCTGGTACAGTGTCTGCCCCGTACGAAGCATATATCGGATCACTAGCAACTAGTCTCTTTATTGTCGGATAATCATGACCAAGTCATATTATCCCGAAGGTTGCAACCCTTAGAGAACAATTATGTATCCATGCGCGATCATCATCTCCATATGACTAGAGTGATTCTTCCGTCTTGACATCACACCCAACACACTACGATTCTCAATATACCCAGCAGAGGCGTACACAGAACCTGTTAAAGCCCTGGACGACCAAAACAAAAGTATATTGATTGTCGCAAGTATTAGCGGTGCAAGTCTCAAGTTAAGACCAAATACATCTACCCTGATTTCGGACTTCCATAGACACATAGTCGTAATACCAATGGAATTCCTAGGTGGTCTATCCAGAGCGAAGCTGTTTCCCGTACCATCGGTAAACACAACCTCTTACTACACTTGCATGAGTATCATATACCCAAATACATGATAACTATGTCGTTATGCCATCACAATGCGCACAAGTGTAATACTAGTCTTTTATTCATTATCGATGTCCAATCTCGATAATACTCTGACTAGGGATATTTAATTATTAAACCTTCATGGATTGATATTGTCTCATATCATCTCAATCCAGGTACTAATCATAAGGACCTCCTATCATTTATACATCTTGGTGATCTAATCACAAATGATAAGAGAGCAATTTCCTTTGTCACATAGTTAATTTATACAACAACACCATGATCTGTACAAATAGTGACGCTATGGGTCATAACTATCCAACAACAATGTGGACCAAGCAATGGCCCAAGCACAAGTCAAGATCTGATAGGAAGAAGATAAAAGAAATAAGAAACGCACCAATCCCAGTAACCGTTACGAAGAGAAGACTTCAAACTCTTCCAGACGACCGAAGGATCTAGTATGAGGACCCATCAGTCACTAGACAGATGGATCCCACAAGCAAGGGATCACCGCCCTATAAATATGGATTATGAGCGTAGGCCTTCAACCTACATGATACAATGTCGTTCTTCAATCGATTTGTCTCATTCGGCATCAAGTCCAAGTGACCAAGACTTGGCCTTTATCTGAGCATATATCTTTAGCCGACATAAAGTGGAAGCAACCAAGCCTTTGACTTCATTTAAGCCAAAGTCTCGAGACGACGACAAAGCGAAGCGACATAAACATCCATAAGACATACAAGGGAGAAGAAAAAACAGTCAGTGATTAGCCACTTGACAGTGACTACTCTTTGACTGGGGGACAGAGAGGCTACCCCTTGATTAACTTAACTGAGACTTTTGACAAAGTTTTGAAAATTTATGTTTTGTAAATAGACAATCACAATGCGAATGATTACACATAAGGAGGAAGACAAAAAGCTCAAAAAGAAACTTATGTTCATTCATCACTTGAAAACTTTCAATACAAGCTTTATAAATCTATGTACAAGGGAAAATGTCAGTCTTTAAGGTCTTGAGTATTTGGAGCATCGGCGGTAGGAACATCACCAGTAGGAGCATTGTTGATATCATCGCCAGCTGGAGCATTTGGGATCTCGATAATTAGATCTACCAGCAGAATTGGAATCTCCTCTCCCAAATTATAGACGCAGAATGTCGCCTTCGGCCTACAATCGAAATTTATATAATGGGGCACTTACGATCCTATAAAACAAATATAAACGGAGCGTAGAGCAGTTATCTATTGGTGTGGTGGACACTATAGGCACTCATACGCTCAAGTCAGAGATGATGATGAACGAAAAGAGGGAAGCAAGACTAGAGGTTACATTGGTCTTCATAATTTGATTGCCGTAAGGACGATAGGCCTGTATTTAGGGAGAACTCGAGGGTATGAGAGCCAAATCTCGAGTTGTTGAGTCAAAACTTGAGTTCAGAGTGCTGAATCTTGAGTCATCAGTGAGTGCATCAATCCCTTAGACCCCCTCTCATTTTATAGGCTGTGAAGTAACCTCTTAGTAGATTTAGGATTTCTTTGGAATAATTGAATTTCGATCCTTTTAGGAGATGCTAGTGGAGTTGGGATTGAATTATGAGTACCTAAATGTCCTGGGATTAGGTGTAATCCCATTTGTATTTGGGTTAGTCCAAATAATTTGTTTACTTGTTGTAAAATGATTCAAACTAGCAATGTCTACAGAGACACCGCATAACATGGTCTGTGATTCTTAGAGGCCTTTCAGGTCGCATGGGCCTCTTACCCTTGTGAATATACGAGCTCGTGGGCATAAATATGAGTAATATGCATACTCATCTTTTAGTGACTAGATTTTATGTGGACAGAGCTTTGGTGGCATCCCATAATGCCATTTTAGGCCAGATGAAGGCCATGAGTCATGTTTTGATACAGGTCTGATACATGGGCCTAGAACATAATAAAATTTGGGTCCCTAACCCAAATTTGGCATATACAGTTTTTCATTTACTCTATAAGTCAATGAATTGTTGGTTTGGAGAGTATTCACCAAGAATATCGTCTGGGTTTGATTAAAGTATGTGAGCATACCTAGATGTTGATGTCATTTGGACCAGACAAGAGTAATATCATATTCGATAGAACCAAATAAATATCCAGGATAATACTCAATCAACCAGATCTGATGATGGTCCGGCAGTCTTCGATGTCGTCTGGATCAGATAGAAGTCTGGATCTCTAACCTGACCCGATGAGGTTCTGTGGGGAATGTTCCCATTGACTTGGACTAGATGAAGGTCCAAGATAATCTCCAATCTACCGATCGTGAAGAAGGTCTAAGGGAGTCTTCAATGTCGTATGGACCAGATGAAGGTTCAGGTCTCCATCTTGACTCAATAAGACTCATTGGTAATGTTCTCATCGACTAGACCAGATGAAGGTCCACAGTAATCTCCAATCAACTAGACATGAAGAAGTTCTAGGGGATTCTTCAATATCTTCTGGACCAGATGAAGTTCTAGGTCTTCAACTTAGACTCAACTAGAGTTACGAGTAATGTTCACGTCAACTAGACCAGATGAAGGTCTAAGATAATCTCCAGCTGATTAGACCTGAAGAAGGTCTAATGGATTCTTTTATGTCGTTTAGACCATATAAAGGTCCAAGTCTTCAACCTGACCTGACAAGGGTCTTAGGGAATATTCTCGTTGACTGGATCAAATGAAGGTCCAAGATAATCTCCAATCGACTAGACCTGAAGAAATTCTTTGGGAGTCTTCGATTTTGTCTTCAACCTGACCCGACATGGGTCTTGGGGAATATTCTTATCGACTGGACCAGATGAAGGTTCAGGATAATCTATAGTCGACTAGACCTGAAGAATGTCCAGGAGAGTCTTCAATGTTGTCTGTACCAAATGAAGGTCCATGATACTTTAGCCGACTGGACTTGATGAAGGTACATGAGAGACATCACTCCAATATACATGATGAAGGTCTATGATAAGCTTTGCTCCACTGGACCTGATGAAGGTCTATAAGACTTTTGTCGACTGGATCTGATGAAGGTCAATAAGGTTCTTCACTCCACTGAACCTGATGATGATCCATGAGAGTCTTCACTCCACTAGACTTGATTAAGGTCCAAGTGAGACTTCACTCCACTATACTTGATGAATGTATATGAGGTTCTTCACTCTACTAGACCCGATGAAGGTCTATGAGAGTCTTCACTCCACTAAACCTGATGAAGGTCCAAGAGAGTCTTCACTCCACCTTACCTTATGAAGGTCCATGTGGGCCTTCACTCCACTACACCTGATGAAGGTCCATTAGACTTCGGTCGACTGGACCTGATGAAGGTCTATGAGGGTCTTCACTCTAGTAGACCTTATGAAGGTCCATAAGATTTCGATCAACCTGACATGATGAAGGTTCATGAGGGTCTTCACTTCACTGGACTTGATGAAGGTCCATGAGACTTCGATCGATTAGACCCAATGGAGGTCTATGAGAGTTTTCACTCTACTAAACCTGATGAAGGTCCAAAAGAGTCTTCACTCCACTATACCTGATGAAGGTACATGAAGGTCTTCACTCCACTGGACTTGATGAAGGTCCATGAGAGTCTTCACTCCACTAGACCTGATGAAGGTTCAAGAGTGTCTTCACTCCACTATACTTGAAGAAGGTCCATGAGGGTCTTCACCCCACTAGACCAGATGAAGGTTCATGCGACTTCGGTCGACTGGACCTGATGAAGGTCAATGAAAGCCTTCACTTCAATAGACCTAAAGAAAGCCTATGAGACTTCGGCCGACTTGATCTAATGAAGGTCCATGAGGGTCTTCACTCCACTAGACCTAATGAAGGTCCATGCGAATTTGGTCGATTGGATCTGATGAAGGTGTTGGACAATTATGACCCATAGCATCACTATTTGTACAAAACATGGTGTTGTTGTACAAATTAACTATGTGACAAAGGAAATTGCTCTTTTATCATTTGTAATTGGATTACCGGGATATATAAATGATAAAAGTCCATATGATTAGTACCAGATTAATAAGATATGAGACAGTATTAATCCACTAAGGTTTAATCATTAAAATATCCCTAGTCGTAGTATTATCGAGATTGGACATCGATAATGCGGAATAGACTAGTATTGCACTTGTGCGTGTTATGGGAGCATAACGGCATAGTTCTCATATATTTGGGTATTGGATACTCATGCAAGTGTAATAGGAGGTTGTGTTTACCGATGGTACGGAAACAGCTTCGCTCTGGATAGACCCATCGGAATTCCATTGGTAATATGACTATGTGTTATGGAAGTCCGAATCAGGGTAGGTGTATTTGGTCTTAACTTGAGACTTGCATCGTTAATACTTGCGACAATCAATATACTTTGGTTTTGGTCGTCCAGGGCTATAATAGATTCTGTGTACGCCTCTTCTGGGTATATTGAGAATCGTAGTGTATTGGATATGATGTCAAGATGGAAGTATCACTCCAATTATATGGAGAAGATGATCACGCAGGATACGGAACTAGTACTCTTTAGTATTGTAGTCATCGGGATAATATGACTAGGTCATGTTTATCTGATTATAGAGACTAATTTCCAGAGATCCGATATATGTTTCGTACGGGGCAGACACAATTCCAGCCCCAGGCCTTGCATGTGACATCCGATACTTGATCGCAATACGTAATATTATATATACTACGCCTGATATATATTATATATTCCTTTAAGAATATTTCTGGAGAATTGGGTAGGCACGGTGCTTTGCTAGAAGCCAACCATGTCTTGTAAATCGGTAAAAACATAAAACTAGGTACGTACATGTTCGGATAGTCCGACGACCGGATTTACTGCCAACATATCCAGGGATCTCATGGGTCGCTTCCCGAAGATTCACCGATGACGTATGACTCAGACATAATTAATCTGTGATTAATTATAAGAGAGAGAAAATTAATCTAGGATTAATTACAGAGAAATTTTATCTGGGATAAAATATTATTTGAAGAGAGAAAACGATTAATTCGGAATTAATCGATAAAATAATATATTCGATATATTAAACAAAATTAGATTTCGACGAGGAATTAAAATTAGATTTTAATTCGGGCGAACGAGTTAATTTAGAATTAATTCGCTAGCGACGTGAATAGTAATTTTGCTATGCATTATTATTTAATTAAATTTGATTTAATTACGTCGCAACGGAAAATTCGTTAATTCGGAATTAGCGAACCCGAGCCTCGAATGTGTTGCGGGCCCACTCAGATTTTGAATCAAGTGGGGCCCACATGTCACATCACCTAGTCAACTTTATCAACTTTTTGTTGATAGAAGTAGATGGGATTTGATGGTTGCTTGTTTCTTACACAAGCATTATTAAAATTGATGTGATATTGACTTATACCAACTTTTGGAAAATTGGTAAATGGTATTTGATTTTTGAAATCAAATAATAAAACATATACAACACATCTATTTCCTTCTCTCTCCCATTCACGGTTTTGGGAACAAAATCACTCTCTCCATTTTCTTTCTTTTGGCTGAAACTAGAAGGAATAAGAAGAAGATTTTTGTTGCAAAAATTTTCTAAGTGCTAGCACACACAAGGAGTCATTCAAAGGTGTTAGGGAAACCTTTCCCATGAGCTTGGAATCTCATCACTCAAAGGTCTGAGCTTGGAGATCAAATTCAAAGATGAGCTTGGAGCACAACACAAGGGCTTGGCCGAAACTTCAAGAAGAAGAAATTTTTTGTGTTCAACGCATCCATAATCCGATCAAAGTGAGTATTTTCCGCATTCTTACTTTGTTGTATTCATATTATTTCTTGCTTAATTGATCTTGGTTTGACCTAGAAAACCCAACAATGGTATCAGAGTGGTTATTAAGCATGAAATTGAATTTAGGGTTCTTAACTTTAATGTGGGTATTTTTGATTTGAGCATGTTTTAGGCAAATTATTTGTTTGAGCATGCTTATAATATGTTAACTTTGAGTTGTGCATGATCAATTTGAAGAAAAATTAATTGGATTAATTTTCCCCAAATTTAGTGCATTAGCCGAATGGTATAGAACCATAGCTCTTGGTGATTTTTGAATTTTAGCTAATTGGATGTGTTTAAAATACATGGGATATATTAGTTTGTGATTTAATTGGATTGAAATCAAAATTGATATAAAAAGTCCCTAATTGTCGTGAGCTTAGGAAGCATGTTGGGATTGATTTTGCTTCAATTTGTGTTATGATTAATTATGTAAATTGGTATTTTGGAAATATTTATTTAAATAATTAATTATGGCTAATACACTTTAATTAATTAAATTATGATATTTGGAATATTGGAATTTAATTAGTTGGGCTAAATTTGGAATTGGGCTAAAAATATTGTATTTGGGCTTAATGGGCTTGGTTGGGCCAAGTTTGGTTTAGGATAATTGGTTGGATCCAATTGGGCCTAAAACTATTTCCATAAAGTCCAAATATGATTAAATGGGCCTTTAAAGATTTAATTGGGCCTAATGGGCCTAAATTGATTTTTGGCAAAGGGTGATTCCTTATTGGGCTTTAGTTGCCAAAGCACGTGCCTTATAAATTAATTGAAAGCCCACTGGACTTTAATTAAATTGACATTGGATGTTAATTGGGCTTTGAGACCCATAAAGATTAGATTTAGAATCTAAGTCGCAAAGGCTTATTTTTTTTTTGGAAATGATGGAAACCCCACCACCAAACCACCCATTCTGGGCCGCGGCGCAGGTAAAACCACCGGCTGTCCCAGGCTCTTACAAGAAGTGCACCCCCTAGATTCGAACTCAGAACCTCAAGGTGAGATCCTGGACCCTACACCACCAAGCCACACCCCTTGGGGACCGCAAAGGCTTATTAATAAAGTGTAATTATTTAATTTGGAATTAAATAAAGAATTAGTATTGAATACAAATTAAATTGGATTTAATGTTGTAGTTTGATATAATTCAAGAATTTGTACTTTGAGTACTTATTCTTAAACGAGTTGGACTCGCGCAAATCAAATCGTTGTTTGAACATTGGATGCTCACTAATCAAAGATTAATTAATTGGATTAGATTGATTGATAACATGCTTTGTGTGAATACATGGATGTGATGTATGAATAATGTATATCGGATGGATATTAGATGGGTGAGGGTAATTTTGGAAATTATTGTAATAAATTTAGAATTTATTAAATTGGACCTGCGTGTCCAGCCTATTACCTCTTGACTCTTTGTATTTCTCTTCTCACCTATTCCCCTCAATGTAAATGAGGTTTCTTTAGAAGTGTTATGTAATTGGGTAGAAGTAAGAATAGTGCTAGCTCGGTGAGAGAGGAAATGGAGAGATTTTTCTAGGAACAAAATGGTTTAAATATCCATCCGCATATCATTATTAATTTATTTACCGCGCCTTATTATGCTTTTAGAATGCATGCTTAAGGGTGTATGATGAGACCTAATCAAAGATAATTAATTGGTTACCAATTACGCGAAAAAACCCTCAACAAATATTAAGTGTTTTCCTTCCATTGAATTATTCATTCTCAAGATCCAAGATTGGCACTGGTTTGTTGGCCAAAGTCAAGACCTTTGTCCATCATGGATGTGTTTGAATCATGAAGGCTTTGTTCCATATCGCATGTCTTGTCCAAGTTGTGATTTGTTGGCCAAATTCAAGTTCACTTCTTGTCCATCGACATCGATTATGAAGCTTTCCAAAGTCAATGGGTTCCGCTTAACTGGAATCATTAAGCTTGTTGTGCCAAAGCCAAGGCTTAGTTGATTCAGAGGAAAAAGGTTATTGAATATATCGGATATATTGGCATATATTATATATATGTTTCGGACTTGGATGTCCACCTACTGGATCTAGGAATTGGATGAGATCCAATTGATCTTAGAGATCTACCTAGTTAAATATCATACAGCTTGTTGGCCAAAGTCAAGGTTGTGTGTTATTTAACGGGATCCTAGCCCACTAGGAAACTAGGTTTCCCGAGTACTCAACAGATGGTTAGAGGCTCGCCGAAAAATAGTGGGAGGCAAGTATTGAATTTGCAATTTCGTTTAGATACTTGCCAATACGCGCTCATTTCATTTTTCGTCATTACATATATATATTAGTTGGACTAATATTTAATTGTTATTTTAATTAAACAGTTGGACTGTATTCAAACTATTTTATTTATAGTTTATTATATAATTGGATTATAGTAATCAATATATTTGAATTTAACCAATCAAATTATAGTTGATTATATAGTTAGACTATAGTAATCATTATATTCAATAGTACCTGAAATCGTTGATTGGATAGTTGGACTATAGCAATCAATATAACTGAAAGATTAGCGTTTAAAACATAATTCTGGGTGAAAATGTCTTTAAACGGCTCCAATTTTCAGATTGGGAATAAAACCTCAGGATAGTCCTAGGAACTGAGAAGTTATTCTATTTGATAGAGTGACATCTCGGGCCTAAGCCCGGAGTTGAGCAAATAGTGGAGCATGAGTTTTGGATGACTCATGGTGATGATAACTTTAGTGCTCAATCCTTTAAGTTTACGGCAATGACTCTTTAATTTTGTCATCAAAATTAAGGATTAGATCATTGTACCATGATGATAAAATTAAAGATCTTCATAGATTTATTCTTAGATCTTAGAAGTATAAATTGCAAAAGAAGCTATTTCGCTCGCGTATGTCAGAGGGTACATCTGTCGAGCACTAGGTGTCACAGATGATTGCTGACATCGATCAGCTAGGTTAGCTGGGCATTACCTATGTGGCCGAGACTACCAAAGATTTGATCTTATAGTCTCTACCCGAAAGTTGGGACAGGTTCATTTTGAACCGAGAGTAAACTCTTGGAGATTTGATGGCTATGCTCAAGGAGGCAGAGCCAGAGCTTCTAAAATGGGCAAAGGCAAAATCATTACAGTATTCTAGGAAGACAAATGACATATCCCAAGGTGTCTGCCTAAAATTTGGCAAACGGGGTCACTGAAGCATGACTACAGTATGGACAAGGCAGACATGAAGGAAGTGAAGGCGGGGCAAGGCTCCGGCTTCAAGTATGTTTGTCATAAACATGTTCACTATTAGTTTCAAAATTGGATTTTTGATACTAATAGTGGTACATAAATTTGTACTGATGTGCAGAATCTGCTGATGTGTATGAGACTGACTCAGATGAGATCGACCTACGAGTCGGAAACGGAACGAGAGTCGCTATTTTAACCGTAGAAACCTAAGTTTAGGAACTACCTTTTGGGTATGTACTTAAATTAGGAAACTGTTATGATGTACCTAGTTTGACTAGAAACATTATCTCTATATCTAAGTTTAACCCGTTGCGGGTATACCCTTATATTCTGGAACACTAAGTGTTTTATTATATAAAGATGATATTGAGATAAACACATTAGATGTGAATAACAGTATTTATATTTTGAATATAAATGAATCTCAAATGTATAACATGACAAACAAATAGCTCAAACTAAATAAATCAATTGAGACTTATTTATGGCATTGTTGTCTGGGACACATTAACAAGACTCGTATATCCACACTTTCAAAGAGTGGGTACTAGGACGGATTTGATTCTAATTAAATAATGTCTACGAATCTAGTTTATTAGGCAAAGTGCCTAAAACACCTTTTACTTGGTAAAAGTGCAAATGCCATCGATCTGTTAGCCCTCGTTCATAGTGACATAAGTGGGCCCATGTCTAGCTAGGCTAGAGGTGGATATGAATACTTCGTAACCTTTACAGATGTGGCATCGCGTTATGGTTATGTGTATCTTATGAAACACAAGTCAGAAACTTTTAGAGTTTCGACACGAAGTATAAAGACAGACCAGTAAAAGTATTAAAACATTACGGTCGGACCATGATGAAAATACTTAAACATATAAGTTTCTCGACCATTTGAAAGAGTATGGTATTCTTTCATAGTGGACTCCTCCCGGAATACCTCAATTTGACGGTGTGTCCGAACAGAGAAACTGAACTTTGTTAGACATGGTAAGGTTAATTATGAGTCGCTCTGAGCTACCATTTTCCTTTTAGGGATACGCATTAAACAGTGCAAAACTTATTTTGAATAAGGTTCCATTAAAATCTGTTAGACAGATTTCATATTAGATATGAACAGGAAAGAAACCAGGTTTTCTCATTCCTGAAGATTTGGGAATGCTAGGCATATGTTTGGATGATACCAAACTAGAACCCAAATCGGATAAGTGCCTATTTGTAGGTTATCCTAGGGTAACCAAAGTATAGTACTTATACAACTCACAAGAGAACAATGTAATTGTTTCTCTCCATGCCGTTTTCCTAAAAGGAATACCTATATGCAGTGAAAAGTTGGAGGAAAGTAAAACTCGATGAAAATCGGAGTAATACTATTCCAGGCACCGATTCTTTAACAGAACACAAACAGTTCATCAGGGATGAAATTGTACCATAATCTTCGAATACACAAGAACCGCGTAAGTTGGAGAGAGTCAGAAAACAACCTGGGAGGTATGGGTTTCTGATCTCACCTCATGAAGATGTCAATCTTATTAAGGAAGACGAACTGGCTACGTATGAGGAAGTGATACAAGGTATCGACTCCTTTCATGGCAAAGTGTCATGAAGTCTGAAATGAATTCCATGTATACCAACCAAGTTTAGACACTGGTTGATGTACCGGAAGGCATTGTGCCTATTGGTACTATATGAGTCTTCAAGGAAGACTAACATGGATGGCAACATACCAACATACAAAGCTAGGCTTGTAGCGAAAAGGTATCGTTATCAACATTGTGTCGATTACGACGAAACATTTTACTTATTGCCATGATTAAATCCATTTGGATAATGCTTGCTAATGCTGCATGTTTCATTTATGAAATATGGCAGCTAAACGTCAAAATCACTTTCCTTAAACGAAAACCTTTTGGAGGATGTTTAAAACATCCTAACGGTTTTGTCGTACCAAAACAAGCAAACAAGGTTTGAAAGTTAAATCGATCCATTTATGGATTGAAGCAAGCAATACGTTCTTGGAACTAACGTTTTGATAAGATCATAATGGTATATGATTTAATTCAAAACGAAAATGATTCTTGTGTATATAATGAGGTTAGTGGGAGCACACTGACAATGATTGTCTTAGATAATGATGACATGTCATTTCTTGGAAATGAGATTCCCATAATACAATCGGTGAAAGCTTGGCTTTAATGAAAATTCTCCGTAGATTACTTGGGAGAGACAACCTTTATTCTATGAATAAGGATCTACTGGGATAGATCTAAAAGTTGTTGGCACTCTCCGAGAACTCGTACATTGAAATATATGTACGCGACCTGATGTCTCATATGTTTTGAGCATATGAAGTCACAAACAGGCCAATCCAGGTGATGGTCATTGGATTGATGTTAAGAACATCCTTAAGTATCTTAGATGAACTAAGGATGCTTTCTTAAGCTATGGAGAAGGAGAACTTGAAGTGACTGGGTTCACTGTTGCAAGTTTCCAAACCGACAAAAACGACTATAAGTCGAATAAGGGTACTATATAGTTTGAATAACGGAACAGTGTGCTGGAAATCTTCCAAGCAAGATATTGTTGCCGAATAAACAACAAAAATGGAATATTGCTGCAGCTGAGGCAGTAAAAGAAGAAATTTTGGATCTGTAAAATTCCTAATTAGATTAGGAGTAGTTCTGTTAGCAGCTGAGCTAGGCTACATCACAGGCTAAAGAATTAATGGTCTCATCAACGATCCAAGTATATACTTCAATTAATTCATCTGATTCGTTCGGATCATACATCATGGCAATGTGATGATCGAATAAATCGCATTAGATGATAACCTTGCAAATCCGCTGACGAAAGTTGTTTCTCAGTAGAAGTTTGAGCGACCCGTACATAGTTCAGGTGTAGGACACTTGAGTGATTGGCTATAGGCCAAATGAGAGATTGTTGGACAATTATGACCCATAGCATCACTATTTGTACCGAACATGGTGTTGTTGTACAAATTAACTATGTGACAAATGAAATTGCTCTTTTATCATTTGTAATTGGATTACCGGGATATATAAATGATAAAAGTCCATATGATTAGTACCGGATTAATAAGATATGAGATAGTATTAATCCACAAAGGTTTAATCATTAAAATATCCCTAGTCGTAGTATTATCGAGATTGGACATCGATAATGCGGAATAGACTAGTATTGCACTTGTGCGTGTTATGGGAGCATAACGGCATAGTTATCATATATTTGGGTATTGGATACTCATGCAAGTGTAATAGGAGGTTGTGTTTACCGATGGTACGGAAACAGCTTCGCTCTGGATAGACCCATCGGAATTCCATTGGTAGTATGACTGTGTGTCTATGGAAGTCCGAATCAGGGTAGGTGTATTTGGTCTTAACCTGAGACTTGCATCGCTAATACTTGCGACAATCAATATACTTTGGTTTTGGTCATCCAGGGTTTTAACAGGTTCTGTGTACGCCTCTTCTGGGTATATTGAAAATCATAGTGTATTGAATGTGATGTCAAGATGGAAGTATCACTCCAGTCATATGGAGATGATGATCACGCAGGATACGAAACTAGTACTCTTTAGTACTGCAGTCATCGGGATAATATGACTAGGTCATGGTTATCCGATTATAGAGACTAGTTACCAGAGATCCGATATATGCTTCGTACGGGGCAAACATAATTCCATCCTCAGGCCTTGCATGTGACATCCGATACTGGATCACAATATGCAATACTATGTATACTACGCCTGATATAGATTATATTTTCCTTTAAGAATATTTCTGGAGAATTGGGTAGGCACGGTGCTTTGCTAGAAGCCAACCATGTTTTGTAAATCGGTAAAAACATAGTACTAGGTACGTACGTGTTCGGATAGTCCGACAACCGGATTTACTGCCAACATATCCAGGAATCTCATGGGTCGCTTCCCAAAAATTCACCGATGACGTATGACTCGGACATAATTAATATGAGATTAATTATAAGAGAGTGAAAATTAATCTAGGATTAATTACAGAGAAATTTTATCTGGGATAAAATATTATTTGAAGAGAGAAAACGATTAATTCGGAATTAATCGATAAAATAATATATTCGATATATTAAACAAAATTAGAATTCGACGCGGAATTAAAATTAGATTTTAATTCGGGCAAATGAGTTAATTTAGAATTAATTCGCTAGCGACGTGAATAGTAATTTTGCTAGGCATTATTATTTAATTAAATTTGATTTAATTACGTCGCAACGGAAAATTCGTTAATTCAGAATTAGCGAACCCGAGCCCGGGATATGTTGCCGGCCCACTCGGATTTTGAATCAAGTGGGGCCCACATGTCACATCACCTAGTCAACTTTATCAACTTTTTGTTGATAGAAGTAGATGGGATTTGATGGTTACTTGTTTCTTACACAAGCATTATTAAAATTGATGTGATATTGACTTGTACCAACTTTTGGAAAATTGGTAAATGGTATTTGATTTTTGAAATCAAATAACAAAACATATATAACACATCTCTTTCCTTCTATCTCCCATTCACGGTTTTGGGAACAAAATCACTCTCTCCATTTTCTTTCTTTTGGCCGAAACTAGAAGGAAGAAGAAGAAGATTTTTGTTGCAAAAATTTTCTAAGTGCTAGGACACACAAGGAGTCATTCAAAGGTGTTAGGGAAACCTTTCCCATGAGCTTGGAATCTCATCACTCAAAGCTTGGAGCTTGGATATCAAATTCAAATAGGAGCTTGGAGCACAACATAAGGGCTTGGCCGAAACTTCAAGAAGAAGAAATTTTTTGTGTTCAACGCATTTTCTAGGTCAAACCAAGAGAAGGTCCATGAGGGTCTTACTCCACTAGACTTGAAGAAGGTCCATAAGGATCTTCACTCCACTAGACCTGATGAAGGTTTATAAGACTTCGGTCTACTGGACCTAATAAAGGTTCATGAGGGTTTTCATGTTGGACAGTTATGACCCATAGCGTCACTGTTTGTAAAAGACATTGTGTTTTTTGTACAAAATTAACTATGTAGTAATGAAATTGTCTTTTACCATTTTGTAATTTATTTACTTTCATATATAAATGGTAAAAGTCCATATTATTAGTTCCGGATTGAGATGATATGAGACAGTATCAATCCATAAAGGTTTAATCATTAAATATCCATAGTCGTAGTATTATCGAGATTGGACATCGATAATGCTGAATAGACTAGTATTGCACTTGTGCGCGTTGTGAGGGCATAACGTCATAGTTCTCATATATTTAAGTATATGATACTTATGCAAGTGCGATAGGAGGTTGTGTTTTATCGATGGTACGGAAAACAGCTTCGCTTTGGATAGACCCCGCGGAATCCCATTGGTAGTATGTATATGTGTCTATGGGAGTCCTCTTCAGGGTATGTGTATTTGGTCTTAACCTGAGACTTGCATCGCTAGTACTTGCGACAATCGCTAAACTTTGGTTTTGGTCGTCCAGGACTTTAACAGGTTATGTGTATGCCTCTTCTGGGTTTATTGAGAATCGTAATGTATTGGATGTGATGTCAAGATGGAAGTATCACTTCAGACATATGGAGATGATGATCACGCAGGGATTCAGAACTAGTTCTCTATTGTGTTGCAACCATCGGGATAATATGACAAGGTCATGATTATCCGATTCAAAGAGACTAGTTGTTTGATATCCGATATGTGCTTCGTACGGGGCTGACAATATTCCAGCCCCAGGCCTTGCACGTGACATCCAATACTGGATCGCAATACAAAATACTACGGTATACTATGCCTGATAAAGATCGTATATTCCAGTAAGAATATTTCTAGAGAATTGGGTAGGCATGGTGCTTTGCTAGAAGCCAACCTTGTCTTGTAAATCGGTAAAAATATCGTACGAGGTACGTACGTGTTCGAATAGTCCGACGACCGTATTTACTGCCAACATATCCAGAGATCTCTTGGTTCGCTTCCCGAAGATTCACCGATGACGTATGATTCGAGCTGAATTAATCTGGGATTAATTGCGGAGAGACTTTTTCTTGGATAAAGTACTATTTGAAGAGAGAGAGAGATTAATTTGGAATTAATCATTAAAATAATATATTCGATATATTATTCGGAATTAGATTTCGACGCGGAATTAAAATTAGATTTTAATTCGGGACAAACGAGTTAATTTAGAATTAATTCGTTAGCGATGTGAATAGTAATTTTGCTAGGCATAATTATTTAATTAAATTCGATTTAAATTACGTCGCGACGGAAGTTCGTTAATTCGGAATTAGCGAACCCGAGCCCGGGAGTGTTTGCGGGCCCACTCGCATTCGGAATCGAGTGGGGCCCACATGTCACATCAACCATCACATCACTAGTCAACTAATTCACTTTAGCTTGATGGGTTTTAGTGGGTTGGTTAAAGAGTGTAAAACACTCCAAATCAAGTAAGGTGAAAGACATTTACCAACCAAGGTTTGGTATATCATTTACAATTGTTTTTGAAACAATTATTATTGATTTTAGAAATCAAATCTTCATCTTCTCCTCTCTCTCCCAAGGCTGAAACTGTAACAGTTTTTGGATCAATTTCAACAAATTGTGATTGGATCAAAATTTGCCTCACCTTATGGCTTAGCCAAATATGATTACTACCCTAGGTTCTTGGTGTTTTTGTTTTAATGATCATTGGATGAGTTGAAACGAATGGAAAAATCGATTTGTAATTCGATTGGATTGAAAAACGAAATTGGACTAAATTCCTTACCTTGGCCGAGAACTTGATGGCATGTATTGGACTTGATTTTTGATTCAAAATTATTGGACAATAATTGAACAATTAGATACATAATTAATTGGTTAAATTGTATTTTGGAAATGTTGATTTAGTTAGTTAATTGATGTATTACACTTTAATTAATTAAGTTATAAAATTTGGAATTTTAAAATTTGGTTAATGGGCTTAATTTTGAATTGGGCTTGAAATTATTATATTTGGGTATAATGGGCTTGGTTGGGCCAAGTTGGTTTAGGCCAATTGGATTGGATCCAAATTGGGCCTAAATCATTCCATTAAGTCCAAATGTAATAAATGGGCTTTAAAGTTTAATTGGGCCTTATTGGCTTGATATTGGTTTTATGGAAAATGAGGGTGATTCCTTACTTGGGCTTGGTAATTGGGTTTGACCCGTATTGACCAAAGCCCATGCCTTATGAAATCAATTGAAAGCCCATCAGACTTTAATTAAACGAACATTGGATGTTAGTTGGGCTTTGAGACCCGATAAGATTAGATTTGGAATCTAAGTCGTTAAAGCGCATTAAAAAGTGCAAATATTTAATTTGGAATTAAATAATTGAATTAGTATTGAATACGACTTAAATTAGATTTAACGAGTAGTTCGATATAATTCTAGAATTCGTACTTTGAGTACTTATTCTCAAACGAGTTGGACTCGCGCAAAATCAAATCGTTGTTTGAACCTTGGATGGTCACATAATTAAAGACTAATTAATTGGATTAGATTGGTTGTAATGCATGCTATGAATGAATATATGGATGTGTTGAATGAATAGCGTATATCGGATGGATATTAGAAGGGAAATGGTAATTTTGGAAATCATTGTAAATTTGGAATTTATAAATTGGACCTGCGTGTCCAGCCTTATCTCTTATTATCTCTTTGTATTCTCTTCTCACCTAATTCCTCTCAATGTTAATGAGGTTTCTATTATTGTATTATGTAATTGGATAGAAGTAGAATAGTGCTAGCCGGGGAGAGAAAAGGGAGCGATTTGTTCTAGGAACAATCTGTTTAAATATCCATCTGCATATCGTTATTAATTTACTTTTCGCGCCTTATGATGTTTTAGAAGCATGCTTAAGGGTGTATGATGAGACCTTAACAAAGATAATAAATTGGTTGCCAATTTACGCGAAAAACCCTCAAATCATATTAAGCGTTTTTCCTTCCGTTGAGTGATTCTTACTCAAGATCCAAAGTTGGCATTGGTTTGTTGGCCAAAGTCAAGACCTTTGTCAATTGCGGATGTGTTTGAATCATGAGAGTTTTGTTCCATATCGGTGTCTTGTCCAAGTCGTGATTTGTTGGCTAAAGTCAAGATCACTTCTTGTCCATCGACATTGATTACGAAACTTTCCATGTCAATGGGTCCCGCTTAACTGGAATCATTAAGCTTGTTGTGCCAAAGCCTAAGGCTTAGTTGATTCAGAGGAAAAAGGTTAGGAAAATATATTGGATATATTGGCATATATACTGTATATATGTTTCGGACTTGGATGTCCACCTACCGGATCTAGGAATTGGATTAGATCCAATTGATCTTCGAGATCTACCTAGTTAAATATCATACAGCTTGTTGGCCAAAGTCAAGGTTGTGTGTTATTTAACGGGATCCTAGCCCACTAGGAAACTGGGTTTCCCGAGTACTCGACAGAGGGTTAGAGGCTCGCCGAAAAATAGTGGGAGGCTAGTATTGAATTTGCAATTTCATTCAGATACTTAGCTTTACGTGCTTTTAAATTATTTCGTCAAAATTATATTATTAGTTGGACTAATACAATGTTATTTTTCTTGTAACAGTTAGACTGTACCCATATATCGTTGATTAGATAGTTAGACTATCGTAATCAAATGACTGGAAAGGGAAATGTCCGAGACATTATCATGGGTGAAAATGTCTTCAAGGGCACGAACTTTTCCGATTGGGAAATGAATTTGAGGATAGTCCTCGGAGCCGAGAGGCTGCTATATACTATACAGAGACCTCTTGGGCCTAAGCCCAAACCTGATGAGCTACTTGAGCTGGAGCTTTGGAAGACTCACAGCGATGATAATGACACTGCTCAGTCTATTATGCTTGCTTCTATGACTCAGCATTTCCGTCGACAGAACAGGGACTTGGATCCCTATAACATGTTGGCGAGGTTGCACGATCTTCACCGATCTAACCGAAGGTCGAAGAGATATGAGTTAACACAGAAGCTCTTTCGTTCACGTATGTCAGAAGGCATGTCTATTGAGTCCCATGTGGTAGAGATGATTGCTGACATAGATGAGCTGGCTGAGATGGGGATAGTCTTAAAGGCTGAGATTACCATAGATATGATCTTGCAATCTCTCCCCGATACTTGGAAACAGTTCATCATAAGCTATAACTTGATGAACACAGATGATACTCTTGGAGAGTTGTTGTCAATTCTCAAGGAAGCTGAGAATGAGCTACTTAAAGGCAAAAAGCGCAAGGCGCACTTTGCTTCGACATCTCAGACACCGAGGGCTGGGTTCAAGGCGACTGGAGGTGTGAAGAAGAAGAAGCATAAAAGAAAGGGCAAGGCCAAATCATCAAAGGCTTCTGGGAAGCCTAAGGACAAATCTCAGGATATTTGCCTCCAGTGCAGCAAGCGGGGTCACTGGAAGCGTGACGGCCGCGAGTACAAAGCGCTCCAGAAGGAGATTAAAGCGAGCAAGGCACCAGCTTCAGGTATGTTTGTTATTGAAATAAACATGACTACTTCTAGTTTTAAAAATTGGATTTTTGATTCTGGTTATGGTACTCATATATGTACTGATGTGCAGGATCTGCGGATTAGTAGGAGACTGGCCTCAGGGGAGATTGATCTACGTGTCGGAAATGGGGCACCAGTCGCCGTTTTGGTCGTTGGCACTTTTGTTTTAGAACTGCCCTCGGGGCATGTACTTGAACTTAATGAGTGTTATTATGTACCTAGTTTGACTAGGAATATTATTTATGTATCTATGTTAACCCAATGTGGGTATACTTTTGTATTTCGGAACACTGGGTGTTACTTATATAAAAATGATGTAGAAATTTGCACTGTTGTTGCAAATAATGGTCTTTATATTTTGAATATAAATCTATCTCCAACATATAATATAACAAACAAAAGGCTCAAAATGAGTAACAAAGATGAAAATTATATGTGGCACTGTCGTCTAGGACACATAAACAAGACTCGCATATCCACACTTTCGAAGAGTGGGTACTTGGACGGATTTGATCCAAATTCATATGACGTATGCGAATCTTGCTTATTAGGCAAAATGCCTAAATCACCTTTTAGCGGTAAAAGTGAACGCGCCACCGAACTGTTAGCCCTCGTTCATAGTGATGTTTGTTGGCCCATGTCTAGCTAGGCTAGAGGTGGATACGAATACTTCGTAACCTTTACAGATGATGCATCTCGTTATGGTTATGTGTATCTTATGAGACACAAGTCGGAAACTTTTGAGAAATTCAAAGAGTTTCGACACGATGTTGAAAAACAGACCGGTAAGAGTATTAAGACATTACGATCGGACCATGGTGGCGAATACTTGAGCAATGAGTTTCTAGATTACTTGAAAGAATATGGTATTCTTTCACAGTGGACTCCTCCTGGAACACCGCAATTAAACGGTGTGTCCGAACGGAGAAACCGAACTTTGTTGGACATGGTTAGGTGTATGATGAGTCGCACTGAGCTACCTGTTTCTTTCTGGGGATATGCATTAAACAATGCAATTCTTATTTTGAATAAGGTTCCGTCAAAGTCTGTACAACAGACATTATATGTGGACAGGAAATAAACCGGGTTCTCATTCCTGATTTGGGGATGCTGGCATACGTCAAACGTTTGGAAGGTACCAAACTTGAGCCCAAATCGGATAAATGCCTATTCGTAGGATATCCTAGGGAAACCAAAGGATATTACTTCTATCACCCACGAGAGAACAAAGTATTTGTTGCTCTACATGCGGTTTTCCTTGAGAAGGAATTCCTAAATGCAGTGGTTAGTGGGAGGAAAGTAGAACTCGATGAAAATCAGAGTGATACTGTTCCTGGCATAGAATCCTCAACGGAACAAGAACAGTCCATCCGGGATGAGACTGTACCACAATCTTCTATTACACAAGGACCACGTAGGTCGGAGAGAGTTAGGAAACAACCTGAGAGGTATGGGTTTCTGATCTTACCTCATGTAGATATTAATCTCATTGAGGATAACGAACCGGCTACGTATGAGGAAGCGATACAAGTTATCGATTCCGCTTTATGGCAAAAGGCCATGAAGTCCGAAATGGATTCCATGTACACCAACCAAGTTTGGACACTGGTTAATGCACCAGAAGGCGTAAAGCCTATTGGATGCAAATGGGGTAGCGAAATCGATTACGTACAAAGCTAGGCTTGTAGCGAAGGGGTATCGTCAACGACACGGTGTCGATTACGACGAAACTTTCTCACCCATTGCAATGATTAAATCCATTCGGATAATGCTTGCTATTGCTGCATATTTCGATTACGAGATATGGCAGATGGACGTTAAAACCGCTTTCCTTAACGGAAACCTTTTGGAGGATGTTTATATGCAACAGCCTCACGGTTTTATCGTGCCCAGACTTGCAAACAAGGTTTGTAAGTTAAATCGGTCCATTTATGGACTGAAGCAAGCATCGCGGTCATGGAACCAACGTTTTGATGAGATCATAAGAGAATATGATTTCATTCAAAATGAAGATGATCCTTGTGTATACAAGAAGGTTAGTGGGAGAGCACTGACTTTTATTGTCCTTTATGTTGACGATGTATTTCTTATAGGCAATGACATTCCCATGTTAACGTCGGTGAAAGCTTGGCTTTCATTGAAATTCTCCATGAAAGATCTGGGAGAACCAGCCTTTATTCTAGGAATAAAGATCTACCGGGATAGATCTAGAAAACTGCTTGGACTCTCCCAGAGCACGTACATTGACAAAGTGTTGAAGAGATTCAACATGGATCAGTCCAAGAGGGGACTGTTGCCAGTGTCACATGGCGTCTATCTATCTAAGGACATGTGTCCTAAAACTCAAGATGAGAGAGACAACATGAGTCGGATACCGTTCACCTCGGCAGTCGGATCGATCATGTATGTCATGATATGTACGCAACCTGATGTCTCCTATGCTTTGAGCATGTGTAGTCGCTATCAGGCCGATCCAGGTGAAGGTCACTGGATGGCGGTTAAGAACATCCTTAAGTATCTTAGACGAACTAAGGATGCTTTCTTAATCTATGGAGATGGAGAACTTGAGGTAACTGGGTATACCGATGTAAGTTTCCAAACCAACAAAGTCGACTGCAAGTCGCAATCCGGGTACATATTTTATTTGAATAACGGAGCAGTGAGCTGGAAATCTTCCAAGCAAGAGACTGTTGCCGATTCAACAACAGAAGCGGAGTACATTGCTGCAGCTGAAGCAGCAAAGGAAGCAGTTTGGATCCGAAAATTCCTAGTTGGATTAGGAGTAGTTCTGTTAGCAGCTGAGCCTGTTCTATTGTATTGTGACAATAATGGAGCTATAGCGCAGGCTAAGGAACCGCGGTCTCATCAATGATCCAAGCATGTTCTTCAACGTTTCCATCTGATTTGTGAGATCATACATCGTGGCGAAGTGAAGGTCCAGAAGGTCGCATCAGATGACAACATGGCAGATCCGCTGACGAAAGCTATTCCTCAGTAAAAGTTTGAGCGACATGTACATAGTTCAGGTATTAGATGCTTGAGTGACTGGCTATAGGCCAAGTGGGAGATTGTTGGACAGTTATGACCCATAGCGTCACTGTTTGTAAAAGACATTGTGTTTTTTGTACAAAATTAACTATGTAGTAATGAAATTGCCTTTTACCGTTTTGTAATTTATTTACTTTCATATATAAATGGTAAAAGTCCATATGATTAGTTCCGGATTGAGATGATATGAGACAGTATCAATCCATAAAGGTTTAATCATTAAATATCTCTAGTCGTAGTATTATCGAGATTGGACATCGATAATGCGGAATAGACTAGTATTGCACTTGTGCGCGTTGTGAGGGCATAACGGTATAGTTCTCATATATTTAAGTATAGGATACTTATGCAAGTGCGATAGGAGGTTGTGTTTTACCGATGGTACGGAAAACAGCTTCGCTCTGGATAGACCCCGCGGAATCCCATTGGTAGTATGTATATGTGTCTATGGGAGTCCGCTTCAGGGTAGGTGTATTTGGTCTTAACATGAGACTTGCATCGCTAGTACTTGTGACAATCGCTAAACTTTGGTTTTGGTCGTCCAGGGATTTAACAGGTTCTGTGTACGCCTCTTCTGGGTTTATTAAGAATCGTAGTGTATTGGATGTGATGTCAAGATGGAAGTATCACTTCAGACATATGGAGATGATGATCACGCAGGGATTCATAACTAGTTCTCTATTGTGTTGCAACCATCGAGATAATATGACAAGGTCATGATTATCCGATTCAAAGAGACTAGTTGCTTGATATCCGATATGTGCTTCGTACGGGGCAGACACTATTCCAGCCCCAAGCCTTGCACGTGACATCCAATACTGGATCGCAATACAAAATACTATTGTATACTACGCCTGATAAAGATCGTATATTCCAGTAAGAATATTTCTGGAGAATTGGGTAGGCATGGCGCTTTGCTAGAAGCCAACCTTGTCTCGTAAATCGGTAAAAACTTAGTACGAGGTACGTACTTGTTCGGATAGTCCGACAACCGTATTTAATGCCAACATATCCAGGGATCTCTTGGGTCGCTTCCCGAAGATTCACCGATGACGTATGATTCGAGCTGAATTAATCTGGGATTAATTGCGAAGAGACTTTATCTTGGATAAAGTACTATTTGAAGAGAGAGAAAGATTAATTTGGAATTACTCATTAAAATAATATATTCGATATATTATTCGGAATTAGATTTCGACGCGGAATTAAAATTAGATTTTAATTCGGGCAAAAGAGTTAATTTAGAATTAATTCGTTAGCGACGTGAATAGTAATTTTGCTAGGCATAATTATTTAATTTAATTCGATTTAAATTACGTCACGACGGAAGTTCGTTAATTCAGAATTAGCGAACCCGAGCCCGGGAGTGTTTGCGGGCCCACTCGCATTCGGAATCAAGTGGGGCCCACATGTCATATCAACCATCACATCACTAGTCAACTAATTCACTTTAGCTTGATTGGTTTTGGTGGGTTGGTTAAAGAGTGTAAAACACTCCAAATCAAGTGAGGTGAAAGACATATACCAACCAAGGTTTGGTATATCATTTACAATTGTTTTTGAAACAATTATTATTGATTTTAGAAATCAAATCTTCATCTTCTCCTCTCTCTCCCAAGGCTGAAACTGTAACAGTTTTTGGTCTCTCCATTTTCTTCATTTCTTAGCCGAATTTTGTGAAGAAAAGGTGTGAAGTTTTGTTGCAAAAATTCACTAAGGGCTAGCACTCTTCAAGGATCATCAAGAGGTGATAGGGAAACTTATTCAAGGGCTTGGAAAAATCAAATTAAAGCTTGAAGCGTCTACTTTGTCTTGGCCGAATCTTAGAGCACCTTGGAGGAGAATTTTTTGTTCTTTGACGCATCCTTAAACCGATCGATGTAAGTGTGTTTCCGCCACTCTTCTTCGTTATTCATTCGCATTTCTTTGTTCATTATGATCTTGAGACTAATCATAGAAACCAACACTTCACTCCACTAGACTTGATGAAGGTCCATAAGAGTTTTCACTCCACCAGACCTGATGAAGGCCTTCCTATGTAGTCTAGAGTTGATGGAAATCTATACGTGTCATATGGAGAATATGACTATCTCTCATGTCGTCTTTAAGAGATGACAATCCTTCCTAGTAGTCGGGAGTAGATGACAATCCATCCATATCATCTGGAGAAATGAAAATCATTTCATATTGTTTAGATGAGATGAAAATCCTTCCACATCATCTGGAGGAGATGACAATCCTTTCATGTCGTCTGGAGAAGATGACAATCTTTTCATGTCCTCTAGAGGAGATGAAAATTCATTAATGTCGTCTGGAGAAGATGACTACCATCCCATGTCATCTGGAAGATATGATAATCCTTCCATCTAGTCTGTAGTAGATTAGATTCCATTTTTTTCATTTGGAGAAGATGACAATTCTTTCATGACGTCTAGAGGAGATGACAATCCTTCCACGTCATTTGGAGGAGATGACAATCATTTCATGTCGTCTAGAGAATATGACAATCATTTCATGTCATCTGGAGAAGATGAAAATTCATCCATGTCGTATGGAAAAGATGACTATCCTCTCATGTCATCTGTAAGAGATGACAATTCTTCCATATAATCTGGAGTAGATGACAACCCATTCATGTCATCTGGAGTAGATGATAATTCTTGCATGGCATGTCCAAATGACAATTCATCCATGTCATCTGGAGTAGATTAGTAACAATCCTCGCACGTCATCTGGAGAAGATGACAATCCATTCACATCATCTGGAGGAGATGACAATCTTTCCATGTAGTTTGAAGTAGATCATAATCTATCCATGTCATCTGGAGAAGATGAAAATCTTTTCATGTCATCTAGAGGAGATGAGAATCATTCCATGTCGTCTGGAGAAGATGACAATCTTTCCATGTCGTCTAGAGAACATGACAATCTTTATATATAGTTGGAGTTGATGGCAATCTATCTATTATCATATGGGGAATATGTATATCTTTTCACGTCGTTGGGAGTTGATGGAATTCCTTCCACGTAGTCCGGAGTAGATAACAATCATAGCGAATGATTATCGGTCAATTGGGTATGCTGAAGGTTTATGAGGGTATTCCCATGTCGACTGTGAGAAGTATGTCGATTGGGACAGGTGATGGTCCGTATATATCGATTGGAGCAAATGGGTTTCTCCATAAGTTGGAGTTTTATGAAGGTCAATTTTTCCAAGTAATCAATAAATACTTGTTTAGGAAGCTATGATGTCCAATGGGCGACAATGGGTAGTATCTGACTCTTCTTTTCCTTAGTCTAATTGCATCAAGTGACACCCATATTGAGACTTATTTCCAGCACATCATCTAAGTCGACTGGGGTTTATGGTGTTGATGAATTCTCGAGTGAGTATTCACTATGGGTGGTTCCTTCTAGTTGAAACCTGGTGTGGGGGCTCATCACCAACAATCGGGTTAACTAGCAGCAGTGTTATAGCAAAATGGTTTTTGGATAGGCTGACATCTCTGGAGGCTGATTTGATCTACAACGTCTTCAAAAGTCCCCACAAGATTAGTCTGGAGGATGGGGTCATTAGACAGATTTTGGAGTTCACAATGTTGGGAAGTTGAGGTCATCTGCTCCAACTACCTTTGGAAAGTGATGTTGGTACTTCACTTTGTGATGTTTTCTCCTTCCAATGCCCGCGATCATTCTTATAGAGCAGTCAATTGAGTAGACGCGGTGCCTGTGGTATTTTCATTTCCAAAAGTCATGGATATTTTATAATTCAAGTCATAAAATGAATATGCTTTGCTTGCTATGAATCGCAGGGGATTACGGTGGGTGCCAAATTGTGGATATAAGATTTCATCTTCAGCCTACAATCGAGAATTTGTATAATGAGGTGTTGGAATTTTCTAAGCATCCCAAGATCATTTCAAGCATTGAAAATACATGTGAATACAATCAAGGAGTTGCGGAATACTCACATCGATCGGTTGAGACGATGCGGTGAAGACAAAAATCATTTTCTGCCTCCTTCGTGCATTCGGTAGTGGGCTGATTTTCTTCTCCATTTTCGGCTTTCTTCATGTTCCAAGCTCCATGCATTTGGTTGATGGTGATTCCAAGCTCATGAAGTGAGTTCCCTATCACCTTTGTATGGCTCCTATGTGTGCTAGCACTCAATAAATTTGCCACAAATTTCCCTAGCTTCTCCATGGTTCTCGGTCCAACCCAGAAAAACAGAAGAGGAAATGCCGTGAGAGAGAGAGAAGATGAAAGAGAGAAAGTGGTGTGTGAGTTGTTAGAAGAAAATTGTATCTAATACACAAAATATTAAATTCAAAATTCAATTACCAAAAGTCAAATATCAATTAAAATTTGATAAATGTCTTTCAAGCTTTCAAAAAGTTTCCAACAACTCCCATCAAGTCACATCATTCAATCAATCAAGTGACAAGTTGTCACATCACTCAAAGTGACTAATGATTTTGACGCTTGATGTGACTAGCGATTTGACGCTTGATTTGACTTGCGTGCCGCACTCAAATTCGAAATGCGAATGCGCTCGCAAACAATCCCGGGCTCGGGTTCGCTAATTCCAAATTAACGAATTTTCCGTTGCGTCGTAATTAAATCTAATTTAATTAAATAATCATGCCTAGCATAATTACTATTCACATTGCTAAGGAAATTAATTCTAAATTAATTCGTTCGCCAGAATTAAAATCCGATTTTAATTCCGCGTCGAAATGCAATTTCGTTTAATATATCGAATATATTAATTATCGATTAATTCCAAATTAATCGTTTTCTCTCTTTAATTGATATTTTATCCCAGATAAAATATCTCTGTAATTAATCCCAGATTAATTTTCTCTCTCATCTAATTAATCCCAGATTAATTAAAGTACGAGTCATACGTCATCGGTGAATCTTCGGGAAGCGACCCATGAGATCCCCGGATATGTTGGCAGTAAATTCGGTCGTCGGACTATCTGAACACGTAAGTATCAAGTACTACGTTTTACCGATTTACAAGACAAGGTTGGCTTCTAGCAAAGCGCCATGCCTACCCAATTTTCCAGAAATATCCTTACAGGAGTATGCGATCTATATCAGGTATAGTATACGTAGTATAGCGTATTTCGATCCAGTATCGGATGATCACGTGCTAGGCCTGGGGCTGGAATTGTGTCTGCCCCGTACGAAGCACATATCGGATGTCTGGTAACTAGTCTCTATAATCGGATAAACATGACCTTGTCATTTTATCCCAATGACTGCGGTATATAAGAGAACCAGTACCGTATCCTACGTGACCATCATCTCCATATGACTGGAGTGATACTTCCATCTTGACATCACACCCAACACACTACAATTCTCAATATACCCAGCAGAGGCGTACACAGAACCTGTTAAAGCCCTGGACGACCAAAACCAAAGTATATTGATTATCGCAAGTATTAGTGGTGCATGTCTCAGGTTAAGACCAAATACACCTACCCTGATTTCGGACTTCCATAGACACATAGTCATACTACCAATGGAATTCTGAGGGGGTCTATCCAGAGTGAAGCTGTTTCTCATACCATCGGTAAAACACAACCTCCTATTACACTTGCATGAGCATCTTATACCCAAATATATGAGAACTATGTTGTTATGCCCTCACAACGCGCACAAGTGTAATACTAGTCTTTTAGCATTATCGATGCCCAATCTCGATAATACTCTGACTAGGGATATTTAATGATTTATCATTTGTGGATTGATACTGTCTCATATCATTCTCAATCCAGGAAAAAATCATAAGGACCTCCTATCATTTATATATTTTGGTGATCTAATCATAAATGATAAGAGAGCAATCTCCTTTGTCACATAGTTAATTTGTACAACAACACCATGATCTGTACAAATAGTGACGATATGGGTCATAACTGTCCAACATGAGGCACATGTGATCTTACAAAATAAAGGTAAACGAAGCGTATAACAGCTACCCATCGGTGTGGTGGACACCATAGGCACTCAGACGCTCAAGTCAGTGATAACGATGAACAAAAAGAGGGAAGAGCAAGGCTAAGGGTTACCTTGGTCTTCATAGTTTAATTATCGTGAAGGCGGTAGGCTTGTGTTTAGGGAGAACTCGAGGGTGCAAGAGCCAAATATCGAGTTGTTGAGTCAAAACTTGAATTTTGAGTGCTGAATCTTGAGTCATCAGTCATCGGTGAGTGCCTCAATCTCTTGGATCCTCTCTCATTTTATAGGCTGTGAAGTAGCCTCTTAGTCAATTTAGGATTTCTTTGAAATAATTGAATTCCAATCCTTTTAGGAGAGGGTAGTGGAGTTGGGATTGAATTAGGAATACCTAGATGTCCTGGAATTAGGTATAATCCCATTTGTATTTGGATTAGTCAAAATACTTAGTTTACTTGTTGGAAAATGATTAGTGCTGGAAATGTCTACTGAGACACCGCATAACATTGCAAGTGATTCTTAGAGGCCTTTCAGGTCGCATGGGCCTCTTACCCTTGTGTGTATATGGGTTCGTGGGCCCAACATATGAGTCATGTACAGACTCATCTTTTAGTGACTAGATTTCGTGTGGACAGGGCTTTGGTGGCAGCCCATAACGCCATTTTAGGCCAGATGAAGGCCATGAGTCATGTTTTGGTGCAGGTCTGATACGTGGGCGTAGAATATAATAACATTGGGGTCTCTAACCCAAATTTAGCCCATACAATTACTTAACTATTAATAGCTCTAATTTTTCACTTTCATTGGATTAGATATCATGTTATCTTAGCTTTTTATTAATGTGGTCTTGCATATTTAAAATGCCCATTTGATTTTTGAAATCAAGTAGAGTTTTATCAATGGCTAAGTGTTGAAGACAGCAAAGATTTCCAGATGCATGCACCATGCTGTAAACTTCCAAAGCCACCGAAAGTTTGATGGAGATGGAGTTGTGCTTCCAGCTTGCTGCAACAAGTGCCAAAACCGTGTGGCACTGTAGCATACGATTTTGACACTATAAAAAAAAGCCCTTCACCCATTGTAAATGTATCCCAATATCCCAAGATCTAGAGAGTGAAACACTGAGAGTTGAGACTGTATTTTGAGAGTTTTTTGTAAAGTTTTGTGTAAGCTTTGTAATTCTTTATTTGTGATATAAAGAAGAGTTTTCTCTCATTCCTCCTCTATTAGTGTGTGTTTCATCACAACAAGTGGTATCAGGAGCTAAGGTTCCACGGTGGGATCCCGAAACTCGGTAACAGAGGTTCGGTTCGGAAAATCGATTCCGACGAAAGTTATCGAAAATCGATTTTGAGCATACCATCGAACTTTTCACGGCGAGAAGAGCACAGTGGTATTTTCCGACGATCAAACGGTGGTCTCAGTCATCCTCACGGGCCATACGCACTTTACAAAAGCTGGTTCACGCGCCTTACGCGCAGTCACGCGCTTCACGCACAGACCAAGGAGGAAGACGAGACACGTAGGTGCCACGTCAGCGCTGAGTCAGCACCCAGTCAGCGCCACATCAGCGCCCAGTCAACAGCCACGTCATCTGCCACGTCATCCGCCATGTCATCGACACGTCAGTGCCACGTCAGCAAGTGCCACATCAGCAGTGTCACGTCAGCATAGACTGGTAAATTTCAGATAGGTCCCTTTACTTTTTGGAAATTACATTTTAGTCCTTAAAATTTTTCATAATTGCACTTTGGACCCTGAACTTTCGGAAATTATACTTTGACCCCTGTAATTTCTGAAATTTACAATTTGGCCCCTGTGTCGGATTTTGACAAACGAAGTGTCATTTCCACCATTTTTTACCGTTCCGGACGCAACGGTGAGCTCTGTTTTTTGAAACTCTTCTTAGAATTTTTATGATGGATGGGGGCAACAAAAAAATAGTTTTGTTAACCAGTACCAATTATTTCACTTGGAGAGGAAGGATGAAAGACCTTCTGTATGTGAAGGACTATGATGGATCGGTATTTCTGGAGCAGAAACGAGAAGGAATGTCTGATGAGAAGTGGGCTAATATTCACCTGAAAACATGCAGTACTATTCATCAGTGGATCGACGACAGTATCGTGAACCATGTCAGTGAAGAAACAAATGCACGTGTCTTATGGAGAAAGCTGGAGGAGCTTTTCCGAGCAAAGACTGGCAACAACAAGCTGTACTACATCAAGAAGATGATGGGGTTGAAATACCAGGAAGGTACAGCTATGGCGGACCATATCAACGATTTCCTCGGCACCATGAAAGAACTGTATGGATTGGGCATAGACTTCGGAGATGAGGTAAATGGCTTAATACTCCTTAATACATTACCATAATCATGGGAAACGTTCAGATCTACGGTGATAAATTCAGCCGCATATGGGAAAGTCACTATGGAGATGGCGAAAACCAGGATCTTCGAGGAAGAAAAGAGAATGAGAATGCAGGAATCAGCATCAGCCTCAACCTCAGAAGCTTTAGTGACAGAGAAGAACACTAGAAGGGGGAGGAGTAAAACACGAGGCCCAGGTAAATCAGACAAGAACAAGGGAAATCAAGAACAAGAGATATTGAGTGCTACCACTATAAGAAGAAAGGTCATATGAATAGGGATTGCTATAAATTGAAGAACGAGCAGTCCAGAAGAGATAGTGACTCTAACCAAGAAAGAGATGCTACTACCACTGACATAACCTCCAAAGAATTCTGCATAATATACGAAGATGATGTTGTGAATCTTGCCAGCCACGAGACCAGTTGGGTGATAGATAGTGGCGCCTCCATACACGCCACATCTTGCAGAGACTTCTTTTCATCTTACACACCAGGAGACTACGGTGCTGTAGGAATGGGGAATGACGGCTAGTCCAAAGCCATCTGTATTGGAGACATTTGCCTTGAAACAGACAACGGGACAAGGCTGGTACTGAAGGGAGTCAAGCACATCCCTGAAATCCGGTTAAACCTGATCTCAACAAGCAAACTGGATGATGAAGGTTTCCGCAGCACCTTTAGTGACGGCACCTGGAATCTCACTAAAGGATCAATGGTGGTGGCACGAGGTAAGAAAGATTCAACTCTGTATTTGATGCATGCTAAGCTTTTGAATAGTAGCATAAATACAGTCAACAGTAATGAGGCAGCCGAGCTATGGCATAAAAAGCTCGGTCACATGAGTCAAACGGGGATGGAAATACTACGCAGGTGGAATATTCTTCCCAAGCTGAAGAACACACATTTACGAAAGTGTGAACACTGCATGGCTGGAAAGCAGAACAGAGTGTCCTTCCAGAGCTCCCCGCCTCAGCAGAAACCGGAGGTACTTGATCTCATATATTCAGATGTATGTGGTCCGATGCAGACACGAACACTTGGAGGGTCACTTTACTTTGTGACATTCATAGATGATCATTCAAGGAAGATATAGCCATACACCTTGAAGAGAAAAGATCAAGTGCTGGGAGTGTTCAAGGAGTTTCATGCCCTGGTGGAGAGAGAAATCGGCAAGAAACTCAAAAACATCAGAACAAACAACATTGGAGAATACAGAGGTCCGTTTGACCAGTACTGTAAGATACAAGGAATCCGACATCAAACGACACCTCCGAAGACACCTCAGCTGAATGGGCTAGTTGAGAGGATGAACAGAACCTTGTGCGAAAGGGTCAGAATCTTGCTGTCACAAGCCAAGTTGCCGAAGACATTTTGGGGGGAGGCACTCAACACAACAGTACATGTTTTGAACATGTCCCCAGCGGTTGCACTGAAGGGTAATGTTCCTAACCAAGTTTGGTCAGGTAAAGAAGTGTCATACAAACACTTGCATGTCTTTGGGTGCAAAGCATTTGTACACATCCCAAAGGACGAGAGATCCAAGCTTAATGCAAAGACGCGACAGTGTGTCTTTATTGGCTATGGTCAAGATGATTTCGGCTACAAACGGTATGATCCTGTGGAGAAAAAGATTGTCAGAAGCCGAGATGTTATCTTTGTTGAAGACCAGACCATAGAAGATATCATAAAGGAGATGAAGACAATGCCCCAGCAATACAGAGATATGAATCCAGAACCTCATACACTGGTGCCAATACAAGTTGAAGATGAGGTTCCCAGACATGATGGTACATGTGATGAAGCTCCCAGAGATAATGATCATGATCAACCACCAGTACTAGAAGCTACACCAACAAATCCACAGAGAAGGTCTAACAGAGAGAGGCGACCTTCAACCAAATACTCTGCATATAAGTATGTGCTGCTTACTAACGGGGGAGAACCCAAGAGCTATAAGGAGGCTGTGGAAATAGATGACAGAGAAAAGTGGGAGGAAGCCATGCAAGATGAGATGAAATCGTTGCATGACAATCACACTTTTGAGTTGGTGAAATTGCCAAGAGGCAAAAGGGCTTTGAAAACAAATGGGTGTACAGAGTGAAGCAACATGAGCACATTACACAACCCCGATACAAAGTCAGACTTGTCGTCAAGGGATTCAATTAGAGGAAAGGCATTGACTTTGATGAAATCTTCTCTCTAGTTGTGAAGATGTCATCCATCAGAGTGGTACTCAGCTTAGCAGCAAGCCTCGACCTGGAAGTTGAGCAGATGGATGTCAAGACTGCATTTTTTCACGGAGATCTGGAAGAAGAAATTTACATCGAGCAACCAGAAGGCTTCAGAGTCAGAGGGAAAGAGGACTATGTGTGCAGACTCAGGAAAAGCCTCTACGGTTTGAAACAGGCACCAAGACAGTGGTACGTGAAGTTCGAGTCAGTTATGGGGGAGCAGGGATACAAGAAGACCACTTGAGACCATTGCGTTTTCATTTAGAAATTTTCTGACGATGATTTTATCATCTTACTTCTGTATGTAGATGATATGTTGATAGTTGGCCAGAATCAATCAAGGATTGATAATTTGAAGCAGCAACTGAGTAAGTCTTTTGAGATGAAAGACTTGGGGCTAGCTAAACAGATTCTTGGCATCAGGATCGGCCGTGATCGGAAAGCCAGGAAATTATACTTGTCACATGAGGAGTACATCGAGAAGGTACTTCAGAGATTCCAGATGGACAATGCTAAAGTGGTTAGCACTCCTCTTGCTACCTGACCGGTGCGTAATCACACGCGTATAACACAAGCGCACGTATCGTTCAAGTAGTATAGAAAGTATCGATCCCACGAGGACTTAATACCTAATCTATTAATTTTATGAGGTCAAATGATTACTAGTATCTAACAGGTTGATTGATTGATTTGTAATGGTGATGATTTTGAATTTACAAACAAGTAAATAAAATTGCGCAAAAGTAAGTTTAAGAAAATTCAATATTAGGAAACTATCTAGGGTTGTGAATCTTCCAATATCATTTTAAAGATGAAGTGTTTATTTCATTTTTGTCTAATATATCGGTTTACTAACCTGGAACACTAAATTATGCGAAAGCCTCTGTCGATGGTCAGACGCAAATACCAGTATAACCCAATTGAACCATATGTCTATGTCAACCAAATTACCTGGATTCATTAAGTTTAAGTTCCAATTATGGCTACCCCCGCCCGACAGGTATATGTCTATCCTGTAAGGAAATCTATTAAAGGGTTTTCTATCCTCACGGAAGATCGTGGGCTATTAAGTCTAAGGCTGAAACCTAAAATTCATTTGTCAAGTTTATTTTAGATTTACCATATCAATCTTATTAGTGGCCAATTAACAAGACGCATTAAGCTTAAGACTTAATAAGCAAACCTTTAAATTACCCAAACTATAAAATAACCCCTTATAAACCGGTAATATTGGATTTCATCACAACCCCAGATAACTGGCTTAGTTACGACACATATTTACGGGTAGTAAAAACTTAAATAAAATAAAAGACATAAAGTAAAATGCTGAAAAGTAAATTGCTGAAAAGTAAATGACGGAAAGTAAATGCTTAAATTAAATACTGAAAATTAAATGCTGAAAGTAAATTACTGAAAAGTAAATGCTGAAAGTAAATTACTGAAAGTAAATTGCTGAAAAGTAAATGTTGAAAGTTAATTGCTGAAAGTAAATTGCTGAAAAGTAAATGCTGAAAGTAAATTGCTGGAAAGTAAATAAAGTAAAAGTACAATAAAAGAAAATGCTGAGGTAAAATGATCCACTTTTATTACTTCTATTTTAGATATCTCCCTTAATATAATATATTAATTTTGCATGATAATTACCAACCAGCCATATAGGCGGTATCCAGATTAAGTCAAATTAATAATTAATTACCAACCGACCAATCAGGCGGTATCCAGTTTAGTAAGGTTAAAACCAATTTAAATAATTACCAACCGACCAATATGGCGGTATCCTCGTTAAGTCAGGTTTTAACTAGTTATATATTATAATTAAGGGAGATTAATCTAAATATTAGTAATAAAAGTTTTACCTTTTACCCCAGCAAATGGGAGTTACCTCCTCATTACTAAAAAGTAAAAACTGAAAATTAAAGAAAGAAAAGTATTGTGCGTAAAAGTAAATTGCAGAAAGTAAAAACTGAAAAGTAAAGAAAAGAAAGTGCGAAAGCGAAAATTAATTACTGAAAGCTGTAAATAAACAAACAAGATACAATCTTCTTAGTATTCTTAAGGAATTCCTTAGAAGAAAGTATGAATTTACAAATGAAATGGCTTGGTATTTATAGGAAAAATTTTGCCTCCATCAAATCATCCACCAAATCATTTATTAATTGCTCCACTAATTGCTCCACTAATTGCTCCACCAAATCCATTATTAATTGTTCCACTAATTGCTTATCATGTTTGGTGTGATTTGATAATTTTTATTATTTATTTATTTATTTATTTTTTTGCTTTGAAAATGATTGAAAATGACTTTAATAATTACACATAACACACTTCTGGATAGTTCATCAAGTTCGGGCATAAAATCTTCAGAATTAAAAATTATTTTGTCTTTCATAGTTGTAGATCTTTGAGATTTCTTTAATCTGAAACTTGAATCCGCTCAATCCGATATCGGAGTAAAAATTTATGCCCAAAATACGACAGATGCGCAAAATTGGAATTTCCAAAACTGCACTTCGTTAAAACGCCCTTTCAAGTTTCCAATCTCCAAAATTAATATGTCAAGTCCAATTTTTTCCCTTATTTGACCCACATTTCGTCCTAAATGATTTCATTAAGTCCCAATATTATTTTATCTGCAAAATAAATTAAAACATATCAAAATGTTCATCAAACTCGAGAAACTAAACAAAATATTAAGTAAAAGGGGCGGTAAATATTGATATATTTTCCGCTCATCACACCCCCAAACCTAACATTTTGCTAGTCCTCGAGAAAAACAATAAAATAAAATACAAGAAACAATTAAAATTAAACTAAGCCACTTTCGTAGGGATCACGGTTGCATTTAGCATATGCAACAAGTCTTTAAACCCCTAGGTGTCCCTAGTGGACGAGTTGTAGTCTCGTGAGGGTTTACAGCAATGATACCCACAAACATTTTACAAAAGTAAAAAGGTAGTGAAACTAATGCACACAAAAGAAAAAAGACAAGAGAAAAGAGAATAAAGAAGTTAGTGACTAATCAGGTGAAACTTCTACTCCAAGTTGCTAGTAGTTTTCTTTCTTTCTAAATTACTGAATAAGTAAATTCTCCGGTTATATTTACCATTCTCCATATGCACAGCCGACAAAATATTAATCAACTCATTTTTTTCCCACAACAGTCACAAGTGCAGTTGATAAGAGAGTAATATTTATGTCCTAAAGTTTTATCAGAATTCACATCTTTTTGCAGCAATGGAATAATTTTTCTGATTTTTCTGATTTTTTCTTTTGATTTTTGATTTTTTTTATATACAATATATTCCATCTATGTAGCGAGTGTTGGGTCGGTGGCTCCCAAACCAGTTGGCTTTAGGGCACCAGGTGTTAAGACACCCCTACGGACTTAATTACTCAAACTTCAGATATATATATATTTTTGCAACATCCTTGATCCATGTAGCGAGCTTTGGGCCAGTGACTCCCAAATCAGTTGGCTTTAGGGCACTAGGTGTTAAAACACCCTTACAGACTTAATAACTCGGACCTCAGACGTTTTCTTTCTTTTTTTTTCTTACTCCATCACTTTTTGAGATGTTTTCTCCAATTAAACTATAGCACTAAATATTACAAACTTTTTCAATTACGACTCATGTCCGTATGTTACCATGCATGTTGATAATACCTGCCAACTGAGCATATGAAGATCCATTTTAGTCAGTATTATGGAGAATTCACAAATTAAATAATTTAAAATGAAATAAACAAAAATTAACTTGTTCCGAAATAGGTTTGAGATACGTCTCAGGAGTGGAAATTCATTACTCAGCTATCTCTTACCAATTTCACATTTTTAGTCAAAATAAAAACAAAAACGCAAAATATTTTTGTAATTTTTGAAAAATTTTCAATTTTTTTTTGTATTTTTCGAAAAATTTTGGACTAAAAATAAAAAAAACAACACCATTAAAAACAATATACTGATCAACTAATTCCCTCCCCCAAACCTAAATGAGACACTGTCCCCAATGTCTTAAACAGTAGAAGAATAGTTTAGAAGATAGTACCTGGTTAGCTGAAATTCTACACGAAAAGTTAAAGATTAAGATCCAGATTAATCCGACGCCTCTTACCACGATCGTCCTCGGACCAATTTATCTTTGAAATGATAGGTTCAATTTGTGGTTCATAGGCTAAGATTTGGTCAATTAGATCCGGAGCAGTTCTGGCAGTAAAGAGGAGTTCTTTAGTAGGTTTTGTCACGAACCCATTTCTCCGGGCATCATCAAGAAACACACAAAGAAAATCATAAAATCCTTCAACGTTGTACAGTCCAAGCGGTTTTTGGTGTATGTTCAGGTTCGCCCAAGATAAAACTGTAAAAATTTCCTCCAATGTACCCAAGCCACCTGGCAAAGCAATAAAAGCATCAGAACGGTTAATCATTTCTACCAATGGTTCAGACATACCTGGCACGATCAGTTCCTCTCTGTTTGATGGTCCAATAAGATTTGCCTCCGCCAAGGGTTTTGGGATGATTCCCAAAATGTTACTGCCTCCCTTCTGTACGGCCTTTGAAACGATCCCCATTAGTCCAAGATTGCCTCCGCCATATACTAAGTGCATATTCCTTGCAGCTAAGACTCGACCCAATTCCTGTGCTACTTCTACGTATTGTGGCTTAACACCAACACTAGTACCGCAAAACACACAGATGTTTCCAACTCGTCTTCTTGAAGTGGCTTCCATGTTTTACTCTGGATGTCTTCAAAAGTGCAATGATGAGTTGAATTTATAATACCTGAAAGGGTGAGTAAAATAATAGCACTAGTACCTACCAAATGACAATTATTAGTTAAACAGTAGAATAAATTGTGATAGTCAAAAAGGTCTGGATCCTATCGGAGAAAATAAAAGAAAACAACAAAACAAATCACAATTATTAGGAAAAGACAAAGAGATATAATATGTACAAGAAACTTAGCGGCTTGATTGACGTCTATGCTTCAGGGACAAGCTTCCCATCTTGGCAAACATGGTCTTTTTGAGTCAGATTCCCAAGACTTAACTGTTGTCTTTCTTTTTGGAATTGTCAATGCAATTTGCGAATGGCTATATGAACATATCCACTGGGATGCGTCTCAAGAGTCGAAGATATATCATCCAAAGACTCCTTACTCATGCCATCCCTAATGAAATTAATCTTATTTCGCAGTTATCAGACACCATGCCTAAAGAACGACAACGAGTATCACAAAACATACGAGCACATTTATAACAAACACACATTCTTTTGGCTCTTCTCTTTTTAGCATAGGTGTTCCTTCCTAAACGAGGCAAATGTGAAATAAAAGAGTCAGAAGACTCACCTGCCAATCGGACCCTTGCTTCAATAATCCAACGAATGTCAGTAGGAATACCTTTGATCATCAGTAGTCTCATCCGTTCCAAACGAGCTTTGTAAAATTTCATCAGAGATTTTTGAGGGAGAGAAGGAAATTGCTTGTGAAGATTTGTGAGAACTTCTTCCATCCTGAAATGACTTAACCTGCAAAAACTAAACACACAAAATTAAATCACACCAAATTACAATATATACACAAATTGCATGGGTTGCCTCCCTACGAGCGCTAAGTTTAAAGTCGTCAGCTAGACGTGACTTCTCGAACGTTAGGCTGGATCTGAAAGTGTGACACTTTCTTTTTGTCGCTCAAATGATTCTCCCCAGTAGTGCTTGACATGCTTGTTTTTAACCTTGAAAGTTTTGTTGGAGTCAGGATCATGTATCTCAACGGCTCTGTCTGGTAAAACCTTGGTGATCACAAATGGACCTGACCACCGTGATTTTGGCTTCCATGGGAATAATTTCACCCTTGATTTGTTTAACAGTACCTTCTGCCCTGGTTCCAGTTGTATGCGCACTAACTTCTCATCATGTCTTTTCCTTGCCTTTTCCTTGTACAATTTGGCATCCTTAAAAGGCTGTATATGAAATTCCTCCAATTCATTGAGCTGGTGGAACTTTTTCTCTTATGTTGCTTGTAGTGCAAGAATAAGCTTCTTCAGTACGCAGTGCGCTTTATCTTCAGGCTCCACAAGCAATTGACATGCTTTAAATTTGTCAGCAGAACTTTACATTGCATTGGAGGTCTGGATGGTACTATTTATCACATCAAGTCTGAAACATTCCTCCTTCTCGTCATTCGAGAAATTCATGGCTTTAAAACATTGAATGTTACTTCTTGGTCCTGTACCCTCATGGTTAGTTCTCCTTTTTGTACATCAATAATGGTTCGACCTGTAGCCAAGAATGGTCTCCCGAGGATGATTGGCACGTCTGCGTCTTCCTCCATATCAAGGACAATAAAATCTGTTGGGAAAATGAATTTGTCAACCTTGACCAGCACATCCTCAACTACGCCTCTTGGAAATACGAGCGTTCTATCAGCAAGTTGTAGAGAGACTGAAGTTGGCATTGTTTCTCCAATCTGTAATTTCCTGAAAATAGAAAAAGGCATCAAGTTAACACTCGCACCTAGATCACACAGAGCCTTACCGAAGTCATGTTCTCCTATGATGCATGGAATGGTGAAACTGCCAGGATCTTTCAACTTCGGGGGAAGTTTCCTCTGAATGATGGCACTGTATTCTTCCGTCAATGCTACTGTCTCGTAGTCTCTCAATCTCCATTTTCGTGAAAGAATGTCTTTCATGAATTTGACATCGCTGGGCATTTGTTCCAAGGCTTCTGCAAATGGAATGTTGATGTGTAGCTTTTTGAACACCTCCAGGAAACGAGCAAACTGCTTTTCCAGTTTGTTTTTTTGAAGACGCTGAGGAAAAGGTGGAGGTGGAGTGCTCTGTTCTTTTTCCTCCATTTGTTGCTTTGTTTCTTTTGGAATATCTTCAATTGTTGCCTTGATTCCAACATCTTTATTGATTTCAGTACCGTTTTTTAACATGATGGCATGACACTGCTCCTTCCCTATGTTCCTCGGATTTGGTTCAGTGTTGCTAGGAAGGTTACCTGGCGGTCTGTAACTCTGACCATTGGCCAGTTGTCCAATTTGATTCTCCAGTGCTTTAATAGAATCTGATTGACTTTGAATTAATGCTGCTTGGGATTGAAACATAGCATCATATCTTACTGCTTGAGAGTCGTGTTTTGCTTCTATCTTTTTCAAGTGGGTCAACACTTCTGTTATTCCTGATTCATTTGCCTACGCATGGCTTTTGTTCTGTTGTTGGAATCCGGATGGTGGGTTTTTTATTTGCCCTGAATTATTGCTCCATGCGAAATTAGGATGATTCCTCCACCCTGGGTTGTAGGTGTTCGAATATGGATTGTTCCCTGTCTGTTGAAATTGTTGACATAATTCACCGTTTCTTTATTTTGGTTGAAAGATTCTGACTCAGGTGCTCCTCCAAATGGTGAACTTGTGGATCCACCATTAACTTTCATGTTAAGAGTTTCCCGATTTTTGCAAATTTGATCCAGCTTGGCATTCACTGCTGTGTTGGCTCCAACTTCATAAATTCCAGCAATTCGTTGGATCAAACTTCTTTCTGTTGGCCACAATGAATTATTGTTAGCCATTTCTTCAATTAGGTCTCAGGCATGATCTTCTCCTTTTGCCATCAAAACTCCTCCAGCAGCAGCATCAATTGTGGTTCTCATTATTCCAGAAAGTCCATTGTAGAAGATTTGGACTTGTAGCCACTTTGCGATCTCATGATGAGGACATTTCCGGAGTAAATCTTTGAATATTTCCCAAGCTTCGCAAAGGGATTCTAAATCTTGTTGCACGAAGGATGTGATGTCATTCCTCAACTTTACAGTTCTGGCTGGTGGAAAGTACTTTGCAAGGAATTTGGTGGCTAGAGTGTTCCAAGTTGTGATGAAACCTGCTAGTAGTGAATGTAGCCAAGCTTTAGCTCTGTCTTTCAGGGAATATGGAAAAACACGCAGTCTCATTGCTTCTTCAGCTGCTCGGTTGTAATTGAAAGTACCGCAAACTTCCAGGAAGTTGCTGATGTGGGCATTAGGATCTTCAGTTGCATTTCCCCCAAACTGCACTGACTGCTGAATCATCTGAATGCATGTTTTGATGTCACACGTATTTGCTGGTAAAAGAGGAAGTATAATACAGGAAATGAAGCCGTCGACCACCGTAATGGTTCTGTCTCGAATGGGTATTGGTGGTGCAACTTCCAAAGGTACAGGTTCCATGTTGACTAAAGCTTCTTGGCCTTCTCGTTTTTCCCTTCTCAACTGTCTGATGGTTCTTTCAATTTCTGGGTCGAGCGGTCTGAGTTCAAAGCTTATGGTTCGTCTCATGAAGTATCTGAGAACCTGAAACAAGTGAGAACAAAAATAATAAGTAAAAATAAATTAGATACAAGTAAAGGTATCTACCCTCAAAACTAATAGTGAAAGATAAATAAGTCCCCGGCAACGGCGCCAAAACTTGACCGGTGCGTAATCACACGGGAATAACGCAAGCGCACGTATCGTTCAAGTAGTATAAAAAGTATCGATCCCACGATGACTTAATACCTAATCTATTAATTTTATGAGGTCAAATAATTACTAGTATCTAATAGGTTAATTGATTGATTTGAAATGGTGATGATTTTGAATTTAAAAACAAGTAAATAAAATTGCGCGAAAGTAGGTTTAAGAAAATTCAATATTAGGAAACTATCTAGGGTTGTGAATCTTCAAATATCATTTTAAAGATGAAGTGGTTATTTCATTTTTGTCTAATATATCGGTTTACTAACCTGGAACACTAAATTATGCGAAAGCCTCTGTAGATGGTCAGACGCAAATACCCAGTATAACCCAATTGAACCATATGTCTATGTCAACCAAATTACCTGGATTCATTAAGTTTAAGTTCCAATTATGGCTACCCCCGCCCGACAGGTACATGTCTATCATGTAAGGAAATCTATTAAAGGGTTATCTATCCTCAAGGAAGATCGTGGGCTATTAAGTCTAAGGCTGAAACCTAAAATTCATTTGTCAAGTTTATTTTAAATTTACCATATCAATCTTATTAGTGGCCAATTAACAAGACGCATTAAGCTTAAGACTTAATAAGTAAACCTTTAAATTACCCAAACTATAAAATAACCCCTTATAAACCGGTAATATTGGATTTCATCACAACCCCAGATAACTGGCTTAGTTACGACAAATATTTACGGGTAATAAAAACTTAAATAAAATAAAAGACATAAAGTAAAATGCTGAAAGTAAATTGCTGAAAAGTAAATGACGGAAAGTAAATGCTGAAATTAAATACTGAAAATTAAATGCTGAAAGTAAATGTTGAAAGTAAATTACTGAAAAGTAAATGCTGAAAGTAATTGCTGAAAAGTAAATTGGTGAAAAGTAAATGTTGAAAGTTAATTGCTGAAAAGTAAATTGCTGAAAAGTAAATGCTGAAAAGTAAATTGCTGGAAAGTAAATAAAGTAAAAGTACAATAAAAGAAAATGCTGAGGTAAAATGATCCACTTTTATTACTTCTATTTTAGATATCTCCCTTAATATAATATATTAACTTTGCATGATAATTACCAACCAGCCATAGAGGCGGTATCCAGATTAAGTCAAATTAATAATTAATTACCAACCGACAATCAGGCGGTATCCAGTTTAGTCAGGTTAAAACCAATTTAAATAATTACCAACCGACCAATATGGCGGTATCCTCGTTAAGTCAGGTTTTAAATAGTTTATATATTATAATTAAGGAAGATTAATCTAAATATTAGTAATAAAAGTTTTACCTTTTACCCCAGCAAATGGGAGTTACCTCCTCATTACTGAAAAGTAAAAACTGAAAATTAAAGAAAGAAAAGTATTGTGCGTAAAAGTAAATTGCGGAAAGTAAAAACTGAAAATTAAAGAAAAGAAAATGCGAAAGCGAAAATTAATTACTGAAAGCTATAAATAAACAAACAAGATACAATCTTCTTAGTATTCTTAAGGAATTCCTTAGAAGAAAGTATGAATTTACAAATGAAATGGCTTGGTATTTATAGGAAAAATTTTGCCTCCATCGAATCATCCACCAAATCCATTATTAATTGCTCCACTAATTGCTCCACCAAATCCATTATTAATTGCTCCACTAATTGCTTATCATGTTTGGTGGTGATTTGATAATTTTTATTATTTATTTATTAATTTATTTTTTTTGCTTTGAAAATGATTGAAAATGACTTTAATAATTACACACAACACACTTCTGGATGGTTCATCAAGTTCGGGCATAAAATCTTCAGAATTTATTTTGTCTTTCATAGTTGTAGATCTTTGAGTCTTCTTTAATCTGGAACTTGAATCCGCTCAATCCGATATTGGAGTAAAAAGTTATGTTCAAAATACGACAGATGCGCAAAATTGGAATTTCCAAAACTGCACTTCGTTAAAACGCCCTTTCAAGTTTCCAATCTCCAAAATTAATATGTCAAGTCCAATTTTTGCCCTTATTTGACCCACATTTCGTCCTAAATGATTTCATTGAGTCCCAATATTATTTTATCTGCAAAATAAATTAAAACATATCAAAACGTTCATCAAACCCGATAAACTAAACAAAATATTAAGTAAAAGGGGCGGTAAATATTGATATATTTTACGCTCATCACTACCCACTTTAGATTGAGTACACAACAGAGTCCGTCTACTGAGACAGGGAAGGAGGAAATGAAACAGGTTCCATACACCTCAGCAGTGGGAAGTCTTATGTATGCCATGGTGTGCAAGAGGCCAGACTTAGCACACGCAGTTGGATTGGTCAGCCGGTTTATGTCAAACCCAGGAAGAGATCACTGGAATGCTATCAAATGGATTATGCGGTATCTTCGAGGTACATCCAAGATGAGATTATATTTTGGAAGCAGCGACAAGCCAGTGTTGATGGGCTACACCGATTCTGATATGGCAGGAGATGTGGATACCTGAAAGTCTACTTCGGGGTATCTAATTACTCTCTCAGTGGGAGCTGTGGCATGGCAGTCAAGGTTGTAGAGATGTGTTACACATTCTACAATAGAGGCAGAATTCATTGCAATGACAGAAGCTTGCAAGGAATTGATGTGGATGAAGACATTCGTCCAGGAATTGGGTTTCAAGCAGGAGAAGTACACTTTGTACTGTGATAGCCAGAGTGTTATCTACCTTGGTAAAAATTCCACATTTCACTCGAGGTCAAAACTTATCGATGTGAGGTATCACTGGATACGGGACGTCCTGAGCTCAAAGCTGTTAGAACTCAGGAAAATTCACACTGATGACAACGGTGCCGATATGTTCACCAAGGTTTTACCAAAGGAAAAGCTTGAAATCTGTCGTGCCATAGCCGGGATGACAAAACTCTCCACATAGTCAGAGTGGGAAGATACAGAGAACTACGATTGGCTTGATCCCAATTCAGGGTACGTAAGCAGTCATACAGATACAGCCATGGGTGGATCCTTTTTTGAGGATCCGATTCGGGTGATTGATGGTCAGCTCAAATTTTGGGGAAATCTTCACCGATGGGGATTTCACCGATGGGGAGATTTGTTGAAGACAGCAAAGATTGCCAGCTGCATGCACCATGCAGTAAGCTTCCAAAGCCACCGAAAGTTTGATGGAGATGGAGTTGTGCTTCCAGCTTGCTGCCAACAAGTGTCAAAACCGTGTGGCACTGTAGCACACGGTTTTGACACTATAAAAAGAGCCATTCACCCATTGTAAATGTATCCCAATATCCCAAGATCCAGAGAGTGAAACACTGAGAGTTGAGAGTGTATTTTCAGAGTTTTTTGTAAAGTTTCGTGTAAGCTTTGTAATTCCTTATTTGTGATATAAAGAAGAGTTTTCTCTCATTCCTCCTCTATTAGTGTGTGTTTAATCACAACACTAAGAAAGTGTTTATATTTATTTATCAACGACCGTGGAATGTGGTTGTCGCTACTGAAACTGTAATTTATATATTAAGGGTTGAGTTTAACATGGAAAATTGAGGCTGATGAACTGGTTTTATTTGCACGCTTTCCTATTTCTTCTTGTTTCAAATGTTAAACTTGCGTATGAATGCCTCAGGCTTCTTATTTTATCTGTATTGTTGCTGTTGTGTGTGTGTGGAGGTGTGAATATTTATAAATTACATACAAAAAGATGAAGATCCTTCTCATTCAAACATATATGGTTCAAATCAAGACCATATGTTGTTAATATATGGTTATTATCATAACTATATATTATGAATTATAAATGTGGTGGTAAAAATCCCCAAATCATTATATTTGATTATTTTTCTTTTATGTTGTTGATCTTCTTGTATAAATTGAACCTTTGTGACATATTGAATAAGAAGAACAATAAAGAAAACTCAGTACAAAATGTGGTCCAACGAACTCAAAATCATCCATCTCTTGGCCGGCAAACCGCGAACTACTCGAACTGAAGGGTTTGGAATTGGCCCATGCCTAGTCATCGGAGCAAATATCCCACATCCCCCTAATATCTCTGAGATCACCCCTAAGATCTCCAATTGCACCCTCAAGCTTTCCAATCACTGTGTCACTCGCTGATAATTACTTAAGGTGCCATAAAATTTTAGAAGTGTTCAAAATTTCAAAACATGAAAACATATTCAACTCAATATTGGATCTTATAATTCTTTATATGACGGGGGAAGTGAGGATTTTCACCTACCATGCATTGCCTATGGATTGTTGATGCGGGATCCCTTCCGCTTTAACTCATTATTGGACTGGGCTGAATCTAGATCTAATTACAGATCTTGAATCTGTTGTGATCTACGAAACACACCTTGAGATGATGTGAGTTCGGGACTGAATATTATAGTATTAATTTAAATAATAAAAACTAAAAATTTCATATCTACTCAACATAGCACAAAGGCTCAATTTATACAAGAAGGTCAACAATATGAAAGAAAAATATTCAAATATAGTCATTTGGGGATTCTACTATATTTCCTTTCAATAATGGTCAGAATTCTTGCCACATTTATATGGTTATGATACTTGCCATATATCATAGCCAAAAATGTCTTGATTTGAACAATATATGTTTAACTGAGAAGGATCATCATCTTCATCTAATAATGATGAATATGATCAATATTTATTCCTATGATCATCATTTCAATCTTATCGTTCCCCTCAAGCTGGGTAGAGAAATTTTTTAACTCTCATTTTGACTCAGTTTGATGTTGCGATTAGAAAAGTGTGATGAACAAACAGTGTTATGGAATTTTCATTTATGCTAAGAAAGTAATTACAGTGCGTTTTTTTAATATTTTTTATGGTGGAGAAAAGTTAAAAAAAATTTTTTTACAAAACTCAATTTTTGAAAGAAATCATGATTAATAATCGTAACTTCTCTTCATTAACCAAACACTTAAAAACTGTTTTTGACCTAAATATAATTTTATCATCTCACCACAAGTCAAACTACAATATAAAACAGACCTTTTACCTAGTTCATTTTCTTGGTAGGGTGTTGTGATTCTCTGATCACTTTAGAATGTATTTGAGGATAAACCGAAAATGTTTCTATTACTCTCAAGAATAGAAATACAAAGTATTAAACTTTACAAAATGAAAAACCTCACAACACTTTATCGTTGCACACTTTGGGATGTCTTAGAACTGAATTATGACTCCCTTTTATAGGGCAAAAATGTGTGCCACAGTGCCACACATTTTTGCCAACTCTAACCCTAAAATTATGGCAATCATACCTAAAGGTGTTTTGTTTGGTTACTCTATTGTCAACATGCACCTAAAGTTGCATGGCAACTTCCTCTTGGATGCATGGAAGCTTCCCATGCAGCTGGATTCATTACAATTCTCCCCCTTCAGCTGCATCTGAAGCAATTGTCATCTGATAGCTATCCCGGATATGTCTCTGCATAACTCTAACTTATCTCGAGTAACCACTTTCGTTAACATGTCGGCTGAATTCTCATCTGTATGGATCTTCACTAGTCTCAACAGTTGTTGATCCATCACCTCGCGTATCCAATGATAGCGAATATCAATGTGCTTCGTCTGGGAATGATACATTGAATTTTTGCTCAAGTCCAGAGCACTCTAACTGTCACAATATATTTTGTATTATGTCTGCTTGATCCCCAACTCTTGGAGAAAACATTTTAACCACAACATTTCCTTTCCAGCCTCAGCTATAGCAATGTACTCAGCTTCTGTTGTGGATAATGTAATACACCTCTGCAATCTTGACTGCCATGACACAGCTCCCCCTACAAAAGTGTAGATGAAACTTGATGTTGATTTCCAACCATCAAGATCTCCTACCATATCTGAATCTGTATAGCCTTCCAAGATCGGATCAGCTCCCATGTAGCAAAGACGAAACTTCGATGTACCCATGAGGTACCTGAGAATCCATTTGACTGCCTCACAGTGTTGATTTCCAGGGTTAGACATAAAACGGCTCACTACACCCACTGCGTGTGCAATATTTGGCCTGGTACATACCATTGCATACATTAGGCTTCCAACAGCTGAAGAATATGGTATTGATGACATCTCATCTATCTCTTTCTTGGATGAGGGACACGAACTCTTGCTCAGTTTAAAATGGTGCGCTAGCGGAACGCTGACTGGTTTGGCTTTCTGTATATCGAACCTCCTGATTATCCGTTCAATATAACTCTCTTGTGAAAGCTACAACTTCTTGTTCTATCTGTCACGAACAATCTCCATTCCCAAAATTTTTTGAGCTGGTCCTAAATATTTCATGTCGAAAGATTTAGAGAGTTCCTTCTTCAGCTGGCTGATCTTCGCTGCTTCTTATCCAACAATCAACATGTCATCCACATATAGTAAAAGAGCAACGAAATTTCCATTTGGAAACCTCTGGATGTACACACATTGATCTGTTGTAGTTCTTTTGTAGCCTTGACCCACCATGAATGAGTCAAACTTCTTGTACCACTGCCTCGGTGCTTGCTTAAGCCCGTACAAGCTCTTTTTCAGCTTGCAAATAAGGTTTTCTTTTCCTGAAACCTTGAATCCTTCTGGCTGCTCCATGTAGATTTCTTCATTCAGATCACCATGAAGAAATGATGTTTTGACATTCATCTGTTCAAGCTCCAATTTCAATCTAGCTACCAATCCTAGGATAACTCAGATTGAAGCCATTTTTACCACTGGTGAAAAGATCTCATCAAAGTCAATTCCTTTTTTTTTCTGTAGGAATCCTTTGACTACTAGTCGGGCTTTGTGTTTCACCACTTTTTCGCTACCATCTTTCTTGAGCTTAAACACCCATTTTTTCTTTAGTGCCTTCATTCCATGTGGGAGCTTGATTATCACATAAGTGTTGTTTTTCTGCAGGTACTTTATTTTATCATGCATTACGTGCAGCCATTTGTCTTTGTCTTTATGAGATATGGCTTCGTTGAGGGTTTCTGGCTCCCCCTCGTCAGTCAGCAGAATGTATTTAGATCTAGAGTATTTAGATGATGGAATCCGACCTCGCTCAAATCTTCGTACTGGAGGTTCACTGGTTTCTGATTGTCTGTTGTCATCCAGATCTGTGGATGATCTTGTAGCCTCTGATGGAGCAGGTTGCAGCTCCCCCTGCTCAACACCATCTTCCTCATCCGGTTCTGCTTCTGGTATATCTTGCACCCCATCATCATTTGTGGTCACTCGTGTTGGTGCTGGGGTTGTGTCTGGGTTTACATCAGCTTTGTTGGCACTGGAATTAGAAGACATCTTGGGTTTTTCAATGTCTTCTATTGTCTGGTCTTCGAGAAACACTACATCTCTGCTTCTGATGACCTTCCTTTACTTCGGGTCCCATAAGCTATATCCAAATTCCTCGTCTCCATAACCTATGAAGATGCATGGAGTAGTCTTTGCATCACGCTTCTGCCTGAGCTCCTTGGATACGTGTGCAAAGGCTAAACATCTGAATATTTTGCGGTGAGAATATGAGGGATTCTTACCAGACCACACTTTCTCTGGAATCTCAAAGTTCAATTGTACAGATGGTGATATGTTGATCAGGTAGCAGGCGGCACGAACAGCTTCTCCCCAGAATGGCTTTGGCAGTACTAATCATGCTTCTGACTTTCTCCATAATGGTGTGGTTCATCCTTTCAGCGACACAATTGTGTTGTGGGGTGCGTGGAACAGTCATTTCATGTCGTATGCCGTGATTTCCGCAGTAGACATCGAACTCCCTGGAAGTGTATTCCCCTTCATTGTATGTGCGAAGGAAAATTAGTTTCTTCCATGTTTCATGCTCGACCATGGCATGGAACAGTTTGAAGTAGTCCAAGACCTGATCCTTTGATTTCAGAAAATACACCCATACTTTCCGAGACACATCGTCAATAAAAGTCAGAAAACATTTATTACCGCCTAGTGAATTTACCTCCAAGGGACCACAAACATCAGTACACCAGACTAAGTAACTCTGATTTTGTTGTAGAAGAGAAATTGAAAGAGACTCTATATTGCTTACCGAATAGACAATGGTTGCAAGGATCCAGAGCAGTATTTTTGGAGACAGAGATTAGATCCTTCTTTGTCAAGGTAGACAACCCTCCTTCACTCATGTGACCGAGTCTCTGGTGCCACAGATTCTGAGAAGCCTCTGGTTCAGCTATATTGAAACTTTCTGCACATATCCTCACATGAGTCTTGTATAGAGTTCCACAAATATGTCATCGGGCGATGACCATGGCACCTTTGATCATTCTCCAAGTCTCATTGCTGAAGTGGCTAGCATAACCCTGTTTGTCAAGGGCTACCGCTGAGATTAATTTGAGCCGAAGTTCTGGAACAGGTCTTACCTCCTTCAGGGTTATTGTATACCCTGCATTTGTCCGCAACTGTATTTCACCAATTCCATTATCTGAGAAGAACTTGTATTCCCCATCTTCACTGCTCCAAAGTCTCATGCTTTGTATGTTGTGAAGAAATCCCTGTGAGGAGTGACGTGGTAGGATGTTGCTGTATCTACCACCCACTCAACATCCTGAGTTGCGGTGTGAAGGCATGTTTCTTCCTGGCCAGAGGATATAGCTACATCTACTGTGGTAACTACTAGTGTTTCTGCATCATTCTTCTTCGGCTGGTTATTACCTTGTCCCTGCTCCCGTTGAATTTTCCAGCAATTCTTCTTTAAGTGGTCTTCTATGCCACAGTGAAAGCACTTGTATGTCTTTCTCCCGTCCTTGGATTTGCCTCTACTTTTGCTTCTGTCTCTCCTCTCACCTTGATTTTTCTCTTGTTGTCTTCCTCGATGCTCCGAGACAAGTCTTCAGTTAGATCTAAGCCCACGTCTTTTCTTCTGGCTTCGTCATTTAATATGGCGTCTTTTACCATAGCCATGGTAAGTTTGCCTCCTGGAGCTGAGTTGCTGAGAGTAACCACCAGAGTCTCCCAGCTATCAGGAAGAAAACTGAGTAGCAAGAGGGCCTGAACTTCATCTGCCAGTTGCATGTCTACTGCAGACAACTGGTTCACTAGGTTTTGGAACTCGTTGGTGTGTTCTGCAATGGAAGTTCCACTCTGTGGCTTCAGGTTCACCAAACGCCTCATGATTAAGGCTTTATTCCGAGCTGTTTTAGCCTGGAACATGTCTTCCGATTTTCTCCACATTTCATAAGCATCTATACCATGTGCTACGTGGTAGAAGACATTATGGCCGATCCACTGCCTAATCTGACCCAGAGTTCTATTATTGAGTTTGTTCAAGTCATAGTCTTTAATAGATTCTGGTTTCACTCCCTTCATCTCAATGACATCAAACAGATCTTTGCAATGCAAAAAATCTATCATCTGAGGTCTCCAGATGGAGTAATTAGTTACAGCCAGTTTAATCATTGCACCAGAAGATGAATCTTCCAATTTCATTTTAAGTTTTAAAGTTTAAAATGAGAATCCAATATAATCAGGGTTGAATTTCAAAAATTGGAGGTCACCGTTGCGTCCGGAACGGTCGAAAAGGGTGGAATACACTTCGTTGGTCTAAATCCGACTCAGGGGCTGATTTGTAAATTCCTAAAACTTCTGGGGTAAAATTATAAATTTCAAAGACTTCGGGGGGCTAAATAAAATTTATCAGGCTGCTGACGTGGCAGTGATGATGTGGCAGGCTGACATGGTAAAAGTGGGATCGGCTGTCTGACGTGGCTGACACGTGCTGATGACATGTCTGCTGACGTGGCGATGACGAAGCTGATGATGTGGCGCTGACTGGTCACTGACGTGGATGATGACGTGGCAGGTTTGGCTTGCGTGGCAGCTGGCGTGGCGCCACATAATCGTCTTCAACCTTGGTTCAACGCGTGGGCCGCGTGCAGATAGTGAGATTAACGCGCCGGTGCGTGCGGCTTCGTCTAACATCTGTTTGATCTCCGGAAAATACCATCGAACTCGTCTCGACGTAAACTAGCTGATGGTACGCTCAAAATTTATTTTTGACAACTTTCGTCGGAATCGATTTTCCGAACCGAAGCTCTGTTTCTGAGTTTCGAGATCCCTCTGTGCAACATTAGCTACTGATACCACTTGTTGTGATTCTCTGATCACTTTACAATGTATTCGAGGAAAAACCGAAACCGTTTCTATTACTCTCAAGAATAGAAATACAAAGAATTAAACTTTACAAAATGAAAAACCTCACTACACTCTCTCTTTACACACTTTGGGATGCCTTAGAACTGAATTAGGACTCCCTTTTATAGGGCAAAAACGTGTGCTACAGTGCCACACGTTTTTGCCAACTCTAACCCTAAAATTATGGCAATCACACCGAAAGGTATTTTGTTTGGTTACTCCATTGTCAACATGCACCTAAAGTTATATAGCAACTTCCTCTTGGATGCATGGAAGCTTCGCATGCAGCTGAATTCATTACATAGGAAGCATCCCTATCATTCTTTTTCTTAAGAGAATTTTCCAACTCAAAAATGTAAAGCATCCTTGTCATCTTTATATTTCAAGGGAATTTTCCAACTTTATAGAGACTATGGGTGAACAAAATTAGTTCTAATCCCAATTGGAAATGGAACCTACCCGGAAAAAATTTGTTCCTAATTATTAGGAATCAGAACCTACTCTATTAAATAGGGCATCCTATTTATTGGTTTCGTGTTACTTTATTTTAACAATGAAAATAAAATATATTAACTTTTCAACTCTCTATTGCAAAAAAATTATGATATTTTATAAATTGAGCTCAATTATTTGATATATTTTTTAACTGAAAATGATGATTACCTTCACTATCACTCTTCTCAATTTTTAAAAACATACTAAAAATGAAACTTGTAATTCATTCCTTAAATTGGCTTAGCTTATTGCTTTAAGTCATATTAATTACGTCATAAATGATGATAAATTGGACACAACCATTTGATATATTCTAGCTTTACATTTGTTCACATGGACAGAGGAATTTCTACCATAACAAAGTAACATTGCTTTTGTATTTATGATTTCTTTTGGGTTGGACAATTCTCAACCAAAAGTCTAAGATATGTTAGTTTAATTTTAATATAATATTTAAAATAAATTACTGCAAAGAAACCATAAATTCTAAGTTAATTTAACATTAATTCGATTACATATTTTTGGTTCTAAAAATCGATTCTATGATCCGGTTTCAGTTCTAAATATTGAAGAATCGGAACATAAATAGACAAATTTTATTCCTATAATTAAGAAATGGAACCTACCATAATGTAACTGATTTCGATTCCAAAATCGAATTTTCGATTCAGTTTCAAATAGTTTCCGGATAGACGGACATTTTAGGCAGCATTTGTTCAGTTGAGAAATAGACAAATTCATGAGTTCAACCGTGATTGTCATGCTCAAAACTTTTCATCATTTTTCTTAGCAAATCCGCAGGATTTCTAATTTCTTCCTTCTCAATTGCTTTGATACTTACCTCATATTAATGCCATAATCGTTTGGATTTGAACTATATATGTTTAATTGATAATGATCTTTCATGAAGAATATGATTAATATTTATTCCTATGATTACCATTTCATTCCTCAAAAACTAGCTCAATGAGGTGAGGATTGCCTCGAATCTACATACATAGCCCAAGATTCATTCTTAACCAATTTGGGAATTTTCCCCTCCTTAACTTAGATGCTACTAACACTGAACTTCAGTTTGAAGTTATAGTGCAATGGTAGTTTTGATCTCCTAGCCAAAGTATATGGTTTCTTATCTTCTTGCTGGAAAAGATTAGGTTAGGAACTTGGGTGTTGAAATGCGTATGATTAAAACCTGAGCTGCATATAAAATTGCATGCTTCCATCCAATTAATAGTCACATACATAAGAGTTCTTTGTATAAAAAATTAATGTCATTGTAGATCCTTCAAAAACTAAATTTTTCTCTTTTTATTTTTAATTTGGTCAACAAACTTATTGTGAAGGATTTGAGGTAACCTGAGAGCGTAATATTTTACTTGCTCAAAAAGATTTTGTAGGTTTATCAAATGTCAACTTCTTCATGAAGAAAACCAAATCAAATCAAACCTAACCAAACTAAACAAGTCTTTTCCTAATAAGTGAGATCACTTACATGAATCTTTTGACACTATTGTGTTCTATCTGAAATTATTGTTTCATCAACCACCATGAATAAGCATATACAAAATCAAGAGCCTTCAGGCCTTTTTAGGGCTTCAAAATTTTTTGTAAGCTGAGTGTGAATTTACTTTTACATATGCTTGCAGGGCACCAAAATCGGTGAATGATCAATTACTCTAACGAGTCCAGATGGATTTAAGTTGGCTCAAGCTTTTGAGGATCTCCGAGTCACAGTTTTCTTTGACTTGTACATATATATATAGTTTTCTAATTACTGCATCTGTGAATGCTTCTCATTACGGATGGCCTAGGGGCACTGATCTATATTGATCTTGTGTCGAGAGCGATTTTAGCATTATGCTAATAATTCATTCTTCAAATTTTCATTACCCAATTTCAGTTAATAAATTAACTTTTTCATATCATTATAAGATTGACTTTTAACCATCACATTAGTTTTTCCATTTCATCTAATCCATCTGGAATTCCCTTGCCTCCTATTTAAATTTTTTAAAGCATTTAGATTCTAATCCTACTTGATAGTCGCTAGCTAGTTGGTATTTTACAAATGAAGGTCCATGCAAAAAATAATAATAATAAATAAATAAAATTATAAGAGGAAGAGAAATGTGATGTGCTAGTAAGTTGCTGTAGGTTTTGAATATAGCCCATTTATTTTCAAGGAAATACTCTTCCGAAATTATATTTGATTATTGGAACAAATCTAACAAAGAGATTTTGTATGTAAATATAGTATTAAAAATTGCCTTCTGCTTCAATTTCAGTGTCCTAATTTGTGCAATCCAATCGTAAACTTTACAAATTCTAGTTATTTACTATCATCTATATGTTTTTTTTTTTTTTTTTTTTTGCAATTTTAATACAGGCTCGCTTTCTCTCGATTATCTCCACAGATATCGGCTGAGAAGCCGGTTTCATCATAGCTGTGTTGGTTCACCTTATGGATTGACTTGATTGGCACTTTGCGTATGTCTCTGGAGCATAATTTTTAAAGGCACAATGAGTACTGAGAAACTAATGTTCTTTTGGGACCTAGGCGAGGAGCATGTCTGATCGAAGTGATGCGCATCTCAATTGGAATAATTCATATGAATTATATTTAATAAATTTCTCTTATAACTTTCAATTCAATAAGTAAAATTAATAATTATATCACATGAGTTTTTATTATTTCATATTTTAGTTTTGTTAATTAAAAAAGTATTCAATGAGACATACCTCCAACGTACCTCTCCAAATAAGTTAAGTGAGAAGTTGCGGCAACGCCTCAATGAGAGACGCTCCTAGACGCAGACCTAGGCGTGCCTTTAATAATAATGATCTAGAACTCATGAAAAGGCTACTAATGTTGGCATAAGCTACCCACCAACAATGCCAGCACAGTCTATAGACGGAGAGAATCAATGCAGTTAGCAAAGAGCGTCCCTCGCGGCTTGTCTTGGCACCACAGACACACTGCAAATAAAAAAAAGAGGTGACTTCTTTGGACTCTTTTGGCTCCAATAACTATATGCCCTCTTTTTGCTTTATCTTCTTCATCTAGCTAGCTATCAGTTGTGTTAATAATTAATACAATTATCTTTATTAAGACTTTTTAGTTACCTTAACTTAAGCGTAATAAAATATTGACAAAGGTAGGGTTCCAATTCCATTTCATGAAAAGACTTGAATTTTATACATCCTGGAAGGAACCCCACGTCCTCAAAAGAATCAACTTAAAATTTATTTAGATCATAAGTGGTAGGAATAATGTTTTCCGAGGTGGTCATATGGATAGTTCATTCAAACTGTTACATCATAGATGGGCCCTAAAATTTGAAACAAAGATTTGGATCCATATATAAGAAATTTTGATTTTTTAGAAGATAATATATGATTTTTTTATATATTTTTTATTCTTTATTAATAGGAATCATATAGCCCCCAAAATTCAAGACTGCACCAGGCGCTCTCATTATCTGTTGAGTCTTTTGGTATAAAATGTACATAACATAATTTGTGAATTAGAAGAAGAAAGTAGCCCAAGGCAAAGAAATATATATATTTTGGGGTTTAAGGGAACTTCTGGTAAAACGAATTGACAAATTGAATTTGTATTGAATCTACACGAATTGATAAATTATGTACATAACATAATTTGTGAATTAGAAGAAGAAAGTAGCCCAGGGCAAAGAAATATATATATATATTGCGGGAAAGGGAACTTCTGGTAAAACGAATTGACAAATTGAATTTGTATCGAATCTTACATGAATCAAATCAAAATATAATGAATTCATATTCGATTCGCTTACTATACCAATCATAATATCATGATTCATATTCCATTGATTTGTCCTAAAAGTATTTTCTATTAGTCCTAGTATGAATGAATGATAAATTATCGTAATTTATTTATCATAAACATATATATATATATATATATATATATATATAAGGAGAATCGTGTTGGAGGAAAGAGAATGTATCCAACGGCTCTCTTTATGTGGCTTAATTGACGGCCCAGATCATTTCATTGGTAATTGGAGGAAATATAGTGAATTGATTGATGGAAAGAGTCAAAAATTTTCAAATTAAAAAATAGAAAGTTAAAATAAAATTATTTAATTAAAAAATAAATTATTTAATTCTGTAACATCGTGCCGTAGGCACGGGCAAAAACTAGTATATATATATATATATATGAAAACATTATTTTCCTGTGATATTTGAAACACACAAAATCATTATTTCCTGTGATATTTGACAAGTAACTTCTTCAACTTAATTTAAAATAATAAAAATTAAAAAAAAAAATAAACGAATTCTAAAAGAATAAACGAATAAGTAAGCTCAAATTCGTATTCAAATGTATAATAAACAAACTGAATTGATTCATTTACTAAATGAATTAATTTTTCAAAATTCATATTTTCTTTAATATATATATATTATCGAATAAATAAACAAATCATGATTCAAAATGTCATCCCAACCGTCATAAGATCGGAACAGGTCCTAAAATTTGAAACAAAGATTTGGATCCATATATAAGAAATTTTAATTTTTTAGAAGATAATATATGATTTTTTTTAATATATTTTTTATTCTTTATTAATAGGAATCATATAGTCCCAAAATTCAAGACCGCACCAGGAAGGCGCTCTCATTATCCTCATGCTCGTTAGCTAGATTGAAACATAGTGAATGTTGCAATGCAATATAAATTAATTTTTAAGAAGATATATATGCCTCTATATATTGTATTTACAAATAGATTGTTGGTTTCCTTCTTTCATTCGATACTGCTTTGAGATGGAAAATGTTTATAGTTCTCCAAAAAAATAAACAAAATATGGAAGCAACAAACAGGAAGTATATATAATGAATGATGAATGATCAATTTTGTTGTTGAATAGCAGTTTCACCTTATTACCAGGTTGATTGCTCTGTGGGGGTTTGTTCTTGGTGCAACAGAAATGTAATTGTAATACACATATTGGACTGGATGGGCACTCCTACGTCGGAACAGTTCGCACAAATTTTTTGTTAATTATTAGTAACAATTCTTTTCTTATAATTGTAAGCTTATGTCTTAACTTAAGAGGGGTTTATTCGACATCTGTTACATGTAATAAAAAAGACTTACGAGTTACGAGTATCGAGTATTGTAAATAACTTCAGGTTGCAAGCGTAAACGAACCCCAAATTGGAACAAAGAGAAGTAAATATTCATTTACATAATAAACAAAAAGTTGGCCAACAAATTAGAAATTTGAGACAACATTATTATGTTCAGTCTTTTGGTATAAAATATACATAACATAATTTGTGACTTAGAAGAAGAAAGTAGCCCAGGGCAAAGAAATATATATATATATATATTTTTGGGGTTAAAGGGAACTTCTGGTAAAACGAATTGACAAATTGAATTTGTATTGAATCTTACACGAATCAAATTAAAATATAATGAATTCATCTTCGATTCGCTTACTATACCAATCATAATATCATGATTCATATTCCATTGATTTGTCCTAAAAGTATATTCGATTAGACCTAGTATGAATGAATGATAAATTATCGTAATTTGTTTTTCATAAACAAATATATATATATGTGTGTCTGTATGAAACACACAAAAACATTATTTTCCAGTGGTATTTTTGGCAAGTAACTTCTTGAACTTAATTTAAAATAATAAAAATTAACAAAAACAAAATAATAAACGAATTCTAAAAAAGTAAACGAATCAGTAAGCTCAAATTCGTATTCAAATTATCTAATAAACGAACTGAATTGATTTATTTACTAAACGAATTATTTTTTCAAAATTCATATTTTTTCTTTAATATAAATATAATCGAATAAATAACAAATTATGATTCAAAATGCCATCCCAATCGTCATCAGATCGGAACAGGTCCAGCAGTAGCCACGGTGTGGAGTCACGTGGAAGCGTGGGAGGAATGAATGGAGAACCCCCAAATGCACATGCAAATTCATTGAGTTTTGAGCCTTTCTTTTTTCTTTTCTTTTTTGGCCTTTGATTTGTGGCATTCACGTGGCAAAATCTTAAAGGATGACTTTTCAACTTTTGTAGGAGACTTTGGACATTTTTGAATGATAGCTGCATCGAATTGGACGATTTTATTCACGTGAGGTGAGCTTAATTATTATCAATGTTTTCATAAACGGATCGGAGATCGACCTGGTGATATAAAAAATTCAATGGATCACTGATTCGACCGGTTGAATTCTATTCAAAAATCTGGTAAAAATCAATTTAATACCATGCGACAAACCAGCAGAAGAAGCGGAATAGTTTTGAAATTTCCTAGAGGATATTCCAAATTGGCCCAAATCAACGTCAGCGATAAGCATACATTGTGAAAGTCAATCGGATATTGAGAGATCCCAAAATACAATATATAATGGTAAGTCTCGACACATACGTCGCAGACATAATACCATACGACAACTGCTCTCAAGTGGCATAATTTCGATAGATTATGTCAAATCAAAAGAAAACCTGTCAGATCCACTTACTAAAGGTTTACCTAGAGAGCAAGTTGAGAAGTCATCGATGAGAATGGGCTTGAAGCCTATAAATTAAGAATTGTCACTGTGGAAACTCAACCTATCTGACTGGAGATCCCAAGATCTAAGTTCAAAGGGACAACTGAAACTTTGTGTAATTCAAAACAAACAATGTAGAGTTTTACACTCTATCCCATTTCTGTAATGACTCAGAGTGTCATCTCTCAAGGTTAGGATAAGCTAATGTTTTTAATGATCACTATATTAAGAGAATAGTCCTAATGGGGGTAAAGGCAGATTACCTCTTTATAGTAGATCACATATTTCAAGTAAGAAGTGAGGCTGCTTCCATAGGAGTTTGTAAGGGCTAAATTCTCTAAAGTACTTGATGAATCCATGACCAATGTTCATGGCCGAAATGAACACAACCGTAGAACGAAAAATGGTCGAAGTGAGATGTGTGTTAGCAATTGTCTTGGTTTACACCAACAGCGGAACAATTCAAGACTATTCGCCAAGTAAATCCAATTGTCATTCACTATAAAAGATTAAAGATGAATGCTACATATTTCGATTCAGTTTTATTTCACGGAAACTCTCTTAAGTGTCTATATGAATATTTAAAAAAATTTGGGAGATTGTAGGAATTTTTTTAAATATGGTTATAAGAGTTTATATATGAAATGAAAGGATGTAATCCTTAAGTGAATAGATTAAACTCTTGGTATTGTTGGGGTCAAATCAGAGAGGCGCAGCGGAAGGAGGGCAGTTCGGGAGAAATCGTAGTTTAAAATTTTTTTAAACTTACGAATAAATTATTTAATATCCAATATTAATAATTCATTCATATTTCACCTAAACGTATTTATTCGATATCATATAATCACATAAACAATATAGAAACATCGCGAAACTTTTGCGAAAATATTTTTCCACAAAATAGCATAAAACGTGTTTCCGACCGACCAATGCTCATGGGGACTGCCCAGGTCAGCCCCCAAAAAATTTGGACAGTTCGTGGGCTGCCCGAACAGTCACCAGTTCACTGTTTGGGCAGCCGTTACCGCGGTAACGCCGTTTTTCGCCGTTTTCGCGTATTTTCACACTCCGAAACAATTTCCGATAAATATTTTTCTTGGGCAATTAAAATAAACCAATTTATTCTAATTACTCAATAAATAAAAACTAAATTTTTATCTAAAAAATCAGATTTATCATTAATTGCTATGAGACCCATAAACTTTGCAAATTAATCATTTTAGTCCTTAAATATTCAAATACATATTTAATTGATTCCAAATCAATCCCAAAATAATTTATACAATTTGCAACATAATCCAGAAACTTTTCCAGAAATTCGAAACTGCCCAGTCATTTTCCAGAATTACAAAAACAGTCCAGAATTTTAATTAATTTCAATTTGGCCCAATTTGTTCAAAACACATCAAGATCAAATCCAATCAATCCCAAATTTTATATACATCAAATATACATCAAATTATATCATATATATGAAAAGCCCCAAAATTTGAATGGGTTAAGAACCCTAATTTCACAAATTACTCAAATTGGACAATTTACATTAAATTGACAAAATTCAACACTTTAATCAATCAATTACCACACCAATCAAGTCTCACCATCATGAAATTAATCAAGAACAATTCTAGGTTAATTATGAATGGCTAATAAACTCTAGAATGGCAACTTAGATTACAAATTAATCTTATAAGCTTGATTACACTAACAAGCTTATAAATTATACATACATGCTAATCACATCCAACAAGCTTTAAACACATATAATTACAAACCCAAAGAGTTGAGACATCAACTAGCACACAAAAATGAAGCTAAGATAAATAGAAACAATTTCCATGTAGAAGAAAGTTTGAAAAACTTACAAAATTTCCATGTTTTTGCCTTTATTTTCTTTCTTTCTTCCACCATTTTTTCTCAACTCTCTTTGTAAAATATTTGTGTAACTTGTCAAAACAATTTTGTTAAAAAATTAATACCATTTTCGAAATTCAAAAAAAAAATAATAATAAATTCTTTAATTTTTGTTTCAAATTAATTGGTACACATTTTGCTAAATTAAAGTTAACACTTTAACTTTAATAAAGCAAACAAAATGTGTTCCAATGGCATCATGCCATTTCCAAGCTTTAATAAAGCAAATCATTATTAAGATATATTATTTTAATTAATTTAATTATTTAACAATTAAACAATTAAATAATTAAATACAAATATCTTAATATATGTATTATATTTACATTAAATATCTCAAATACATATATTAATGATATATGCCAAATATCACATTTTGATATTTAATTAATGTGTATTTAATAATATCAAATATTAAATGCAAATACACATTAATTCGGAAATGACCGTTAGCTCCCGATTGCATGTATTTTTCGTTTAACCGTTAAACAAGTTATAAATAATCAGTATTATTCATAACAGTTGCCCTAGTGCTCTACGAGTATATTTCATTAGTGAGACTCTTTAGATTTAGGCATATCCGTCACGAAATCCAATTTCGTGTCCATAATTCATCCACCCGTAAATTATGACGACCACGGATAAAGTCGCTGAATCATATAGGTTGATGTCACTGCATACGTATAATCTCTCCGTCACAGGTATCCGGATTATCCCAGAGATATAGATATGAACGTCAAATCTCTATAGGAATAATCTCGTCGACGTATCTATTAGCAATCTCTAAATAACATTCGAAACTAACTTCTGAAGTATACTATGGCCATAGATTTAACAGATTGCTAATCACATGATGGACTACCTATGCTCTGTACACAGAACTGACGGATCCTATCTTGATACACACATGATATCATGAGCATGAGTCCACACCCAACGAACAAGCGGAGATCTGATCTAAATAGATCGGTGACGCGACTGTCATCTAAGTGTAGAGGATAACTCATATATCCACAGTGGTATCTCAAGTCAAAGAATCACTATGCTACTCAACCCGAGAAGATTCCTATTGACGTTGGTGTACCATCTATTAGGAAATCTTCGGTGAGTCGTTCAGTGTTTATCAAATAAACACATACACGTCTATACGAGTCTCCCAAGACTCATGGTTCATTGGGATAAACCATCAGAATAAATCTGATATACGACATGTACTGGTCTCAGTGGATTTTACTAACCGACCCGTGTCAGTAAATCTTGACCAGGAACTTAATTTAAGGATATACAACTTATAGTGACACTTCTCAATGTCAATTACAAGCTATGTTGTAATTGCGCACTACGTTGTAAATCCTGATATTTATATATATCACTAAACCAGATTTAGTTTCAATCTAATCAATCTAATCGAAATTAGATCGAATACGTATATAATAGACAAGAGGTGCTACCATTTAAATTAGTAATATTATGGAAAAAAAAATGTATTGCTCATATTCATGAATTGAACACAAATACGATCCGGATTGGCGCTCTGAGCACTATTCCTAACAATTTCTCCCACTTGCTCTAGTTCCAATCCATGGTATCATATACACATCCCAATGTGTATCACATACTCATGGCCTTCAAGAACTCACCTGGCGTTCAAGAGGTAGGTAACAACAAGTAAGTCTGCTATGACATATTGAGTTTGTCCAACAAACACAATCATTTTCCTTAGCTAGCATCTTTTATAGTTTTGTAGAAACAATGTTCTACATCGATATGACTCAGATGCCATATAAATATTGTGCTTTAGCTACTAAGTTGTCTAAGTATTTACGGATCAAATCTAAAATACTATGTAGACAACCGCAAACATAACACTAATAACAAACTTCTAATCTACGAGGTCACTATATAACTTCATAAGTCAATACTGCATAAGTTGCAACTAATTCCACTCATTCAGTAGAATCGTCCATGACACTCTCACTACATGTTTTCTGACACTTTATGACGTAGACTGTCTAATTTCATAATTAGACTCAAAACTAATCTGACCCTAATGGTTGCGGATTTATTCTCTATTAATTAGAAACTCGTTCTTAATATCTCAAAGTTAATAAAGAACATGTTTCAAGACTCATCTTATGGTCTAGAGAATATCAAAATAACTCGTAACAATTACGATTAAATTGATATCTCTAATCGTACTTAATATAGTATTCATTATGCCATCATCCTATGATGCATAAGATTGATTAGACATTCTAATCAATATCTCTTTCGAAAAAGGAATCATCATTTACGAAAGATGAATACTATACATAAGACACACACTAACTGTCAAACAATTATACTAACTGTCATACAGATAGTCTTGTTGCGTCCAGGAGTATCTCACAAGTCTCTTAGTTTTATATCTTATATAAAACTTTATATCAAATATAATAGAGATCACTCCCACTGGTTTCATAGAGAAAATAAGACTGAGGTAAACATTTTTACCTCATAAACATCTCATTATTACATTAATAATGACAATGTCATTATGATGTAAAATACTAGAAAGAAATGTGTACGCTCTCACTAACCCTTTTATCTCATATGTATTCTTTATGCTTTGATAAAATCAGACAATCTGACTAATATCAAAATTAGAGAACACAAAATTTCCAGAAAGCTCATCCGAGTCTACAATAGGCTCTATAAGCTAATATACTAAATTGTAATCTTAGCATAATACAAACTCCAGGGCCATAGCAAAACGAATTCTTCAAACTAAGAAATCACAATGGATCTCTTATCTGAAGAACCATTCAGAAACGCCACTTTGTATTCTTTAGCTAAAATGTATAATTTAATATTATTATTAACCATCAGATCCTAAATTATTCAATCAGTGGACTAGAGACAAGTTTCACAGAATCTACAATAGATTGCTGAGTATAACTTTTTCACTGTCATACTATAAAGGTCAAACCTTTAATAAGCTCACTGTGCTTTTGCTGCGTAAACCATTTGCACATTTTATGAACGATTCATAATAAAAGCTCAATCAAGTTCCAAATTTGATCGTAGTAAGCTATGAACAATATTAGATCTATGGTCTAATGCTTATTTACGGAATCGATATCAAATATCGTTCCCATTATAAGTTATAGGATAATTTTCTTCGATAAGAAAACAACAAAACCATTAAGTATCAAATACTTTGCGAATGATTCTGACATCCTATAGCACTTATATAGAAGTAATAAAAGGGTATTTTCATCTTATTAATTATGTAGTTCCATTTATAGTTTATCACCGTATTTGACTTCAATAAGTCAAGTCTTTTCTACAATAGTCAACATCCAATGTAACACACTAAGTAACAAACAATTTTATTACTTGAGATTGTAGAAAAGATATTCTATGAAATAGAACACAATATTCTATTAAATAAAATAAATGATAAACTTCTACTCGTACCTCTGAGGCGCAAGTAATATCAATTATATAACAATTATACAAAAGATAGATTCAAATCTCAAACTTTTCAAGATTCGAATTTTCTACTTATACATATCATATATGTAACTGTAAACTAATGGAACATTAATTAAAATGATGAATAAGTGTTATTGGAGCATATCCCCAAGAGTATTGAAACTAATTCGGTAACTCTCAATATCAAACGAATCAAATCGTATAAGATTCGATTTCTTCCATTTAATCAATTCCATCAATATGGAATCGTGGAAGAATAATATTGATGTAAGAATTATATTCTTCGAATAACCTTAGAACTAATTGCAATAAATTCATATGTTTGATCGTATCAAACATCTTTGAACAATTCAAAGACTCACGATGAATTTTAAAGATACAATTTTCAAAACTTCAGATCGAATATCTTTGAACCAGTCAAAATATATATCCGCGTTTCAGAATCACGTAACTAAGTCACGACAATTCATTGACTATGTTACGAAGTAAAGAAAACTACCTTAAGCAAATTACAATTCATCAAATTACATACATCCAATGTATCAATTTAATAAATTTTCTGGTCCAATGACAGTCATTGGTTAAATGAGATTTAGTCACCTTCCCGAATACAATATTCGTTAAATGGATAAAGATATGTGGTGTGAACTCATATCAGACCATCACTTACCATATGGAATAAGCATCTAATACTTAAGTGATAAAATCTCATATAAAAATGTTCTAAGTTATTTACTTAACCGAATATTTTTCTTAATGTTTATCTATTCGTTAATGACACTTCTAGTCGTTTTTTAAAATATGTAACAACTGTTTACATTAAACAAGTAACTATCTAATAGCCGTAAGTTCTGATATCAAATATCGAAACAATCATTCAACAATATTTTAAATAACTATACGGGAGATCTGATATCCAATATCTACAGTTGTCGTACTGTGAAAATCAATATTTTCTATACACATCTTCTTTCTTTAGCTTTATTATTTGCTTTCAAATTATTTACAACATTTGCAAATAATTGAAAAACAAATAGTGTCTGACACGTGACCTCTGAATGTCACTAAAGCCAAGAAACGTCATTATCAGATAAACAAATACCTAATGGTGTTTTCTTAATGCCAGTGAACAATCTTGAGACATGAACCAATTCATGTCAATCTTTACTGCATAAGAAATTATTCTGTTTAGAAGGATTGCATCATTATCTATTAAAATCTAGAACCTATTCTAGAAATCTGCAACCATAATTGAAGTCGGAAAACATATATAATATGCATGCAGTGGATAAAAGTTTAATTCTATCAAACAAATAGAATAAGGAACAACATGAGCGACAATTTACATAATATTACACACCGCATATGTTAAGGATTTTTAATCTAGCAGTGCCTCCCACTACTTTACGTAATACCGTAATCCCTAACGGAAATGAGAATTCAATAATTAAATTGAATTCCATAATGGGAAGTGGACCCCATGAATATATTTCGACTCACAGCTTTGGCACGTTCTCGCCTACGTATATTCATTAGGTAGACAACTCATTGTCAATCACACTAACTGTGACTCCTGGGTTTGGTCCTGATCGTTTCTCATTATGACAGCTTTGGCACGTTCATAAGGAGGCGTATCAAGGTTAAACTTGTCAATGACAAACTCAAGCTACCGATGTAGTCCTAACAGCTTTGGCACGTTCAGCCATAGCAACATGAAAACATTTACATTCGTATTGACAAGGCGGACGAAGAAACAAGTATTCCTAATACTAGTCACTTTCTTAAAACCTTATTTAAATCGAGGATTTTCCAACAAAAGATGTTTTTACTTTATTTAATCAAATTAAATAAACACATGCATGTATTAAGTAATGATTAAACTAAACATTGAATTTTAAGGGCTAATCATATCGAGTGTCCGAGATCAGTCTCGCTCTGATACCATTTTGTTGGGGTCAAATCAGAGAGGCGCAGCGGAAGGAGCGCTGTTCGGGCGAAATCGTAGTTTAAAATTTTTTTAACTTACGAATAAATTATTTAATATCCAATATTAATAATTCATTCATATTTCACCTAAACGTATTTATTCGATATCATATAACGACATAAACAATATAGAAACATCGCGAAACTTTTGCGAAAATATTTTTCCACAAAATAGCATAAAACGCGTTTCCGACCGACCAATGCTCATGGGGACTGCCCAGGTCAGCCCCCAAAAATTTGGACAGTTCGTGGGCTGCCCGAACAGTGACCAGTTCACTGTTTGGGCAGCCGTTACCCGGTAACGCCGTTTTTCACCGTTTTCGCGTATTTTCACTCTCGAAACAATTTCCGATAAATATTTTTCTTGGAAATTAAAATAAACCAATTTATTCTAATTACTCAATAAATAAAAACTGAATTTTTATCTGAAAATTCAGATTTATCATTAATTGCTATGAGACCCATAAACTTTGCAAATTAATCATTTTGATCCTTAAATATTCAAATACATATTTAATTGATTCCAAATCAATCCCAAAATAATTTATACAATTTGCAACATAAATCCAGAAACTTTTCCAGAAATTCGAAACTGCCCAGTAATTTTCCAGAATTACAAAAATAGCCCACAATTTTAATTAATTTCAATTTGGCACAATTTGTTCAAAACACATCAAGATCAAATCCAATCAATCCCAAATTTGATATACATCAAATATACATCAAATTATATCATTTATATGAAAAGCCCCAAAATTTGAATGGGTTAAGAACCATAATTTCACAAATTACTCAAATTGGACAATTTACATTAAATTGACAAAATTCAACACTTTAATCAATCAATTACCACACCAATCAAGTCTCACCATCATGAAATTAATCAAGAACAATTCTAGGTTAATTATGAATGGCTAATAAACTCTAGAATGACAACTTAGATTACAAATTAATCTTATAAGCTTGATTACACTAATAAGCTTATAAATTATACATACATGCTAATCACATCCAACAAGCTTTAAACACATATAATTACAAACCCAAAGAGTTGAGACATCAACTTAGCAACACAAATTGAAGCTAAGATAAATAGAAACAATTTCCATGTAGAAGAAAGTTTGAAAAACTTACAAAATTTCCATGTTTTTGCCTTTATTTTTTTCTTTCTTCTTCCACCATTTTCTCTCAACTCTCTTTGTAAAATATTTGTGTAACTTGTCTAAGTGTTCAAATTGAAACAAAACAATTTTGTTAAAAAATAATACCATTTTCGAAATTCAAAAAAAAAATAAATAAATAAATTCTTTAATTTTTGTCAATTTAATTGGTACACATTTTGCTAAATTAAAGTTAACACTTTAACTTTAATAAAGCAAACAAAATGTGTTCCAATGGCATCATGCCATTTCCAAGCTTTAATAAAGCAAATCATTATTAAGATATTTATTATTTTATTAATTTAATTATTTAACAATTAAATAATTAAATAATTAAATACAAATATCTTAAATATATGTATTATATTTACATTAAATATCTCAAATACATATATTAATGATATATGCCAAATATCACATTTTGATATTTAATTAATGTGTATTTAATAATATCAAATATTAAATGCAAATACACATTAATTCGGAAATGACCGTTAGGTCCCGATTGCATGTATTTTTCGTTTAACCGTTAAACAAGTTATAAATAATCAGTATTATTCATAACAGTTTCTTTAGTGCTCTACGAGTATATTTCATTAGTGAAACTCTCTAGATTCAGGCATATCGGTCACGAAATCCAATTTCATGTCCATAATTCACCCACCGTAAGTAATTATGATGACCACAGATAAACTCGCTGAATCATATAGGTTGAGGTCACTGCATACGTATAATCCATCCGTCACAGGTATCCGGATTATCTCAGAGATATATATGAACGTCAAATCTCTATAGGAATAATCTCGTCGACGTATCTATTAGCAATCTCTAAATAACATTTGGAACTCACTTCCGAAGTATACTATGGCCATAGATTTAACAGATTGTTAATCACAAGATGGACTACCTATGCTCTGTACACAGAACTGACGGATCATATCTTGATACACACATGATATCATGAGCATGAGTCCACACCCAACGAATAGGTGGAGGTCTGATCTAAATAGATCGGTGATGTGACTGTCCTCTAAGTGTGGAGGATAACTCATATATCCACAGTGGTATCTCAAGTAAAAGAATCACTATGCTACTCAACCCGAGAAGATTCCTATTGACGTTGGTGTACCATCTATTAGGAAATCTTCGGTGAGTTGTTCAGTGTTTATCAAATAAACACCTACACGTCTATACGAGTCTCCCAAGACTCATGGTTCATTGGGATAAACCATCGGAACAAATCTGATATACGACATGTACTGGTCTCAGCGGATTTTACTAATCGACTCGTGTCAGTAAATCTTAACCAGGAACGTAATTTAAGGATATACAGCTTATAGTGACACTTCCCAATGTCAATTACAAGCTATGTTGTAACTGCGCACTACGTTGTAAATCATGGGGTCTTTGTCTAATATATATACATATCACTAAACCATATTTAGTTTCAATCTAATCAATCTAATCGAAATTAGATCGAATACGTATATAATAGACAAGAGGTGCTACCATTTAAATTAATAATATTATGGAAAAAAAGGTATTGCTCATATTCATGAATTGGACACAAATACGATCCGGATTGGCGCTCTGAGCACCATTCCTAACATGTATGTCCTTTAAGGGAAAAAAACACTACCTTTAGGAATTGCCTTATTTGACATAAGGGTACTTTTCAATGGTAACCCTTCATGTCTATAAATAAGGCATTGAATTCTCATTTCTATTCACTGAATTTTCATATACATTCTCTTACAAGTCTTGCATATTAGGAAGTCTTCAGTTTTCATAGTCAAGAGAGAGTTCCCACAATTTTGTCCTTGTTCAAGTTCTTGCGAAAGGAGTGCCCCTTTTACAAGAAGCATCTAAGTAATCCTGAGAGAATGTTAGCCACAAGACATTCGTAGAGCACCGAGGCGAGACTAATAAGTTCTTAAGGACAGAGAACATCTCGACTTGGTTTAAGAATCACCATCTCATACAAACACATTTTTCAGGTTTTCATAACTTTCTTATTCATATTCTGATATTGACATGTTAATGAATGATTAAGTTGATTGATGTAGACCTGGCCGGCGGTTCAGTTCCGGTTCGGAACCGAACCGAATCGGCCGGTTCCCGGTTCTACAAGTGTGGAACCGGGACCAAACCGGTTAATTCAGGTTCGGTTCCGGTTCCACACTTAAGTGGAACTGGAATAGTAAACCGAATCGGTCGGTTCCGGTTCGAACCTTTTCTTTTAATTTATTATATAAAAAAATCGAAAATAATTTAAAATAATTTAGGGTTATGTTAGGAAAATAACCATACGGTTCCAACAAGAACCCTACGGTTCCAACCGGTTCGGTTGGGGGTCGAACCCTAACCGAACTGGTCTTTTACGGTTCCGGTTCGAACCGGAACCGTGGCCGGGTCTAGATTAATGCATGTTAATTTTGGTTTATAACAAATTAAAAACACATTTTACAATGTTGAAAAGAAAATCAATATTAAGATCATAATTTTCTAAATAATGTATAATATTTTATAATTATTTATCTGTGTTTAAAAATGCGTTAGAATATACAATATCAAACATGAATTGTACAGTATCAATTAATTTTTATTATATAACTCAAAATGAATCTATTATAATAAAGGATACACGGAAACAATACTCATATATATATATATATATATATATATATATATATATATATATATATATAATATATATATATAATATATATATATAATATATTGCACCATTTGCTCACTTCAATGCATATTTCTACTTCTATTAAATCACAAGTTGTTTTTATGAAAGTACTATAGAATTTATGAAATCCTCAAGGAGTTTAAAATTTTGCCCTTTACTTTTAGATCTCCATTACCAAATTGAATATGTTAAAAAATAAATTAATATTATATTGAAATATGTGTTTCTTTTATCTTTTAATTACTTATTAAGTTAAGATATTTATCATTGGAAAGTGTATATATATATATATATATATATATATATATATATTATATATATATAACTTTTGAACTAAGAATCAGTTATTTTAATTAAAAAAATGACTAAACTAAATGATAAAAACATACAGTTTAATATCATGTGTGTTGTCTGGTAGTATATTAGAATTTGTGTTTTTACGTTATTTAGTTTGATCATCATTTCATTAAAAATGTGGGATCTCTCATTAGAAGATAACTAATATATATATATGACGAATATTTGCGTTCGGATGCATGCAAAGTACTAATATTTTATCATGTAAATTCTTAAAAATAATAATAATACGACAAAATATTAGTACTTTGCGTGCATCCGGATATTGATATTGGAAAATCATTATATACATAAATATAAAAGCTGCTACAATGCAACAGATTAATGGATAAGTATAACTATTCAAAAACCATGTGCAGCCCAAGCAAAGAGACGTTGGTTTATTAAACTTTCGATTCCAAGTTTTGTCTCCTAATTGCAGCAACGCATTTACTGTGTCTCTTTGTTAGGACTCTTATAAAACTACACTTAGCTAAGGTGACAGGTTATTTCATTTTTTAATCCTCTGTTTTGTCTCCTAATTACAATAACGCATTTACTGTGTCTTTTTCTTAGGACTCTTTCATAAAACCTATCCTTAGCTAAGGTGACATGTTATTTAATTATCCAATGATCCCTTTACTCCCCAAATGCAATTTTTTAAGACCGTGTTGGTCAAAAAAGTTTTTTTTTTCCCTTACAATTCTCAATATATTTTTTAGTGACATAGTAATTAAATCTACTACAATAATCTTTTAACTCAACTATATATGTAATGTCCCGAAGTTAATCAGAATCAGTCTAATAAATTAGCTTTGTGATGATGCAATGTGGATATCTAGATTCTAGACCCACAACCGAACTGAAAGTTGCAGAAAGTCTTAAAAGTTTCTGCAGTCTCAGTACACTTACCATATTAGACCCGGCCACGGTTCCGGTTCGGAACCGGAACCGAACTGGTTGGAACCGGAAGGTTCCGGTTCCGGAACCGAACCGGAATGGGACCGGTTCGGTTGGGGTTCCACCCCAACTCGAACCGGTCCGAACCGGTGGAACCGTACGGTTCCAACCGGAACCGTTCGGTTTGGAACCGTCGGGTTCCTGTTGGAACCCCTGCCAAAAAATAAAAAAAATAATTAAAAAAAAATATTTTTATTATATAAAATAAAAATCACTAATGTACCCCTAATAACGGTAATAAAACGGTTATATTTATGGGCATTTTTGGTATCAAAAAAATTCTAAAATTCTATAAATAGGATTCATTTTTCATAATTTCATCACACCAAATTCTCAACTCTCTCATTTTCTATAATTCTCTTATTCTCAACATGTTCAAAATATCACACTTTATCCTAGTCAATGGGATATTTGTGAAATGTTTTTAGATATTTTAAGAGTTTTTAATGATGCTACTTTAGTTTTTAGCGGTGTTTATTATCCTACAGCACATTTATTTCTTCTTGAGAGTTTGAATATTGGTGGCACTCTCGATGAACATGTTGACAGTGACGACCCTAATGATATTGTTTTGCTCGAAGCCATTACTGCTATGAAGGTAAAATGGTTGAATTATTTTAGAGAAATTCTTTTACTTTATCTTATTGATGTTTTTGATCCTAGATTTAAATTAGAAGGTTTGAATGGTGGTTTACAATAGACCGGCCGGCGGTTCGGTTCCGGTTCGGAACCGAACCGGCCGGTTACCGGTTCCACACTTGTGGAACCGGAACAGAACCGGTTAAATCCGGTTCGGTTCCGGTTCCACACTTAAGTGGAACCGGAACCGAAAATTTAAGTTGCCTACGTATCCTCCAAGGGTGAGAGGAATCAAATCATCCACACAAGTTGTTGCTCCTAGAGTGCTTGGATGTAATAAAGATCGCCTAGCTTCCAATATATTACCTCCCAAGCTGAAAGCTTGCTCAACCGCAACAGTGGAAATAGGTGCTGCCAAGATCTCTTTAGCAATAATAGATAAAACATTATATATATTTTGATGCCGTTTCCACCATTCAAGGATTTTAAAATTTTTACTGCATAAACTTTCATTAGAAAACTCAAAATTTGTAGATAAATAATTATCTAATTCAGGGTTATTAGTTGTCGTATCCCTAGCTTTTTTATTTCGTTGCAATAACCAACGATCCCCTGCGCTAAGTCTTGTTTGAATTACCGGTTTGCTACTACTAGATTGACATAATGTTCCTAAGTTATATCTTACAATATAATCATTAAATAACTCAATTAAATCATTTCTTAATTTCGTCATTAATCTAGTAATGTCAATTTCATCTAATATTCCTAAATAACCATAATAAGCTTGTAAAGCACCATTCAAACCTTCTAATTTAAATCTAGGATCAAAAACAGCAGCAATAAGATAAAGTAAAGGAATTTCTCTAAAATAGTTTAACCATTTTACCTTCATAACAGTAATGGCTTCTAACAAAACAATATCATTTGGATCGCTACTGTCAACATGCTCATCGAGAGTGCCAACAATATTTAAACTCTCAAGAAGAAATAAATGTGCTGTAGGATAATAAACGCCGCTAAAAACTAAAGTAGCATCATTATTAAAAACTTTTAAAATATCTAAAAAATTTCACAAATATCCCATTGACTAGGATAAAGTGTGATATTTTGAACATGTTGAGAAAAAAAACTACATAATGCATCTTTGTATTGAAATGCTTGACATAAAAGAAAATAAGTAGAATTCCAACGTGTTGGAACATCTCTTGAAAATTTAATCGGCTTAATACCATTTATTTTACAAAACTTGGTCCATTCTCTCCTAATTTGAGAATATGACCAAATACAGTTAAGTGCCGTTTTAATTGGATCAAGGAAAGGTGATAATAATTTTAGACCGACTTGCACACATAAGTTGAGGACATGACATGTACAACGAATATGAAAAAACCGACCCCCTAAATTTTGTTGACATATTCTTTTAAATCATTGATGGATGCAGTATTTGCAGATGCATTATCAAATCCAATTGTTAAAATTTTTCTCCTAAACCATATTCATCAAAAATTACCTTCATCATTCTATAAATATTATGTGCAGTATGTTGGTCATCAAAAACTCTAAATGCAATAAGTCATTTTTGCATGGTAAATGATGCATCAATCCAATGACAAGTCACACCCATGTATGAGTGTGTTTGCCAATGATCACTCCAAATATCAGAACATACAGAAATACGACCTTTCATCTCTTTAAATATTTCATTTAAAATAATTTTACCATCTTTGTATAATTTAAAAATATGACGTTTTGTTGTGTTTCGAGTCATTCTACATGCAGAAGGGTTTAAAGCATTATGCACGTAATTAGTAAAATGAAGTTTTTCACCAAAGCTTAAAGAAAGATGTGCCATACAAGTTAATTTCGCAAATTCTTCTCTATTTTTTGCATCAGAATATTTAAATAAATCTAAAGCACTCGTACCTCTACTTGATGATGCGTACCTGGACCATTTGAGTTTGCGTCGTATCAATGCCAAATTCAACCGGATGATGTTTTTCCATGTGCTTGATCATATTGCCATATCCACCAGAAAATTTGTAGATAACCCCACAATAGTTGCAAACTGCTCGTTGTGAATCATCTTCTAGGCGTTCAAATTAAAATGAATTTTGAAAATATCCGAGGACCGAGCCTTAACTTCTCTTCTCCGTGATTGTGCACTGACACTAGGGCCGCTCTCTTGGGTTGGCATATTTGACATTATGTTCTTAGATGAGCTTGCCATTTTTCGTTTGAGAAATTAGGAAGAAAAATAAGAAAATGAATAATTGCGAATAAGAGAATTATAGAAAATGAGAGAGTTGAATTTGGTGTGATGAAATTATGAAAAATGAATCATATTTATAGAATTTTAGAATTTTTTTTGATACCAAAAATGCCCCTAAATATAACCGTTTTATTACCGTTATTAGGGGTACATTAGTAATTTTTATTTTATATAACAAAAATATTTTTTTAATTTTTTTAATTTTTTTTGGCAGCTCCCTGCATCCCCCAACGGCACTAGCCGTTGGGTTCCTGTTGGAACCCTACGGTTTCAACAGGAACGGTTCCGGTTGGAACCGTCCGAACCGGTGGAACCGTACGGTTCCACCGGTTCGGACCGGTTCGAGTTGGGGTGGAACCCCAACCGAACCGGTCCCATTCCGGTTCGGTTCCGGTTCCGAACCGGAACCGTGGCCGGGTCTAGTTTACAAGCTTACTGGTTATTTAGGAATATTAGATGATATTGATATTACGAGCATAATGACGAAATTAAGAAGTGATTTAATTATTTTATTTAATGATTATATTGTAAGATATAACTTATGAACATTATGTCAATCTAGTAGTAGCGAACCGGTAATTCAAACAAGACTTAGCGCATGAGATCGTTGGTTATTGCAACGAAATAAAAAATCTAGGGATACGACAACAACTAATAACCCTGAATTAGATAATTATTTATCTACAAATTTTGAGTTTTCTAATGAAAGTTTATGCAGTAAAAATTTTAAAATCCTTGAATGGTGGAACCGGCATCAAAATATATATCATGTTTTATCTATTATTGCTAAAAAAAAATCATGAGTTGTTTCCCTAGAGCGGGCACAACCCTAGAGAGGGGTTCACTAACCTCTTTAGTTCGAGCATCTTACATGTCAAGCAATTCAAACATATCTGCAAAAAAATAATACTTCTTAAATTACAATTTAGTAAATTTCCGAATAAATTCTCCAATAGTAAGGTTTACAACACAAATCTTAAAAACATGAAAATAATATCCTAAATATCTAGACCAACCCGAAAAGTAACTATGGCATGTGGATCAAATCCTGATACTGCTACTGCTACTGCTTTGCTGGCGAACTACCTGAGATGTTTGGGAAAATGAGGGGTGAGCTCTAGTAAGTAAAACACTCAAACTCTCAACACAATCTCACCAATAAAATATGGATACATATGTGTGTGTGAGTGATAATATTTGAAAATAACATATATTATAATAAGCATCATCTCATGCAATCATTCTCACAATAATACAATATCCATCAAAATTGGTTGTTTATCCAGGTCCGGTATAATAGTGAATTGAAATCAATGAGAGATTAACTCGTCAAAACTTCCAAGGTTTCCCACCATATCATCTCGTAAAAATGTGTAAGCGAGAACTGAAATACGCTCCACCACTAATTTTGCATTACATCGCATAACCACTCATCACATCTCATCTCATCTCCGACCAATATTATATAAAACCCGGCCGCATGACATAACCACACACATCTTCCAATACAATCAAATCTCACATTTAATCCATCACTTTCATCTCAAAAATCATGAATTTATACACACACACACACATATATATAGCTATAATTATACTATAACATATATTTATATAAACTTTCACGGCAAACATCAATCAACAAATAATTATTTTAAGGAAATTATCATGTGTTGACTTACCCCAATCCACGCAAAAGTCCTCTATATATCTATATCTTCGCTAAGATCTGAAAAATATAAAATTATGATCAAGTCCCTCAATTTTCCTAAATTATGATTTTACACTCAAACTTTCTAAATTTCCAATTTAACCCAAAATTTTTCTACTATGTCCATATAGTCCTAAAACTCTCAAATATTACTTATTAACCTATAAAAGTCAGAATTTACAGATTTACACTCCTAATCATGCCAATATGCAATCTAGTCTAAAACTTTCAAAATCTTACGTTTACACCCCAAAACTGTAACAATCACATATCAAGTTCCAACGACCTCCAAATTTCACAACGAAGGAACCAATGATCTGTATACGTCACAAGGATCACAGTGATGGTGGTGGTGACGGATGATGCACGGTGGTTACCGAAGAACAGTCAAACGATGATAATTATCGTTTTGGCTCGTATCTCAACAACTGAAGGTCATATTTGGGCAAACAAAGTGTCCACACTGCATAAATCGATGAGGGGAAGATTATGGTCTGGGAGGTGAGGAACACGTGCGGCGACACGTGGGTACGTGGTGGTGGATGTGCGGCGGCGTATCCAACGGAGTCATGCCAGAGGACCAATGTCGTTGGATTCGTTTCATCGAGGAGATTCTTCAGATGTGGTCATGTACCGAAAACGGTGATCAGACGACGTCGAACGAGTCATTTTCTCTCTCTAGACACACTTTCTCTCTAACTATTTCTCTCTCTACTGATTTCATTTTTCTCTCTAAAAACTCCCTAAATATGCTCTCAAAATTTTCTTAAAGTGTCTTTAATAGTCTGCTCTTCGCACAACTCTTGGATCATATCAAAATCTAAATAAAAGCTAATATGTTGTTTAATTATTAATGGAAGTGGTTGTGGGCTAGTTGAATTAGGGTGGGAGATTGGTTGTTGTTAATTGTTTATTTTAGGGGAAAATGAAACACATTAAGTTGTGAAAATATGATGGTGTGGATTGGTAGTAGTAGTGGTGGTGGTAGTAATAGTAATAGTAATAATAATAATATTTTTTTAATTTTTTATTTTTTATTTTATTTTTAGAGAACGATCGATAATTCGGTCGATAAAATGTATAAATTATCGACCGAAAATTAATTCGGTCGGTAAAATATCTAATTTTTTTATAATTAATATTATTTTAGTGACTGAATTATATTCGGTCGCTGTTTATTAGTAATTACCAACCGAATAATCGATCGGTAGTTGTTGGAGCATTAAAATGGTGCAAAATTAATCTTTAGCGCTATATTTACCGATCAAATACCGACTGATTATATGGTCGGTAATACTTCAATAATTAATCAGAAATTTTTTATTTTATTTTTTTGGTTGGTGTTCGGTCAGTAAATACCAAAATTTACAAACCGAAAATATTCGGTTGATAATTTCACATTTTCTTATAGTGATTTTCTATCACACATGCTTTAATAGCGATGCATAGTTAAAAATCAGTTATATTTACATTATTATCTAATAATTATATATTATAATTATAAAAAAAATATTGAATACATGCAAAACTCATCTCAACATTAAATTTAAGTCTTTTATTAAAAAAAATAATTATCATTAATTAATCAAAGTTTAATATAAAGTGAGAACCCATAAAACGACAATTAAGTCATAATGAGCCACGTGGGTGGCTCATGATCATATCATAGTGTAGTACACATGGTTTCTTTCATTTTTCTTATTATTTTTTTCCTCTTTCAACTTTTGCTTTTAGTTAATTTAATTAAAATTGCAAAATCATGGAATCCATATCGTAATGAGTTTTGTTTGAGCACATTAATTTATGTGTAGGACCTTTCATGAAAGCAACAAAAAAACTGTATTAATTACTAAACACATTTATTAATAAAATAAATAAAATGATGCTTACAAGTTGGCTTTAGTGTTAGCATTTTTCAAAAAGCTAGTTCGAATGTGTTTTTCAATATGATTGTGACGATTTTGGAGTAATATTTTTTAAAAAGAAGCAATGTAGTGGAGTTGCTCATCCACATAAAGATATGAGTGCTACTCCTTGCATTCTAAAAAATATTCAAAATATTCTATTAATTTTCTAGAGTCATATGCTAAATTTTGTTTTAAAAATATTAATTTTTATTTTGTTTCATCACGCCCATAAAAATATATAATTACACAATAAATAATCATTGTCTTTAAAAAACAAGATGCAAAAAGATTTAGACATTAACCTCACAATTAATTTAATTTTTTTAGCTAGTTATTAAAACGATGTAAGGTCGAATTTAGAGAAATAAAATAAGTTTATTAACTCTTATTTATTCATTGTGGCTCAAAGATCTATTTATACCAAAAAAATACATAAATTCTAAAAGTAAATAATCCAATTAAATATTTTGAGATTCATTTTCATATTCACATGCAGGCAATGGTCATGATTCATGTCATATACATATGATATGATATGATGGTCTTGATTCTTGTTGTAAATACATCACATAATAGTCTTAAATCTTGCCATTTGTATATGTCATAATAGTTTTGATCCTTACACTACAAAAATTATACCATTTAGCGTCGAAAATAATCGACGCAAAAATCCACAGTTTCGACGCAAAAGTACATTAGCGTCGAATTAATTAGACGCAAAAATTGGACGCCGAAATGTCGACGAGAATAATATTTAGCGTCGAAACAAAGATATTTGACGCTAAAAACTCTATTTTGCGTCCAATTTATTTCGACGCTAAAAGTTAGACTTTTAGCGTCGTTTTGTTTCGACGCTAAAGTATATTAAAAAAAATAATATTTGTATACTTACAGCGGCGATTTTTTAACTATTAGCGTCGAAACTTTCGACGCAAAAAACACATTTAGCGTCGATTAGTTCGACGAAAATAGTTAAAAAATATGTTTTTTTTAAAAAAATTATTAATTTACTTCTTTTTGGTCTAAAATAATTAATTTAATATTTAATTTAATTGAAAAAAATTTCTGATTAATAACAGAATTATGAAATATTATAATAATTATTATATTGAAATTTTTTTTTAGAGAAAATACATATTATATTAAAACTATTTGTTCAAAATATTTATACAAATGGATATAAAATTTATTGCTACTAAGATGGGGGACGCTCGAGCCCGATGCACCCTGACTGACTGAGGCCTCCAACATCTGGCGGAAAGCCAGCATTTGCTGTTCGAACTGCTCCATCTTCTTCTCGTGGTCCACCTTGACCTGTTGTAGCTCCTCCTTAGTCTTCTTCAGCTCGTCTCGAGTGGTGACTAGCTGGTCTTCGGTGGTGGTTAGCCGGTCTTGGGTAGTGGCTAGCTGGACTCAAAGAGAGGAGGCATTGTCCGAATTAACAGTATTGCGTGCAGATGACGTCGACTTCTTACGAGTGCCAAGGCCAACGTTGTAAGCTGTCTGATTCTTGAAAACCAATTGCGACAACTGGTCATCTAGTATCGGGTCGAACCCTGTCTCCTGAGTTTGATGTTGGAGTTCCATCATTTCGTTCTGTTTCAAAAAATAAGTTAATATTAGAATTTGAAAAAAAAATTAACATATATACATTAATTATTTTATTTTAAAAACTGAAACTTACATAGCAACGTTCGGCTTCTTCATTTATCCATTTGTTTTTCTCATTGTAATGCGTCACAAGGAAAAAATCTGGAAATGATTGCACCTCATCTGTGCTACTCTGTTAAAAACAGAAAATAAATTCAATATTATTCCACATTAGTAAAAACAATGAACTGTTAAATTTTACGTTATGATATATTTACCTCAGAATGTTCGGCACGATGTTGGATAAATGGCTTCGAACCTCCACGGTGGTTAAAACGCAAGTGACTTCGATTTTCCGCATTTGCGTGACATTTATCATGCATTTACCAACACTGTAAGTACCGAAAACAAAGACAATTATAAATTTTCGTTTATTTCAAAATTTACCTCGTGTTTTTAGCTAGACCAAAGCTCACATAAGAATGTCCAGTCTTGCTCCTCTATAAAATCAGGCTTGTGTTGTGGAGCATCTGAAGATCCATGTTCGTCAAATATTGGTTTCAGGACTTTTGTCCTATAATCTTATAACTTTTCTCCATGTGGTAGTCAATATATTGTTGGACATTCACTTTGGTCAGATCGAAGTGGAACCACTCCTACAGGAATAGCAACCGAGTAAAAATAAGTATAAAATAAAAATGTTAACTAACAAACAATATCGAAAACTTAATACCGTACGGAAACTCACAAGTAGCGAAGAGAATAGCTGGTTGATTTTCGCCTCCCACGTATCTTTCTCCAAGAAACGTAGTTTTGGGGAGCTTCAAATCGAGCTGTAGCTCTATGGCTGTAGTAAACGCTGAATTATGTTGTCCGACTTGACTTTGTCCATCATATGATATCTCAATCCGGATACGCCGTGAGCCTTAACGTACTTAGCCAACCCCAGGCCACGGTGCGTCCTCGACCCTTCGCTGTACTGGACTCACCTGTGCTAGCAGAGACTCTATCAGGGCCAGTTGTCATTGCTGATGTAGATGGAGTCGCATTAGCCCGTCTGCGATTGCCCGGTGCCATCTGTAAAAACACACAAAGTTTCAGGAAACACAACTACCCCACTAACCTAGAAATCAGCACTTCATGGGCATATTAAACCAAACCAGAAAACAAACTCAGCTAGACTAAGTCACTTCCATCTAGTGCAATAATATTCTACGAATGTGATAGTGTGGATACAACACATATATCATTCCCCCCCCCGGCTTAAGGATCATTGTCCATAAAAATAAAATTAGGATATGTCTTGACAAAACGCCACTCATTTTCCCAATGATCCTTGTCCATCTAGGTCTAAGATAGCTTCAGGTTGCAGGAGAATGGCAGAGTCATCAGTAACAGCACAAATGCTGCAGTTCTGGCCAGAACAGCAGCAAACTACTGTTCTGGTATAGCCACACACTGCCCTTCACCTATTCAACACGCACGCACAACCCAATCACTCTCCACACTCCACACAAACTGTCACGGCAACACGCATGGCCATCCAAATAACAAAATTCCAAAATTCAGAAATATAAAGACAACAACATAGAGCAAGGCAGAGTATTCATCATCATCATCAATACCATTTTATTCTCATCATCAAATTCATCATCATCATCAAAGTATCATCATCAAAACCATTTTATTCTCATCATCAAATTCATCATCATCATCAAAGTATCATGCATCATCAAATTCAGATTCATCATCAACAACCATCATCATCTTTCAACCAAATATAAGAAATGAAATTCAAAAAAACACTTACCTGTAAAGTCAATGAATTTGATGAAGAAGACACTGGTTTGAGCCGAGAAAGAAGAAGAAGACATTGAGAGCTGTGTTTTTGGTCGTTTGAGCCGAGAAAGAAGAAGACACTGGTTTTAGGGATTTAAGGGACATTTAGCGTCGAAATTATTTGCTTTTAGCGTCGAATTATTCGACGCTAAAATATTGGCGGCTTATTAAAAAATTAGGGTTATTTTTTGGGGAAATTTAATTTTTTTAGTTAGCGTCGAATTATATAACATCGACGCTAAATGTATAACATTTATCGTTGATAAGAGTATTTGACGCTAAATGTCTAACATTTACCGTCGACTATTCTGTTTTCGACGCTAAATTGCTACCATTAATAATAATAATAACAATAATATGATAATTATACTATTAATAACAGCGACAATCGTTCAACCATATTTAAATAATAATTCAAAACAACAACCATACATTATAATAATAAAAATTATTCATCAATCACATCATACACTAACTTCATTAATCACTATTATCTTCGGTATTTGAGGATTTTTGACTGGACTCGAAGTCATCTTCAGTGTCAAATTCTTCTTCAATTGCTACTTCCACGCTAACTTCAGAATGAGGAATTATCTCAACGTCTGTATTATCTCGAGTTAATGTGATATTTTCAGGAACGGTGACAGTTGGTACATAAAATATCTATACATGAACTTCGAAGTTGCCGGAGACTTCCATTGTTTCATCTGATATGTCAACACTATCTTTCTCCTGCGTGTCCCAAATGCCCATATGTTGTAACTTTTCTACCACCATCCATCCATTTCCTAACTTTGGATCAGATATATATATATCACTGAACGTGTTTGGGTACAAAAAATGTATGGATCATTCTTGTACCAAAAACGTTGAACATTAATTGACGTTAGATGATTACTAACTTGAATTCTCCTCTTTCTGGCATTTGTGTCAAACCACTTGCATTCGAATAGCACAATATGTCGTCTGCGTCTGTATATCAACTCAATGACTGATTGCAACACTCCGTAGAAGTCAATAATATCTGAGCCGTGTTCTCCTTGGACTACAATTCCATAATTCTGAGTCACATGAGCAACATCTCGCTGTTCGGTATGAAATCTAACTCCGTTCACAATGCATCCACTGTATTCATAAGCCTGCTTTTGAGGCCCATAAGCCAAAGAAACCAACGAGGATGACTAGTCCAATTGACCATTTTACAGTTGGTTGTTTATCTAACAATGAGAGAAATATATGTGTTAATATAACAAACTGAAATATTTAATGTTAGGATAAAAATAAATATACAATGTTAGGCCTTACAGTTGTCTCAAACCATTTAGGAAATTATTTTTTGTGTGTTTCATCAACGTTATGGTCACCACCACATTGTAGCATTGTTATATGTTGCATACAAAAAATGAGTTAGGTTAATGTATGGCAAAAAAAAATAGTTATACACCAAAAAAACTTACGTTAAATACGGTTGCACTTCATCACAATTACTCAATATAAACCAATGCGCACGTTGAACTTCCTCAAAAGTTAGTAATTTGACACCTACTGCTCCAAATGATCTGCAATTTTGACGAAACACTGTGATATCTTGCTTATTACTTGCATCTCCATCATAGTTTCGTGGCCGACGATTAAAATGAGTTTCAATATTCTGCATGTACAAAATGTTATTGCTTCACTTATTACAATAGCTTCTACTATTGACCCTTCAGGGCTCGCCTTGTTTTTCATATATTGTTTATAATCTCCCAAAGCCCTGCAGATATGACAACAAGTTTGCATTAATAATAAATTCAATGTACAGTAAAAATTTAAGAATGTAATATTTAAAACTGTATATATAGTATCTCTCAATGGGACACATCCATCTGTAATGGACATGACCTATCTTCCTAGCTTCAGCTGGTAAATGCACGACCAGATGTACCATCACATCAAAAAAAACATGTGGCAAAATTCGCTCCAGCTTGCATAGGATTATCACGATTCCTCGCTCAAGTTCATCAATAACAGATGTGGTTAATGTCGTCTGACATAATTATTTAAAGAAGCCACATAGATCAAGTATGACGTTGCATACATTCGGGGGGAGATAAGGTCGAATGCCAACAGGAAGGAGAATCTCGAGAAGCACATGACAATCGTGACTCTTTAATCCCGTTATTGTATCATCTCTTACCCAACGCCAATATTCGATTCATAATCATCAGGAAATTTAACCATTTTCAGCCAATCACAGAATGATTTTCTCTTTGATTGAGTTAGCACATAACTAGCAGGTGGCTTAATAAGACCTCGAGAAGTGACTTGTAAATGCAATTCACTGTGAGTTCTAAGATCTTGTAGGTCCAATCTAGCATTTACAGTGTCTTTTGTCTTACCCAGAATATTGAATAGTGTGCCCACTAAACTCTCACAAATTTTTTTTTCTATATGCATTACATCCAAATTATGTCGCAAACTCAGAGTCCCCCGATATTCTAACTCAAAGAAAATACTCTTTCCTGTCCAATTCAACTCTTCAGGTTGACATTTTTGATTTTTATCTCTATTATTAGGATGTTTACCTGGTGTGTTGTCTCTGAGATGTTGATGTTGGCAAGGTATGTCGAATCCAGACAATGGACTGGGCATACTCTGAGGTTCATGTTGACCGTTAAAAAATTTACTCATCCGCCAAGGATGACTCAACTCAAGAAATCTGTTGTGCCCTGTGTATCCTATTTTATTCCGTAATCGTTGCGAAGGTGTTTGACCCGCACAAACTGGACATGCCATGTATCCATTAGTGCTCCATCCAGATAATGAACCATAAACTGGAAAATCATTAATGGTCCATAATAATGCGGCATGCATCTGAAAATACTGCTCGGAAGCTGCATCATAGGTATGCACACCCACATTCCATAATGTTTGTAACTCCTCGATCAATGGTCTCAAGTAAATATTCATATCTTTACCAGGGGAACGTGGACCAGGGATAAGCAATGACATAAACATGAACGGATCCTTCATACATTTCCATGGAGGTAAGTTATATGGAATAAAAATAACGGGACACATGCTATAAGAGTTGTACATATTCCCAAATGGGTTAAAACTATCAGAGGCAAGACCTAACCTGACATTACGGGGGTCCTCAGCGAAACGGGGGTACATGTCATCAAATTCCTTCCACTCGGTTCCATCCGCAGGATGTCTAAGTATGCCCTCCGCACCGATCCTCTTTTCATGATGCCACATCATGTCAGTCGTTGTGTGTCGTGACATGAACAACCTCTGCAGCCTGGGCATTAAAGGGAAATATCGCAATATCTTTTGAGGCACTTTCTTCCCCATACCACGGACTTTGTACCGACTTTCACCACATATCGGACAATATTCAAGTGATTCATACTCCGCACGAAATAATACACAATCATACTTACAAGCATGAATGGATTCATACCCCATTCCCAGATCACGCAATATTTTCTTTGCCTCGTAGTACGACTTAGGCAATTCACTTCCAACCGGTAACATTTGCCCCAGTAACTCTAGCATCATATCAATACTTTTGTTGGTCATTCTGTTGATCACTTTAATGTGTAATAATTTCACAACGAAATTCAAGATCGACATTCCAGCACCTTCAAATGGAATTTTTTTTGCCTCATCAAGTAGTTCACTAAATAAATTTTGATCATTTCCACTTAACACTGGCATGTCACCACTAACACTATGACCAAGTTGTGGACCTTGTAAGTCATGCAAAGCATCGGTTATCTCATCGTTTGCAGGTTGATTGTAACTACTGCTCCCTTCACCTGAATCAATAAACCGTGACTGAGAATTATACTGCTCACCGTGATAAATCCACGTACGGTAAGTTGGTGATATTCCTGGCATGTATAAATGATTATGAACTTCATCTAACCGTTTCCTTTTCCTATTCAAACAATTTGTACATGGACACCGAACACGACCTTCTGCATCAATGTGTTGTTTTGCGACTTCCATGAACTCATACACTCCATTACGATATTCAACACTCAATCTATCCAACGAGCTCATCCAATTTCTATCCATTTCAGCGAAATACCTAAATATAATAATATAATTATTAAATATCATATTACACTCATCAACATTACTAATTCATTAATTATTTATTTAAGCATATACATATATATTTAGTTGATAAATTAAATAGTTTACAGAAAAATTCTATTTAGTTAATTAATTAACTTAATCTACATATATGAATCATAAACCACTAACAAAAAGTATATAATAAACATAATCATAAAAATTGAAAATAATAAAGAAATATGAAAGAAGATTTACCTTATGGAAAATTGATTACAATTTTATTGAAAATTTGTAGGAGAGTTGTGAGGTTGCAGATGAGAGATTCTCAGATTTCAGAGGATGAAAATGAAGGGAATGAGAGAAAAAACAGAGGGGGAGAATGGTTGGTGGCATTCTGCATTTTAATCTATATTTAGCGTCGAAACATTAAATTTGACGCTAATTGTCTGATTTTTAGCGTTGAATCTTCTATTTCGATGCTAAATGTCTGATTTTTAGCGTCTCCTTAAAATTTAGACGCTAAAGATTAAAGGATTGTCGGTGGAATCTTCATAAATATTTAGCGACGCTACTTCGTCGACGCTAAATTTCTAGTTTTTGGCGTCGAATAAGATTTTTGACGCTAAGAGTATAACATTTAGCATCACAATTTTATGTCGACGCCAAAAATTATTGGAATAGTTAAAATAATTTAGCGTTGAATAATTTTCGACGTTATAAGTCATACTTTTAGCGTCGATATGTGAATTCGACGAAAAAAATTGAATATTTGGCGTCTAAAATGATTTTCGTCGCTAAAATCTTGATATTTGGCGTCGAATATTAATTACGACGCTAAAAGTGATTTTTTGCGTCGAAAGTTGTTTCGACGCTAAATTATTGGACGCTAAAAGCCATAATTGTTGTAGTGTTATCATAATGAATATATATCATAATCATCTTGATACTTCATATATGTGCATCACATAATGTCATAATGGTGTTTATTTTTGTCCTATGTGCATGCTCGAAAGATTGACTTACATAAGTGACAAATATAATTTCTGATAGGGATTTAAATATCATTCTTGTAAATATATTAAATTATTTTGAATTTGCTTTTGATATTTCGTCTGTCGATGAGTATATTTATATTACAAAAATGTTAGAAAGAATGGCTTTAATTAAGAAGGATCATCATGTGATTTTGATAATCCCTTCAAATTTGATAGGAAATTTTTGTACTCCCAGCTTGTACTGTAGATGTAGTCTCGATTATTAATATTCTTGATTCTTGCTATTTATATATGTCATGATAGTCTTGATTAGGGATGGTGAAAATTCCCGAGAGAATATGGGTCTACAGATGTCTAATATGTTAGAGACGAGAAAATAGATAATTTTTTATATTCATTGGTTGGACGGAGTTGGGCACAGATATTATCATTCCCGTTCAAATAAAGGTAAAATTCTCATGTGAATATGGACTCGTACAGGAACCCGATATGTGGGGTAGATAAATGAACAATTTCCGTTCCTGTTAATTGAACGGACTGGATATCAATATTGATATTTTCATATAATACCCGGCCCATTACTATCCCTAATATTTCTCCATTATTTATTTCTCATAATGGTCTTTATACTCAATCCATTAAATAATGGTGTCGATTCTTGTTATTCGTTGATTTATGATTCAGATTTCAATTTCCAAGTAGCTAAATGCTGAATATGATTTAATTAATAATATAGGAATATGAATTAAATAAAAGAAAACGAACAATCCTCTTTGTCTATATTATTCAACAACCTGAAGAGTGTATATTCGGATGGATAAAAATAAGCGTTTTTAAAATGACAGTGTCAAAATTTGATTTTAAAAAGATAAAGAATTAAAAATGTATTTGAATTTGCTAACTGCCTTATCTTTTAAAAAGAAATTATTATTCAACAAAAAGAAAAGAAATTTAGTAAACTTGTATGATATATATAAGAACATCATATTTTAAACACATTTAAAATGTCTTAATTAAAAGTCAGTACTTAGTAATTTTATACTTCATCTACAAATAATGCCCAAGACTCCCTTTCTCTTTTCTAAATTGTACTTTGGGAAACCTTCTCTATACACTTCCTTTTTTTTAATCCCATCTTACTTCATATTTTATGCCCCTTTAAACTAAAATTATTTATCTTTTTTTTTTTTTTTAAAAGCTTGTATTTTACAATATCTAGAGAAGATTTACTGAGATCTAACATGTTAATTTTCTGAAACTATATAATTGGTTATTTATAAATATAAGTATCACATCCTTGATTTCCACTTTGGTAATGTTTAATTAATCACTTTTAGATAATCTAAAACATAGTTTAATATTTGACCTCTAAATTGTAGTTATAATTTATATATGGGTCCACTTTGAAACTGTTCTTTATGTGGGCTGGCTTATTTATTTATTTATGTTTGTGTTTTATTATTATTTTAAAGGAAAAGAGAACTATATATTAAATTACTTGGTAAATATACTATGCTATAAAATATAAAAATAATAAAAATAGAATATATTAGTTTAGGTTTGCAGATTTTATTTTATTATATTAAAGAAAATTGATACTTCTTCCAACAAAACTTAAAGAAGTTCTCATCATATAATGATTGGCTAAAAAAGAAATTATCCTAGGTTTACCCATTTCCTTTATCCCAATCTTTTCATAATTAAATCAAATTAATATAAAAAAAAAAATTAAAAGACTCCACTTTTGAAAATCAATGAAAACAGTGTTCTTATTATTAATTATTATTGCTAGGTCTTAAAAAGTGATTTTATTTAAAATATCATCAATAGTTTTAACATATTATTGCTAGGTTTTAATATTTAAATGAAGGTAGTTGAGTTTTAAAATCAATGACTATAAAAATTAAATATATGTATCTTGTCCTACAGAAGTGACAGTTAAGGATTAACATATTAGCAAAAATAACTAATTAATTACTATTATGATTTTTATCCATTAGTTATCTTGACCAATCTTTGGTAACAATGTATAAGCTTTTCTTCTTTCCCTTCCATCTTTTTACTTGTTAGCATGTTTGGTATTGCTTCTGAACTCGTCAAAAGTATTTTTTAATATCAAAAGCTCTTATAATTTTTTTTGTTCTAACTTATGATAGATTTTATAATTGAGTCTGATTCTTTGGAGTAATTCTTAATTTGGTGTAACGGAGGTATGAATAACATGATATCACTAATAAATTAGAAAATGACATATATGATTTAATATCCATCATTTTAGTTGTTTTTTAATATTTTAGCACGCGTGACAATGAATTATTGGATTGTTGCACGAATGACGTGGTACCTCCGTTGTATTGTATATTTTTCTCGATTCTTTGAACATAATTCAACTGATTAATAAAAAGCATAATATTAGGAAAAAAAATCTTTTGGTTAATTCGAGATTTACAAAATTGGTTGGTATCTCATCCGAGATTTTTGGGTCACCATAGATCTCCAGGCAAATAATTTAGATCAAAGTGCTCAAGATTATTGAAATCAATTAATAGTTTGATTACCAAACGCTAATGGGGACATCGGATTCAAGCATAAATTATAGCAAGTTAATTACTTACTTTGGAGTCCGAAGACACCAAAATTATTGGTTGAGAGTGTTGTCATCATAGAGATTATCAAAAAAGACAAAATCTTCTTCTATTAATAATGAAACGAAAGACGACAATGCAACACGTAAATTGGGAGCACTTACTTTGAAAGTCATAGGAGCCTAGTGATCTCAATTATTTGAGCTTATCAATTCTTGTAAAGATAACTATTTAATTTTGTTTTTACACATTATCAAAAATATATAAATCCTTAAATTTGTGTCACCAATCTCTCTAAATATTGAAAAGTGTAGTAAATTTCAATCTATCATGTAACAAATGTCTACTCCAAGTTGAATATATTTTTCATTCGTATATCTAATTTTGATACACTTTTGATATACTTTCCAATTTTTGGGTGGACTGATGAATTTTTTTTAAAAGATTTGTATGTTTTGATAACGTACTAAACATTTGGTATATGATTGATGATTTTCTTTTTTTAATAAATTAACACTAAATTAACAAAGTTCAAACAACATATATGTCAAAACATTGATCGCTAAACAGCAAGATTAATTTATTAATCTTGTCTTTCTTTGACCTATTTGTTGTAATTCTCTTATCACTGATGTAACACCCCGCCAAAGGCAGGATGCAACCGGCAGGAGATAGGTTGACCCATCTCCATAAGTCTTTGAATTTACCGAAAATTCGGCATGATGTATCCTAAAATTGGACTACTTGGATCACAGTCCAGTATCAAAGGGAATTTAAGAAGACTTTAAACAAATAAAAGGACCGCAGGTCCACAAAAATCTCATAAAAATCATATCCTAAGGGCTCCGCCCACATCATCTAGCAACACTCAAGGGCTATGTGCCCACCACATCATAAACCATCAAAATATTTACTAATATATATACAAACAGCGTGCTCAGCACGACAAAATAAAACAATAACCAGAATATCCTATGATTTTTAAACTTCTATAACTTCTCCCAGGACACTTGCGAGGGTGACTGCCGCTTGGGTGATCCGCGTCTCAAGCATGACTTCCAAAGCTGTCGAGGTTGACCAATCTGGAAGTCAACATGAAAAACTAGAAAACTGGTTTGGTGTGAGTTTTAAAAAACTCAGTAAGTAACCATGCTACCATAAACACACAAGTCAAATAAATAAACAGATTAACAAAATAAATAAATTATTACAAGTTTAAATTTACCAACTTTTATTATCCTTTATATTTTGCCATGACAAATTTTCAAATCTACATATTCACATATATGTCAATCTTTTAGCCAAACATCAAATCACACGAGCATCGACTCGAACATCACAAATAAGTCGTTTTACATTGAATCCATTTCCATTATTAATGGTGTGGAGTCCGACTTATTACACTTTATTACGATTAAACATTTGTTGAAATATCAATAAATTGTTGAAATAATCACACTTCTTTTAATTCGAAACATACTTCTCTTATATACATGCAAATACAATATCGTAATTCTTATACATATACGTACATATCATTACGACTGGCAAACACGTTTTACAAACTCTGGTATTCTCATCGGTTTCAAATCATCCATTCATTTCACATAAACATACACGATACATACATAACACGAGTTCCATCATACACATACACCCAGAAACATTTACGAACATCAAACAACCAACCACGAAGCACACACAACAACCATTACATCAAAGATCACATCATTCAACAACACATACATACGGCTGGCTTACACACACAATGCTCGTACGAGACTCATTACCTATTTTAGAATAAGTATGAGATGAATTTCATCCGAACGGATTCCTAACCAGCTCGACTACTATACTACAAGAACATTGACCAATTAAACATACACACATATCACTGAACACAAACTCATTGTACAATCTTTCAAACACAAGCACATCCATGACAATACTTTAAGCTATCATTCAAACACTCACATAATATATATGTTCAAACATATGAATATACATATTATTACGAACGCAAATATCATAACTTTAAAAATCCTTATATCTTTCATTTATCAAGCAAACATACTTAGTTTCCTATTTTCTATCTGAAAACCTTTGATACAAAACTTATTAATTACACATATTCATTTAAAAAGCATTTGGGTTATACCCATTCCTTATCCTGCTTAACCTCTTCAATCTCTATACATATAAATCGCATATATAAACAATAGCTACTTATTCAGATACCGTATTCATACATAACTAATGTCAAATAAAAAATCATGGTTTGTCCAATTTACCGATTTCATATAACAAACCTATACATACCTTATCATCAAACACATATACAAATATATGTTCATATACTTGTACATTTACCTATTCATTTACTTACACGTAATCATATCATTACAGGTTCATACCCTTACGTACATCTATATATACACATAGACATTATGCTCATCAAACATTTCACATCACATCAAAGCATAAATAAAAATTCATACATGTGGCAGTCGATAAGCTTAACTATAAGTAATCTTGTACCCCGTACTCAAAATCCCCTCTTAACTGTTCTCTTTTATCCTAACATGTTAGTCGTCTATATTTATGTATATATGTATGTGTATATATAAATATTTAAAACACAAATTCACCAATTCAAGTTCTCGTCACATGGGTTACTTACCTAGCTTCACGAGCACGCCAGATCCTAGTCAAGTCTGCCAAACAAATGGCGAAACTGTTGGACAATTATGACCCATAGCATCACTGTTTGTAAAAGACATGGTGTTCTTTGTACAAATTAACTATGTGTCAAAGGAAATTGCTCTTTTATCATTTTGTAATTGGATTACTTGAATATATAAATGATAAAAGTCCATATGATTAGTACCAGATTAATGAGATATGAGACAATATTAATCCACGAAAGGTTTAATCATTAAATATCCCTAGTCGTAGTATTATCGAGACTGGACATCGATAATACGGAATAGGCTAGTATTGCACTTGTGCGCGTTATGGAAGCTTAACGACATAGTTCCCATATATTTAAGTATATGATACTTATGCAAGTGTGATATGAGGTTCTGTTAGCCGTTGGATTGGGAATAGCTTCGTTGTAGATAGACCCCTCAGAATCCCATTGGTAGTATGACTATGTGTCTATGGGAATCTGAATCAGGGTAGGTGTATGTGGTCTTAACCTGAGACTTGCATCGCTAATACTTGCGACAATCAGTAAACTTTGGTTTTGGTCGTCCGGAGCTTTAACAAGTTCTGTGTATGCCTCTTCTGGGTATACTGAGAATCGTAGCATATTGGTGTAGGGGTTTTTAGGGGCTAAGTCCGGTAACGCAGCGGAAACGGTGGAAAATCAAATTTTTCGATTTCAAAACTTTTTCTCGGATTAATTAAATAAACATATTTATTTAATATTCCAATAATCAAATTATGAAATAAAATTCAATAAATCATATTTAAGTGAATTTACCAAATTACCCTTACTTGGTATTTTTGTCCATTTTAGTCCGAAATTGATCAAATCAATTTTGAATGATTCTAAATCATTTCTAAGATGAACTTAGCATGTTCCAAACATCAAAACACCAAAGCAACCAAAATCCCCAAATTTCATGCATTTGGCCGAGAGCCTCACAAGGGGTCCAATTTGTGTATTTTGTCATTTCATGCTTCAAAACACATCAAGATGTAATCCAATCAACATGAAACTTTATATGCATCATATACACATCCAACTACACAACATAAATGAAAAGCCCCAAATTTGGAATTGGTCATGAACCCTAATTTTTCAATTTCTTCAAATTGGACAAATTAGACCAAATAGTTTAAATCAATTACTTTAATCATCATTCTTCCATCCAATCAAAGTCTCAACACAATGAAACAACTCAAGATCAAATTTATGTCATCTTAGAGTGGATCAACAACTCTAGATTAGCAACAAGGTTTCCAAAACCATAAAAGAATGCTTACAACTACAATAGTCACAAGCTTCATTCATCACACATGCTCAACACTTCCAACAAAAATTCCATCATCAAAAACACAAAGAATAAAGAAAAGAATAACTTAAGAACATCACAAGATGTTGCCTAAATCATAAGGAACATTTTCTTATCTAATAGTAAGTTGGAAAAACTTACTAAATCCAAGCTTTTTCTTTAGTTTCTTCTTTTCTTCCTCACTTGCTTCTCTTGTTTCTTTAATGGAGTTCTTTGTAAAGTGTATTAGGTTAGAAAATAAATGAAATGAAAAACAATATATACTTGTTGACCAAATGGCCTTGGCCGAATTTCAACAAGCAAATACAAGAGTTGTAATTTCAATTTCATTTGATTTAAATCTTATCAACTTGATAAAATATCTAAATAACACTTTATAGATATTTATATTAAGTCAACAAAGGCAACTTAATCATTTAAACCAAATATCCAAATGTTAAGATATTTATATTTTAATTAATTTAATCATTTAACAATTAAATAAATAATTAATTAATTAAATACAAATATATTAAATATATGTATTATATTTACATTAATTATCAAATACATATATTTATTTAGGATATAAGTCAAATATCTCAATTTGACTATTAATTAATGTGTATTTAAATTAATCAAGTATTAAATGTAAATACACAATAATTAATCAAATGACTATCGGGTCCCTTTTAGCACGTATCTTGCGTTTAACCTTTAAACGACTTTATAAATAATCAATATTATTTAATAATGTTGCTCTAGTGCTCTACGAATATATTTCATTATTGAGACTCTCTAGATTCAGGTATATCCGTCACGAAATCAAATTTCGTGTCCATAATTTATCCACCCATAAATTATGACGATCACGAATAATCTCGCTGAATCATACAGGTCGAGGTCATGGAAAATGTATAATTCCTCCGTCACAGGTATCCGGATAAATCCCAGAGATATAGATGTAAACGTCAAATCTCTATGGGGATTATCCAGTCGACTATTCTATTAGCAATCTCTAAAAGAATGTTTAGAACTAGCTTCTAAAGTTTACCACGGGCACGTGGTTTTATCTGATTGCTAATCAATGGACTACCTATGCTCTGGTACACAGAACTGACGGATCATATCTTGATACACATAGGACACCCTGAGGATCTATCTACACCCAACGAACAGACGGAGGTCTGATCTAATAGATCGGTGACGTGACTGCCATCTAAGTGTAGAAGATGTCTCATGTGCCCACAATGGCATCTTAAGTCTAAGAATCACAAGTGCTACTCAACCCGAGAAGATTCTTATTGACGTGGTGTACCATCCATTAAGAATCTTCGGTGAGTCGTTCAGTGTTTATCCGCTATAAACACCTACACGTCTATACTAGTCTCCAAGACTAATGGTTCATTGAGAAACCATTGGAATCATATATTCCAGTATATGACATGTACTGGTCTCAACGGGTTTACTATACTGACCAAGTAGTGTAAACCTTGACCAGGAACAGTCTGAGAATGACAACATCATGATACTACTCAATGTCAGTTGCGACGCTTTTGCAACAGTACCATGACTAATCATTCTAAGGTCATTTCGTCTTTACCATATATAAAGATAGATTATATTATAGAAACTGCATATATTATTCATAATAATAATGTTTTACAGAAGTATTCAAAAGAAATACAACCGGGAATTGGCGCTATGAGCACCAACCCCAACAATTGGGTGTGATGTCAAGATGGAAGTATCACTTCAGTCATATGGAGATGATGATCACACAGAGATACAAAACTTGTACTCTTAAATGCTGCAGCTATGGGGATAGTATGACTAGGTCATGATTATCCGATTACAGAGACTAGTTGCTAGTGATCCGATATATGCTTCGTTCGAGGCAGACACAATTCCAGCCCTAGGCCTAACATGTGACATCAGATACTGGATCGTAATACGCAATACATTGTATACTACACCTGATACAGATGATATATATTCTATGTTGAATATATATTTATGGAGAATTGGGTAGGCACATTGTTTTGCTAGAAGCTAACCATGTCTTGTAAGTCGATAAGAATGTGATACCGGGTACACACGTGTTCGGATAGTCCGATGATCGTCTTTACTGCCAACATATCCAGGGATCTCTTGGGTCGCTTCCCAAAGATTCACCGATGATATTTGACTCGAACAGAATTAATCTAGGATTAATTATGAGAGAGAAAATTAATCTGGGATTAATTCGACTAGAGGATAGAACGCGATTAATTTGGAATTAATCGGCAAAGTAAATTTAATTGTGAAATTGGATTTTACTATTTAATTTATTTAATTGGGCTAAAATAATATATCAGATATATTACTTGAAATTGGATTTCAATACGGAATTAAAATTGGATTTTAATTCAAGCGAACGAATTAATTTGGAATTAATTCGTAAGCGACTTTCGTAATAATTTTGCTATGCATTATTATTTAATTAAATTGGATTTAATTACGTAGCGACGGAAAATTCGTTTAGTCGGATTAAACGAACTGGGCCCAAAGTGTGCTGTGTAAGCCAACTAGATTTGGAATTAAATGGGTGGGACCCATGACTTACATCACTAGTCACTATTGGTGATGGAAGTAGTTGGCAATTTTAAATGCAAAGTCTTTCACACAAAACACACATGTTTGGTAACAAGTTGGACTAATTATTCACTCTCTTCCCAAAAATCATCTCATTGCCGAATTCATATCCATTTGGAAGGGAAAATTTTTTCTTTCAATTTTGTTCCATTTTTGGACAAATCTAACACTTTGGAGTCAAAGAAAGGTGATAGGGAAACTCACTATTGAGTTTGGAATTCAAATTAAAGGCTTGGAGCTTCTACATCTAGACCCGGCCACGGTTCCGGTTCGGAACCGAAACCTAACCGGTTGGAATCGGAAGGTTCCGGTTCTGGTTTCGGAATCGGAACCGTTGGCGATCGGTTCGGTTGAGGTTCGACCCCAACTAGAACCGGTCGGAACCGGTGGAATCGTACGGTTCCACCGGTTTGACGGTTCCAACAGGAACCCTTCCCCAACGGCTAGGATTCATTTTTCATTATTTCAACACACCAAATTCTCAACTCTCTCATTTTCTATAATTCTCTTATTCTCAATCTCACTTCAATATAATTCTCTTATAATCTTATTCTCAACCTCAATTAATTAGTTATTATCATTCGTAATTAGTCAATTTTCTTATTTTTCTTCCTAATTTCTCAAACGAAAAATGGCAAGCTCATCTGAGAACATAATGTCAAATATGCATACCCTAAGAGAGCGGCCCTAATGTCGGTGCAGAATCACGGAGAAGAGCAGTTAAGGCTCGTTCCTCGGATGTTTTCAAAATTCATTTTCATTTGGAACGCCTAGAAGATAATACACAACGAGCAATTTGCAACTATTGTGGGGTTATCTATAAATTTTCTGGTGGATACGGCAATATGATCAAGCACCTGGAAAGACATCATCCGATTGAACTTGGAATTGATACGACGCAAACTCAAATGGCCAGGTACGCATCATCTAGTAGAGGTACGAGTGCTTTAGATTTATTTAAATATTCTGATGCAAAAAATAGAGAAGAATTTTCGAAATTAACTTGTATGGCACATCTTTCTTTAAGCTTTGGTGAAAAACTTCATTTTACTAATTACGTGCATAATGCTTTAAACCCTTCTGCATGTAGAATGACTCGAAACACAACAAAACGTCATATTTTCAAATTATATGAAGATGGTAAAATTATTTTAAATGAAATATTTAAAGAGATGAAAGGTCGTATGTCTATATGTTCTGATATTTGGAGTGACCATTGGCAAACACACTCATACATGGGTGTGACTTGTCATTGGATTGATGCATCATTTACCATGCAAAAATGACTTATTGCATTTAGAGTTTTTGATGACCAACATACTGCACATAATATTTATAGAATGATGAAGGTAATTTTTGATGAATATGGTTTAGTAGAAAAAATTTTAACAATTGGATTTGATAATGCATCTGCAAATACTGCATCCATCAATGATTTAAAAGAAATATGTCAACCAAATTTAGGGGGTCGGTTTTTTCATATTCGTTGTACATGTCATGTCCTTAACTTATGTGTGCAAGACGGTCTAAAATTATTATCACCTTTCCTTGATCCAATTAAAACGGCTCTTAACTGTATTTGGTCATATTCTCAAGTTAGGAGAGAATGGACGAAGTTTTATAAAATAAATGGTATTAAACCGATTAAATTTTCAAGAGATGTTCCAACACGTTGGAATTCAACTTATTTTCTTTTATGTCAAGCATTTCAATACAAAGATGCATTATGTAGTTTTTTTCTCAACATGTTCAAAATATAACACTTTATCCTAGTCAATGGGATATTTGTGAATTTTTTTAGATATTTTAAGAGTTTTTAATGATGCTACTTTAGTTTTTAGCGGTGTTTATTATCCTACAGCACATTTATTTCTTCTTGAGAGTTTGAATATTGTTGGCACTCTCGATGAGCATGTTGACAGTAGCAATCCTAATGATATTGTTTTGTTCGAAGCCATTACTGCTATGAAGGTAAAATGGTTGAATCATTTTAGAGAAATTCCTTTACTTTATCTTATTGCTGCTGTTTTTGATCTTAGATTTAAATTAGAAGGTTTGAATGGTGCTTTACAAGCTTATTATGGTTATTTAGGAATATTATATGAAATTGATATTACAAGATTAATGACGAAATTAAGAAATGATTTAATTGTTTTATTTAATGATTATATTGTAAGATATAACTTAGGAACATTAGGTGAATCTAGTAGTAGCGAACTGGTAATTCAAACAAGACTTAACGTAGGGGATCTTTGGTTATTGCAACGAAATAAAAAAGCTAGGGATACGACAACTAATAACCATGAATTAAATAATTATTTATCTACAAATTTTGAGTTTTCTAATGAAAGTTTATGCAGTAAAAATTTTAAAATCCTTGAATAGTGGAACTGGCATCAAAATATATATCATGTTTTATCAATTATTGCTAAAGAGATATTGGCAGCACCTATTTCCACCGTTGCGGTTGAGTAAACCTTCCGCTTGGGAGGTAATATATTGGAAGCTAGGCGATCTTCATTACATCCAAGCACTCTAGAAGCAACAGGTCGTGTGGATGATTGGACTCAAGCTGATCTGAGACAACAAGAAGATGCCCCCGATGATTTTGAAGATTTGTTCGATAATGCATCTGCAAGTGCAACAACAAGTGCAAGCGGAATCGGAACTGAAGGATCAACTGATAATGATGATTGATAATTGTAAAATTGCAATTTACAAAGGGGATATGTCTTAAAATTGTAATGGAACTACGTGAGCTTTGATTCCTCTCACCCTTGGAGGATACATAGGCAACTTAAATTTTTAAAAATTTAAGCTCAAGCTCTTCAATGTAATAATTTTTTTTATTTATAAAATTAATCTCATTTATTCTAATTAATTTTCAAAATTAAAAAAAAAGGTTTGGAACCGAACCGGAACGGGAACTGAACCGGTCGGTTCTGGTTCGGTTCAAGGTTCCGGTTCCACTTAAGTGTGGAACTGGAAACCGGCCGGTTCGGTTCGGTTCCGAACCGGAACCGAACAGCCAGCCGGGTCTATCTACATCCATCAAAGTTTTTGAAACTTTTTCAACCAACCATTGTAAGTATTCCGCAACTTTCTTTGGTAAATTCACACTTGAATCAATGTTTAGAATCATTGGGCATGTCTAGGACACTAACAGAAACATCGTTAGAATCACAACTTATGAAATTCTCGACTTAACTTTGACAAAGTGCCGGATCTTTCCGGGGCGACCTGAACAAATTTGATTTCAACACTTTCAGTTTCAGTAGTCTTAAAACATCATATAACTAACTCAATTCATCAGTTAACTTAAATTATCGATTAACACATTTTTTTGGAAAATCTTCCGAAAATATTTCTTCTAACACTACGGAAGGATCCTGAACCCTCCGAACTTACCCGGATTTATCCAAACATATTTGTAATATCATATATAACTCGTAACTATCGTTAAAATCAAAGCACATCATTATACGCAAAAATTCACTTTCACAGGAAACTTGCATATTCTATCGGATCAACCAAACTCGTTCCGTTTTCACTCGGATTCTACCGAATGCTCATATTCAATATACTAATACTCAAACAATTCAATTTATATCAATACTCTACTCTACAAAGCTACTGGATACATGCGAACATTTAATGGAAAACTTGAACTTACCGATTTTTACCGGGAGGTCTTACCGAAATTTTGAGGCCATATACGGACTCCAAACGATCCCACGAACACGCTAGAATAGAAGAAATTCCAATCGGAGTTACTTTTCATTATGGGTCACTATTAATTTAAAATTTCTTCTCTCTATTCATGTGTAACCAAAGGCCATTCCGTAAAACCGACATCTCAACCTTTTAATACTCTATGAGAGCTTCAATTTGGCGGGTGGCTCAGGCTGTGAAATGAGGCGACGAGCCTGGATCTACAAAACCCGCCACGCGGGTCCTTTTTTTCTCCTTCGCCGTTCACCGGCGTCTTTGCCTCGTCGCCGGCAATCAGCAGATGCGCGGTGGCCGGATGTTTCCCCTGCACCGGCGCGCCATCCAGCTGTGGCCGACTGGCCACCGGCGCAACCAGATGCCATCCTTGCATTTTTTGGGAAGGGGGGTCGAATGGGAGATGTGTGAAGCTTATGCCATTTTGGCAATTTCATGAAACTTAGAAGTATATATAGAGAAGTTTTTGTAATTTACATTCAGACCCCCAAAAATTGCATTCAAGCCCCTATCATGGAACTTTCTAGAAATTTCATATTTTTGAAGCCCTTTTGATGTAAATTTTGAAAATTGTTCAAAACTTTCATCTCAGAAAAACGAGTCTGATGGTTCAAGAATCAGCTCAATCGGAGTTTGTTTGAAAGTTTTATAGCTGAAACAAGAATCTTTTATACGTAGAATGATAAAATTAGAAATCGCGTAAGTGGTTCTAGAAACCACGCGTTTTCTAATGCGACCAAGCTTCACTTTAAAATATTCCGAACTATTTCCCAACACATATACTCTGATTTTCGATTACCATCGCGTTCTAAATTCTTAACTTGAATTCGGAAATCTTCTCGCACTGATCTGAAAAAATCGGGATATTTCATCCTCCTCTCCTTATAAAAATTTCATCCTTGAAATTTCTCTGTGCTTACGTCCAATCATTCGGAACCGAACATACGTCCATTACATTTTTATCCACATTTGCAAGCTATCTCACCTTACACCTTATCAAAAGTTACGTATCTCACACTCCAATACAAACTATGTTATTTCAAAATGAAACATATCGAATCTTATATTTTATACCCATAACACATCAAACTTATCATCCATATTCACACTCATCCATAGAACCATGCTCAAACCGTTTCACACTCATCCATCCACAAAAAGAAAGTCAAACATGGATTCTATATAGCCAATCACATACATCATCCGAAACGAGGGACATAACACATGTTCTTTACAAACAACCAAATACGGTTTCAAAACAAAAACTTAACACGAATTTCATACTATCTCTTTCGTCCATAATATAAAACGGAACTCATTCATTTCACATGATGTCATTCTATATCATATATTCAAACGACATCAATATCAAAGTTTACATACGTACATATCCAATCGCACATACAAGTTTGTATAGCTGACCACATAGCACACATAACCATCAATATACTAATAAGATCCATGTCTAACTATAAACTTACATACATATTCTTATAACGAACATAATCTTTTATATCAACCAATACATCTATTGTCACAGCCAAAAGTGAAATAATCTTACATGCTTTTATGATGTTGATAGTATGAAATCTGTCAACATCTATCATTATTTAAAATAGAAAACGTAAAACAATATCTTTTAAAAACCATTTCGAAAATATATTTGAAAAACTCTTTTACTGTAATTAAAATCAGTTTCAAAATCCATTATCGTAAAACCATTTCGAGCATCCAGCATAACTCATTGGACGAAACATAAACAAGCGCCCAATGGCCGAATCACGCGCACAGATCGGACAATGGACGAAACGATCCCTTGTCGACAGAGGGTCGGGTCGGCCCACTGCAGTTGGGCAAACCCCTATACAAGCATCACAGAGAGTCAAAAACATAAAATCTTCAAACACCGTGACAGAAACATATCATCTCGTATAATATCATAAACAATGCCGAAATGCATCAAATCAAAATGTAATTCTTTTGAAATCATTTTCCCCAAGAAAAATAAATATGTAAATTCAAAAATAAATCTTTAATGCGAACTTTTCAAAATACATATCGATCATACACTGCTCAGTTGCGCGCATAGACCGGATAATGTACGTACCATGTCGACAAGGTAGTGGGCCAGCCATTTTTCGATGGTCTAGACCCCATAACAAGCGCCCTGGGGTCCAATCCGGAACGAAACATTGATGTTCAGAATCTGCTATGAGCAGGATACTGACTTCAATTGAGATTTATCTGTGAATTGGAAACTGGACGAAAGTCACTGTTTTAACCGTAGATACCTAATTTTAGGCACTACCCTCGGGTGTGTACTTAAATTAGGGAACTGTTATAATGTAACTAGTTTGACTAGAAACATTATCTTTATATCAGTGTTTAACCCGCTGCGGTTGAACCTTTATATTTTAGAACACTAAAGTGTTTCATTATATAAAGATGATATTGAGATAAACACATTAGATGTGAATAACATCATTTATATTTTGAATATAAATAAATCTCAAAAGAATATAATGTGACAAACAAATAGCTCGAACTGATTTGATCAGAAGAAACTTAATTGTGGCATTGTTGTCTGAGACACAATCAAATAAGACTTGTATATCCACACTTTTGAAGAGTGGGTACTCGGAATGATTTGATTCTATTCAAATAAAGTCTACGAATCTAGTTTATTGGGTAATATGCCTATAACATTATTTACTTGGTAAAAGTGTAAATGCGACTGATCTGTTAGCCCTAGTTCATAGTGAAGCAAGTGGGCCCATGTCTAGCTAGGCTAGAGGTGGATATGAATATTTCGTGACCTTTACGGATGTGGCATCGCGTTATGGTTATGTGTTTCTTTTAGAACACAAATCGAAAACTTTTAAAGTTTCGACAAGAAATATACAAACAGATCGGCTAAAGTATTAAACTGTCACGGTAAGACCGTAATGGAAAATACTTCAGCAATAAGTTTCTAATATACTTGAAAGAGTATAATATTCTTTCAATGAGGACTCCTCCCGGAACACGTCAAAGTGACGGTGTGTCCAAACCGAGTAACCGAATTTTGTTGGACATGATAAGGTTAATCATGAGTCGCTCTGAGCTACCATTTCCTTCTATGGATAAGCATTTAAACAGTGCAGAACTTATTTTGAATAAGGTTCCATAATAGTCTGTTTGACAGATATCATATTAGATATGAAAGGGAAAGAAACCGGGGTTCTCATTCCTGTAAATTTGGGAATGCTAGGCATATGTTTGGATGATACCAAACCAAAACCCAAATTGGATAAGTGCCAAATTGTAGGTTATCCTATGGATACATAAGTATAGTACTTATACAACTCACAAGAGAACAATTAGATTGTTGCTCGCCATGTGGTTTTCCTAAGAGGAATATCGATATACATTGGTAAGTGGGAGGATAGTATAACTCGATGAAAATCGGAGTGATACTGTTTCAGGCACCGAATCCTCAATGGAACACAAATAGTTCATCAAGAATGAAACTATACCATAATCTTCGAATACACAAGAACCACGTATGTCGGAGAGAGTCAGAAAACAACCTGGGGTATGGGTTTCTGATCTCACCTCATAAAGATGTCAATCTTATTGAGGTATACCAACTGACTACGTATGAGGAAGTGATACAAGGTATCGACTCCCTATTATGACAAAGTGTCATGAGTCCGAAATGGATTCAATGTATATCAACTTAGTTTGGATACTAGTTGATGTGCCGCAAGGCATTGTGCCTATTGGTACTTATAAGTCTTCAAGGAAGACATACATGGAAGGCAACATATCAACATATAAAGCTAGGCTTTTAGCGGAAAGGTATCGTTATCAACATTGTGTTGATTACGATTTAACCTTTTACCTGTTGCCACGGTAAATCCATTTGGATAATGCCTGCTAAAGCTGCGTGTTTCATTTATGAAATATGACAGCTGAACGGGGAAAATCGCTTTCCTGAAAAGGAAACCTTTTGGAGGATGTTTACAACATCCTGTCGATTTTGTCGTACCAAAACTAGCAAACAAGGTTTGCAGGTTATTCGATCCATGTTTGGATTGAAGCAAGCATTAGGTTCTTGGAATTATCGTTTTGATGTAATCATAATGGTTTATGATTTAATTCAAAACGAAAATGATTCTTGTGTATATAAGAGGGTTAGTGGGAGCGCACTGACAGTGGATGTCTTATAAAATAATGATAATATGTCATTTCTTGGAAATGATATTCCTAAATAACAATCGGTGAAAGCTTGGCTTTCGAGAAAACTCTCCGAGAACTCGTACATTGAAAAATGTACGCGACCTTGTGTTTCATACACTTTGAGCATATGGATTCACAATCAGGACAATCCTAGTGATAGTCATTGGATTGATGTTAAGAACATCCGTTAGTATCTTAGAGATCTAAGGATGTTGTCTTAACTATGGAGAATGAGAACTTGAAGTGACTGAGATCACTACTGCAAGTTTCCTAACCGATAAAGACGACTAAAAATCGCAAACGGTACTATACAGTTTGAATAATGGAACAGTGAGCTGTAAATCTTCGAAGCAAGATATTGTTACCGTATAAACAACAAATGCGGGTTATTGCTGCAGCTAAGGCGGCAATAGAAGCTTTATAGGTCGATAAATAAATCTATTTAGATTAGATATAGTTATGTTAGCAGCTGAGCTAGGCGTCAGCACAGGCTAAAGAATTATTGGTCTTATCAACGATCCAGATATATACTTCGATATTCATCTGATTCATTCGGATCATACATCGTGGCGATGTGATGATCGAATAAATCGCATCAGACGATAATCATGTAAATCCGCTGACGAAAGCCTTTTCTCAGCAGTTTGAGCCAACCGTACATAGTTCGGTTCTAAGACACTCGAGTGACTGGCTATAGGCCAAGTGGGAGATTGTTGGACAATTATGACCCATAGCGTCACTATTTGTACAGATCATGGTGTTGTTGTACACATTAACTATGTGACAAAGGATATTGCACTCTTATCATTTGTGATAAGATCACCTAGATGTATAAATGATAGGAGGTCCATGTGATTTGTTCCTGGATTGAGAATGATATGAGACAGTATCAATCCACGAAGGATAAATCATTAATATCCCTAGTCAGAGTATTATCGAGATTGGACATCGATAAATACGTAAAAGACTAGTATTACACTTATGCGCGTTGTGAGGGCACAACGGCATAGTTCTCTTATATTTAGGTATAAGATACTCATGCAAGTGTAATATGAGGTTGTGTTTTACCGATGGTACGGGAAACAGCTTCGCTCTGGATAGACCCCCTCAGAATTCCATTGGTAGTATGACTATGTGTCTTTGGAAGTCCGAAATCAGGGTAGGTGTATTTGGTCTTAACCTGAGACTTGCACCGCTAATACTTGCGACAATCAATATACTTTGGTTTTGGTCGTCCAGGGCTTTAACCGGTTTCTGTGTAAGCCTCTTCTCAGTATATCGAGAATCGTAGTGTGTTGGGTGTGATGTCAGGACGGAAATGTCACTCCAGTCATATGGAGATGATGATCGCGTATGGATACAGAACTGGTTCTCTAAAAAAGTTGCAACCGTTGGGATAATATGACTTGGTCATGATTATCCGATAATAAAGAGACTAGTTGCTCGTAATCCGATATATGCTTCGTACGGGGCAGACACTGTACCAACCCCAGGCCTTGCATTGATCATCTGATACTGGATCGAAATACGCAATACTACGTATACTACGCCTGATATAGATCCTTTATTCCTTTAAGGATATTTATGGAGAATTGGGTAGGCATGGCGCTTTGCTAGAAGCCAACATTGTCTTGTAAATCGGTACAAATATAGTACTAGGTACTTATGTGTTCGCATAGTCCGACGACCGAATTTACTGCCAACATGTCTGGGGATCTCTTGTGTCACTTCCCGAAGATTCACCGATGACGTATGACTCGCACTTTTATTAATATGGGATTAATTAGATGAGAGAGAAAATTAATATGGGATTAATTGAGGAGATATTTTATCTGGGATAAAATATCATTTAAAGAGAGATAACGATTAATTTGGAATTAATCGGTAAATTATTATATTTGATATATTAAACGAAATTGGATTTCGACGTGGAATTAAAATTAGATTTTAATTCGGGCGAACGAATTAATTTAGAATTAATTCGTTAGCGACGTTAATAGTAACTTCGCTAGGCGTAATCATTTTATTACGTCGCAACGGAAAATTCGTTAATTTGGAATTAGCGAACCCGAGCCCGGGATTGTTTGCAAGCGCATTCACATTTCGAATGCGAGTACGGCACCCAAGTCAAATCAAACGTCAAATCATTAGTCGCATCAAGCGTCAAATCACTTCTCACTTTGAGTGATGTGACTTGACAACTTGATTGAAAGATGTGACTTGATGGGAGTTGATGGAAAGCATTTGATGGCTTGAAAGACATTTAATATTATTTTATTAATGGTATTTGACTTTCAAATTTGTGTATTTGATACACTTAATTCCATTACACAAAAACCATCTCTCTCTCTTCACTTATTCTCCCTCTCATTCTCGGCCTTGGAGGCTATTTTCTCCTCTGGTTTTCTGCAGTTCACTGAGAGACAAAGAGAAAAATGGGAAGCATAAAGTTGCAATTTTGTGGCAAAATCGGGAGTGCTAGCACACTACGAAGTCATGCGAATGTGATAGGGAAGTCCACCCAATGAGCCGGGAATCATTTGACGAAGTTTGGAGCTTGATTCTTGAAGCTTGAAGCCCAAATGGAGGAGATCAAAATTAGCCAATGCCGAGCAGTTCACAGTGAGCAGAAACCGAGTTTTGTTGCCTCCCGCGTCGCTCAACCGATCGATGTGAGTATTTCGCAACTCCCTCATTGTATTCGCACTTGTTTCATGCTTGTTTATTGATCCTTGGGACCTTAGCAAACTCCAACAATGGTATCATGAGCAAGGAAAAGCATGAAATTGATTTAGGGCTTAAAATTGGGTAAATTGTATTTGAGCATGTTTTAATGAAATTGGATGAATTAGTATGCTTAAATATGTTTTAATTGAAGATTGATTGGATCAATTTGTTGAAATTTTGTTTGGAACAAATTTGCCAAAAATTTTGGTGTTTGCCGAAAATGTGAAGTGCCCTAATTGTCTAGGAATTTTGTTTTTTGATTCATTGGATGTCTTGAAAACAATTGGGGATATTAATTTAATGTTGGATTGAATTTAATTGGATTGAATTTGATTTGGACACAAAATTTCCCCTTGGCCGAGACTTTGTTTAGCATGAATGGGTTTGATTTTTTGTTAAATTGTGTTGGACATGATTTAATGATGATAAGCATGATTAATTAGGCTAATTTGATGTTTTGGAAATATTTATTTGGATAATTAATTATGTTATGCACTTTGTGTAATTAAATTGGGAAATTGGATTTTTGGAATTTAATTATTTGTGCCTTAAATTGGATTTGGGCTTGTTGTGTTGTAATTGGGCTTATTGGGCTTGGTTGTACCAAGATGGATTTAGGTAAAATTGGTTGGATCCAATTAGGCCCAAAATCGCTTCCATAAAGCCCAAATGCGACTAATGGACCCTTAAAGTTTAATTGGGCCTAATGGGCCAAAATTGATTTCTGGCCTTATGGGGTAACTCCCGGATTGGATTTTGGTTATTCGGTTTGACCCGAGTTGACCAAAATTCCACGCCTTAAGAAATTAATTAAAAGCCCATTGCACTTTAATTAAATTGACGTTGGACGTTAATCGGGCTTTGAGACCCGTAACGATTAAATTTGGAATTTAAATCGTAAAGGTTTATTAATAAAGTGTAGTATTTAATTTGGAATTAAATAGCGAATTAGTATTAAATACAAATTGAATTGGATTTAATTATGTAGTTTAATTTAATTCAAGAATTCGTACTTTGAGTACTTATTCGCAAAACGAGTTTGACTCGAACAAAATCAAATCGTTGTTTGAACATTGGATGATCACTAATTATCAGATTAATTAATTTGATTAGATTGATTGATAACATGCTTGTGTGAATACATGGTTGCGATGCATGAATAATGTATATCGGATGGATATTAGATGGGTAGGGCAATTTTAGAAATTATTGTAATAAATTTGGAATTTATTAATTGGACCTGCGTGTCCAGCCTTATTACCTCCTTATTCTTTGTATTCTCTTCTCACCTATTCCCCTCAATGTAAATTAGGTTTCTTTAAAAGTGTAGTGTAACGGGTAGAAGTAATACATGTGCTAGCGGGAGAGAGAAAGTGAGAGATTTGATCTAGGATCATTGTGTAAAGTATCCATTCGCATATCATTATTATTTTATTTATATGCGCTTTATTATGTGTTTAGAATGCATGTTTAAGGGTGTATGATGATGAGACCTTAACAAAGATAATAAATTGGTTGCCAATTTGCACTCGAAAAACCCTCGCAAAATATTAAGCATTTTTCCTTCCATTGAGTGATTCTCACTCAAGATCCGAGACTTGCATTGGCTTGTTGGCCAAAGTCAAGGCCTTTGTCCGTCAAGGATGTGTTTGAATCACGAGAGCTTTGTTCCATATTGGTGTCTTGTCCAAGTTGTGGTTTGTTGGCCAAAGTCAAGACCACTTCTTGTCCATCGACATTGATTACGAAGCTTTCCATGGTCAATGGGTCGCGCTTGACTGGGATCACTAAGTTTGTTGTGCCAAATCCAAGGCTTAGTTGATTCATAGGAAAAAGATTAGGCAATACATTGGATGTATTGGCATATATAAGATATATGTTTCAGACTTGGATGTCCCCCTACTGGATCTAGGAATTGGATTGGATCCAATTGATCTTAGAGATCTTCCTAGTTAATTATCATACAATTTTTTGGCCAAAGTCAAGATTGTGTGATATTTAACGGGATCCTAGCCCGCTAGCAAACACGGTTTCCCAAGTACTTGACAAATGGTTAGAGGCTCGCCGAAAAATAGTGGGAGGCAAGAATTGAATTTGCAATATTAGTTTAATTACTTGCCATACGCGCTCATTCAAATATCATTCGTCATATAAATTAAATGTTAGTTGGACCTAAGCCCGGAGTTAAGCAAATAGTAGAGCATAATCTTTGGAAGATTTATGTGATGATAACTTTAGTGCTTAATCCATTAAGTTTGTCGCAGTAGACTCTTTAATTTCTTAATCATAAATATGGATTAGATCCTTAAAGTATGATAATGAAATTGAAGGATCTTCAAAGAATCTATCCTTGGAATCTTAGAAGTACTAAATTGCAATACTTAACTCTTGGAGAGTTAATGACTATTCTCAAGGAGATAAAGTCAAAATTTGCAATTAGGCAAGTAGCGCAAGACACACCTTACTTCGATATTCTAGAAGGCCAAGACTTGGCCAAAGTCTTCTGGAGTGTTGAAAAGGGCAAAGGCAAAATCATTATAATCTTCTGGGAAGATAAAAGACATATCCCAAAATGTCTGCCTAATTGTGGCAAACAGGATCGCGGAAGTGTGACTGCCGTTTGGACAAAGCAGACATGAAGGAATTGAAGAACGAGCAAGGCTCTGACTTCAAATATATTTGTCATAAATATATTCACTACTAGTATTAAAATTGGATTTTAGATACTTAGTGTGAAATATATATATATATATATATTGATGTTCAGAATCTGCTATGAGCAGGATACTGACTTCAATTGAGATTTATCTGTAAACTGGAAACGGGACGAAAGTCGTTATTTTAACCGTAGATACCTAATTTTAGGCACTACCCTCGGGTGTGTACTTAAATTAGGGAACTGTTATAATGTAACTAGTTTGACTAGAATATTATCTTTATATCAGTGTTTAACCCGCTGTGGGTGAACCTTTATATTTTAGAACACTAAAGTGTTTCATTATATAAAGATGATATTGAGATAAACACATTAGATGTGAATAACAGCATTTATATTTTGAATATAAATAAATCTCAAAACAATATAACGTGACAAACAAATAGCTCGAACTGATTTGATCAGATGAAACTTAATTGTGGCATTGTTGTCTGGGACAGAATCAAACAAGACTTGTATATCCACACTTTTGAAGAGTGGGTACTCGGACTGATTTGATTCTATTCAAATAAAGTCTACGAATCTAGTTTATTGGGCAATGTGCCTATAACACTATTTACTTGGTAAAAGTGTAAATGCCACTGATCTGTTAGCCCTAGTTCATACTGAAGCAAGTGGGCCCATGTCTAGCTAGGCTAGAGGTGGATATGAATATTTCGTGACCTTTACGGATGTGGCATCGCGTTATGGTTATGTGTTTCTTTTAGAACACAAATCGGAAACTTTTAAAGTTTCGACACGAAATATACAAACAGATCGACTAAAGTATTAAACTGTCACGGTAAGACCGTAATGGAAAATACTTAAGCAATAAGTTTCTAATATACTTGAAAGAGTATAATATTCTTTCAATGAGGACTCCTCCCGGAACACGTCAAAGTGACGGTGTGTTCGCACCGAGTAACCAAATTTTGTTGGACATGATAAGGTTAATCATGAGTCGCTCTGAGCTACCATTTCCTTCTATGGATAAGCATTTAAACAATGCAGAACTTATTTTGAATAAGGTTCCATAATAGTCTGTTTGACAGATATCATATTAGATATGAAAGGGAAAGAAATCGGGTTTCTCATTCCTGTATATTTGGGAATGCTAGGCATATGTTTGGATGATACCAAACTAAAACCCAAATTGGATAAGTGCCAAATTATAGGTTATCCTAGGGATACATAAGTATAGTACTTATACAACTCACAAGAGAACAATTAGATTGTTGCTCGCCATGTGGTTTTCCTAAGAGGAATACCGATATGCAGTGGTAAGTGGGAGGATAGTATAACTCGATGAAAATCGGAGTGATACTGTTTCAGGCACCGAATCCTTAAAGGAACACAAATAGTTCATCAAGGATGAAACTATACCATAATCTTCGAATACACAAGAACCACGTATGTCGGAGAGAGTCAGAAAACAACCTGGGGTATGGGTTTCTGATCTCACCTCATAAAGATGTCAATCTTATTGAGGTATACCAACTGACTACGTATGAGGAAGTGATACAAGGTATCGACTCCCTATTATGACAAAGTGTCATGAGTCCGAAATGGATTCAATGTATATCAACTTAGTTTGGATACTAGTTGATGTGCCGCAAGGCATTGTGCCTATTGGTACTTATAAGTCTTCAAGGAAGACATACATGGAAGGCAACATATCAACGTATAAAGCTAGGCTTTTAGCGGAAAGGTATCGTTATCAACATTGTGTTGATTACGATTCAACCTTTTACCTGTTGCCACGGTAAATCCATTTGGATAATGCTTGCTAAAGCTGCATGTTTCATTTATGAAATATGACAGCTGAACGGGAAAATCGCTTTCCTGAAAAGGAAACCTTTTGGAGGATGTTTACAACATCCTGTCGATTTTGTCGTACCAAAACTAGCAAACAAGGTTTGCAGGTTATTCGATCCATGTTTGGATTGAAGCAAGCATTAGGTTCTTGGAATTATCGTTTTGATGTAATCATAATGGTTTATGATTTAATTCAAAACGAAAATGATTCTTGTGTATATAAGAGGGTTAGTGGGAGCGCACTGACAGTGGCTGTCCTATAAAATAATGATAATATGTCATTTCTTGGAAATGATATTCCCAAATAACAATCGGGGAAAGCTTGGCTTTCGAGAAAAATCTCCGAGAACTCGTACATTGAATAATGTACGCGACCTGGTGTTTCATACGCTTTGAGCATATGGATTCACAATCAGGACAATCCTAGTGATAGTCACTAGATTGATGTTAAGAACATCCTTTAGTATCTTAGAGATCTAAGGATGCTGTCTTAAACTATGGAGAAGGAGAACTTGAAGTGACTGGGATCACTACTCCAAGTTTCCTAACCGATAAAGACGACTAAAAATCGCAAACGGTACTATACAGTTTGAATAACGGAATAGTGAGCTGTAAATCTTCCAAGCAAGATACTGTTACCGTATAAACAACAAATGCGGGTTATTGCTGCAGCTGAGGCGGCAATAGAAGCTTTATGGGTCGATAAATAAATCTAATTAGATATAGTTCTGTTAGCAGCTGAGCTAGGCGTCAGCACAGGCTAAAGAATTAATGGTCTCATCAACGATCCAGATATATACTTCGATATTCATCTGATTCGTTCGGATCATACATCGTGGCGATGTGATGATCGAATAAATCGCATCAGACGATAATCATGTAAATCCGCTGACGAAAGCCTTTTCTCAGCAGTTTGAGCCAACCGTACATAGTTCGGGTGTAAGACACTCGAGTGACTGCCTATAGGCCAAGTGGGAGATTGTTGGACAATTATGACCCATAGCGTCACTATTTGTACAGATCATGGTGTTGTTGTACAAATTAATTATATGACAAAGGAGATTGCACTCTTATCATTTGTGATTAGATCACCTAGATGTATAAATGATAGGAGGTCCATGTGATTTATTCCTGGATTGAGAATGATATGAGACAGTATCAATCCACGAAGGATAAATCATTAAATATCCTTAGTCAGAGTATTATCGAGATTGAACATCGATAAATACGTAAAAGACTAGTATTACACTTGTGCGCGTTGTGAGGGCCCAACGGCATAGTTCTCTTATATTTGGGTATAGGATACTCATGCAAGTGTAATAGGAGGTTGTGTTTTACCGATGGTACGGGAAACAGCTTCGCTCTGGGTAGACCTCATCGGAATTCCATTGGTAATATGACTATGTGTCTTTGGAAGTCCGAAATCAGGGTAGGTGTATTTGGTCTTAACCTGAGACTTGCACCGCTAATACTTGCGACAATCAATATACTTTGGTTTTGGTCGTCCATGGCTTTAACCGGTTTTTGTGTACGCCTCTTCTGGGTATATTGAGAATCGTAGTGTGTTGGGTGTGATGTCAACACGGAAGTGTCACTCCAGTCATATGGAGATGATGATCGCGTAGGGATACAGAACTGGTTCTCTAAAAAGGTTGCAACCGTCGGGATAATATGACTTGGTCATGATTATCCGATAATAAAGAGACTAGTTGCTCGTAATCCGATATATGCTTCGTACGGGGCAGACACTGTACCAGCCCCAGGCCTTGCATGTGATCATCCGATACTGGATCGAAATACATAATACTACGTATATTACGCCTGATATAGATCTTTTATTCCTGTAAGGATATTTATGGAAAATTGGGTAGGCATGGCGCTTTGCTAGAAGCCAACCTTGTCTTGTAAATCGGTACAAACGTAGTACTAGGTACTTACGTGTTCGGATAGTCCGACGACCGAATTTACTGCCAACATATCCGGGGATCTCTTGGGTCGCTTCCCGAAGATTCACCGATGACGTATGACTCACACTTTTATTAATATGGGATTAATTAGATGAGATAGAAAATTAATCTGGATTAATTGAGGAGATATTTTATCTGGGATAAAATATCATTTAAAGAGAGATAACGATTAATTTGGAATTAATCGGTAAATTAATATATTTGATATATTAAACGAAATTGGATTTCGACGCAGAATTAAAATTAGATTTTAATTCGTTAGCGACGTGAATAGTGACTTCGCTAGGTGTAATCATTTTATTACGTCGCAACGGAAAATTTATTAATTTGGAATTAGCGAACCCGAGCCCGGGATTGTTTGCGAGCGCATTCGCATTTCGAATGCGAGTGCCGCACGCAAGTCAAATCAAGCGTCAAATCATTAGTCGCATCAAGCGTCAAATCACTTCTCACTTTGAGTGATGTGACTTGACAACTTGATTGAAAGATGTGACTTGATGGGAGTTGATGGAAAGCATTTGATGGCTTGAAAGACATTTAATATTATTTTATTAATGGTATTTGACTTTCAAATTTGTGTATTTGATACACTTAATTCCATTACACAAAAACCATCTCTCTCTCTTCACTTATTCTCCCTCTCATTCTCGGCCTTGGAGGCTATTTTCTCCTCTGGTTTTCTGCAGTTCACTGAGAGACAAAGAGAAAAATGGGAAGCATAAAGTTGCAATTTTGTGGCAAAATCGGGAGTGCTAGCACACTACGAAGTCATGCGAATGTGATAGGGAAGTCCACCCAATGAGCCGGGAATCATTTGACGAAGTTTGGAGCTTGATTCTTGAAGCTTGAAGCCCAAATGGAGGAGATCAAAATTAGCCACTGCCGAGCAGTTCACAGTGAGCAGAAACCGAGTTTTGTTGCCTCCCGCGTCGCTCAACCGATCGATGTGAGTATTCCGCAACTCCCTCGTTGTATTCGCACTTGTTTATGCTTGTTTATTGATCCTTGGGACCTTAGCAAACTCCAACAGATCGGACAATGAATGAAACGATCCCTTGTCGACAGAGGGTCGGGTCGGCCCACTGCAGTTGGGCAAACCCCTATACAAGCATCATAGAGAGTCAAAAATATAAAATCATCAAACACCGTGACGGAAACATATCATATCGTATAATATCATAAACAATGCCGAAATGCATCAAATCAAAATGTAATTCTTTTCAAACCATTTTTCCCCAAGAAAAATAAATATGTAATTCAAAAATAAATCTTTAATGCGAACTTTTCAAAATACATATCGATCATCCACTGCTCAGTCGCGTGCATAGACCGGATAATGTAGGACCATGTCGACAAGGTAGTGGGCCAGCCATTTTTTGAGGGTCTAGACCCCATAACAAGCGCCCTGGGGTCCAATCCGGACGAAACATATACAAGCACCACAGAAAGTCAAAAAATAAAATCATCAAGCACCATGCCGTAAACAGATTTTCGAGCGTCTCGACGAAAACAAGTTTTACAGTTTAAAAACATCAAAATTATTTTCGAGCATCCAGACGAAAACATAAAATCAAGCATCCCGACGGAAACATATCGATAAATCTCAAAACATGAAAACGTGAATTGTTGGGGTTTTGGGTAAAATACCCGGGTTACGCAGCGGAATGTGGAAAATCAAATTTTCCCATTTCTTTAATTTTTCTTGGGTAATTAAAATAAATTTATTTATTTTCATCATTCAATACTCAAAAATAGAAATTTTTAACCCAAAAATTCATAATTTCAGTAAATTACCATACAACCCCAAAACTTTCCATTTTAATCATTTTATTCGTAAGTTGTTCAAAACAAGCTTAAGTGGTTTTCAATCACAACCAAAATGATTTGTACATCAAATATACATTAAAACATAAATCTGAAAAAAATTTCCAGATTTTCTGGTAATTACGTAAATGCCCATAAACTTTGCATTTTGATCATTTTAGTCCTAATTTGTCAAATACATAATTAGGTGATTCCAAATCACTACCAAAATGATTTCTACATGTCTTATACATGAAAATACAAATTGAAATTCAAGAAAACAATTTTTCCCAAATTTCTGAGAGGTCCCTTAATTTTCCAGAATTTGCAGTTTGGTCCTTTTAAGTTCAAAACATGTCAAGATCAAATCCAATCAATCCCAAATTTAATATGCATCATATATACATCAAATTACAACACATATATGAAAAAGCCCCAAATTTGGAAAGGGTTACAAACCATAATTTTACAATTTCCATAAATTGACAAATTATACCAAATTAAACAAATTCAAAACTTTAATTCAATCCTTACAACACCAAATAAGTCTCACCACCATGAAACAACTCAAAAAAAAATTATAGGTCATTTATGAGTGGCTAAGCAACTCTAGAATGGAAACCAAATCATCTAATGATTAGATGAGTGGTAAATAGATCATTATTTCCCACTCTATTGACTTAATATTTTGTATAGTTTCTTGAGTTTTGTGAATATTTTGATGTGTTTTGTGGTATTTTGTAGATAAATAAAATAACAGGACTCTCTGGAATCAATTCGGGGCTAAAACAGTGAAAAACGGACAAAAAGGACAAAAATGTAAATTTCCTGCTAAAATGCGCCGTCTGCTAAAATACGCCGTTTGCTAAAATACACCGTGCTAAAATACGTCATCTGCTAACGTGTTCCGGGGACTGGTAACTTGCGCCGGACACGTGTCACCATCACATGCTACTGACAATCATCATCGACACGCGTCAATGCTGACATCAGTGTCGCGACGCCAAACCAATACAGTTAATAATTTTGTCGATGCCACATGTCACCATCCAACATCAATAGCGTGTCGCGAAGCGTAAGATTGCAAGCGTCGCGACACGGAGGTATAAAATTTCCCTATAAATTGAGGCCGAATTTCAGTTGTAAAATCATACCTTCTTCTGGGGATTTCCTAGAGAATACTAAGAAGATTGTATCTTGCTTGTTTATTTACAGCTTTCAGTATGTAATTTTATTTACTTTTCGAAATAGTACTTTCTTTTCTTTACTTTTCAGTCTTTATTTTCTTTATTCAGCATGAGGAGGTAACTCCCCTCTGATGGGGTGAAAGGTAAAACTTTTATTACTAATATTTATATTAATCTCCCTTAATTTTAATATATAAACTATTTAAAACCTGACTTAATGAGGATACTGCCTTTATGGTCGGTTGGAATTAGTTATAAATTTGACTTAATCAGGTTACCGTCTATATGGTCAGTTGGTAATTATCACACAAAGTTAATATATTATAATAAGGGAGATATCTAAAATAGAAGTAATAAAAGTGGATCATCTATCCTCAGCATTTTCTTTTATTGTATTTTTACCTTTTTAATTTCCAAGCATTTACTTTATGTCATTTATTTTATTTAAGCTTTTACTAGCCTTAGATATGTGTCGTAACTAAAACGTTATCTAGGGTTGTGATGAATTCCAATATCACCGATTTAAGGTTTATTTATAAAGTTTTAAGTTTAATTCTTCTTGTTAACTGGCCATTAATAAGATTGATGTGGTAAACTTAAAATAAACTTGACAAATGAATTTTAGGTTTCAGCCTTAGACTTAATAGCCAACGATCTTCCTTGAGGATAGATAACCTTTTAATAGATTTCCTTACAGGATAGACATGTTAGGGATATACCATATACCCAACTTGTGGATGGGCTATATGTACATGTATTTGTAATATTTTCATTTATTAATAAAATGGCAATCTTTATTATACGTGTCTTACATAACTTATATGAATCATCAAACACTATAATAAAGCCCTTGTAGTAATAAGATGATGTCTTCCACGCCTTATGAGAATCATTAATCTCAAACGTTCCTAGTTATAATTTTGTGAATAATCTGGGCGTTCACAAAGCGGAGAGACTAGCATGACGATATGATCCGCCCTTAAGTGGAGTAGCCGATCTCATAGGCTACTAGAGGAGATTCGTCCGTTTGGTATATCACATGGATGCATGAGTTGCTCGTGTCCATGGAACTGACCACCGAAAGTTTTCACATGGAGTGTTTATCCCATGTGTCTGTGAGAACTTTCATGTATCGATTGTATGACTAGTCCTTAGACTTGAGTTCTTTACAATCTAATTTGTGGATCAAATAAATTTGACATTCTCCTTCCCCGGTTCAAAAGATCCGGTCATAAGGGTATGATTGGGTCATTTGTTGAAACACATGAAGTTTGTAAAGATACAACAGAGAATCGCCACTCTCTCAGATAATATTTTCTTATAAGAGTAATATTCCAGTTCGCGGATTGATATGTGTGATCAGTGCTTGAGACTGTGGCTGCAGCGGAAGAATCATGTGAGATTCTTGGGTTAGCATGATTCATGACACTATCAACATCATACCTTTGACTATATGGGTAGACACTTTCCATACCATAGGTCAAACGGTGGCGATACAGTGAGGCGAGGGACCGTATCATATGTAAATCGCATACATAATGGGTATATATATCTTTCCTTCTCATTTGGGGGACTTGGAATGTTGTTAGATGTCAACCTTGGTCATTGAAATCGAACGACCATCTGATCGGAGGATAATTTATGTTCGATTAAATTATCACGATTCATTTCATGTCCAACTTGAGGGGAACCCAAAAGGTCACACACAACAAAGTAGAAATCAATGGTTAACAGTGCACAATACAAATTTAACAGCATATATGAATGTTGTAGGAATTGTTCATAAAAGGTTCAATGTGTTTAATTCTTGAACATATCATTTATGAAGTTCTATAGTGGCTTATGGATTGGTGAATGACGATAGGGGCACTTTGGGAATTGGAATAAATAAATAAATATGAACAGTAACATGAATAATACATTTTTTTTATTTGTTATTGTTTTGAATTCCAATTCAGCCCAAACTCTTATTAGGGTTTTATAATCTCATTAAACCGCTAAATTAAGATCCAATGACTAAGATTAAATTAGCATTTATCCCACATCGGATTCTTAATTAATTTTGTTGTCTTTGAAGCTTCTTTATAAACCCAATGAATTCTTTACAAATTCTTACACCAAACCTTTTATATCTGGGGTTTATATAAGTGAACAACTCTAAAGTTTAAGAGTAAGCCACTGATTTTGAGGATCCTTAAGTCTAATTGACTAGAGGAACCTCGAGTTAAAAGTTTTGAGGTATTTGCATAGGCTAGCACCAAGGGAAAAAACCCGTGCACTCAAGGCGTAGTCTTGCCGTTGAGTTTTGGCTTTGGTGTGTGCATGTTTGGAGGTCACACACTTGGGTGGCTCTTTGGAACGTGGAAGAGCTTGCTGATTTCGAGAAAAGCATGTAGATTGGAGGGAGGACTGGAGGAGTATTCGGTTCAAGTAAGTCTTTTTCTTTTTTTATTTTAATTAGAGTTCTTATGATAGTTAGCATGTTTAGGTTTATGTTCTTTACATATTTTATGAGTTTTTATGCTTAGAATATATAGTAACATGCCTAGGCTTGTAGAATAATAAAAACAAATAGGTATTGGGCAAAGGGTTAGTGGCATCATAATTTAATTTATTTAATTTTCCGCTGCGCACTCGCGGCCGCTTCCCAACAGTGGTATCAGCGCGCCGTTTTTGTATTTATTTGTCTTTCTCATTTGAACTCGAAATTGGGTGTGTAAAAGCTCGTTGGAAAGATAACACCTAAACTTATTTTTAAGGACAAGTTTTGCATGATTTTGTTAAGATTTGAATTGTGAAATTGCATTTAAAGTTAACGCATCTGTAAAAATGTGAATAGTAAATTTATTTGATTAAAATAAAATACAATATCATAATTAAATATTAATCAAAGTTATTTAATGCCTAAAATAATTCCAACATATTAAAACTCATATGCTTGATGATTCTATGTATGATTAGAATTGGCATGATTATTTTAGGGTGCAAGCATCTAGAGACTCTCTAAGGAAATAGAGAGTGTATTGCTTATCCCTTAGCTAAGTAATTATTCCGTGATGAACTTAGAGATTTATTACCTTTAAGGCTAATAAATATAAATCACTTGTTTATAATAAAAGACATTATAAAAGATACAAGTGGGGTGGGACCAAGGCGTTAATAAAACTTTCCAAACTAAAGTTAATTTAACCAAATGTATTACTAGAGTTAGATAATGATTTTGTGTCTTCCTTCACTCGCTACCTTTTTATAGCCAAAAGGAAAAGCTGTGAAGACATCTAGATAATAATTTACTCAAAGCTTACCTTAAAGCATATTTAAAGTGTTGGACTAATTTGGAGGATCTATTGTTTATTACTGTCACCAAGGCAATAAGAGCCTAAGAGGTAAGGGTATTTAAGAGAGTTCGCTCCACCCTCCCTCTGGGGAATTTTCAATGGAGGAATCCATTTGACAGTTATTCACTTAAACTTGCTAAAATCCTCAATAATAATTTAAGTCTAAAATTTGCCTCCCATTGTAAAGTATAAACCCAAAGGCCATAAACCGTATTGGCAGGACTAGGCTTTACCAGACTGACCAATACCAATTTGTCCATAAATCGTACTATTGACAATGGTTTGACTATTCTGAGTCATAAGACGCAGCGAACCTTAGGCATGGTTTTATAACTTAGTGGCAAAGATTGGGTGTCCACAATGACTAGCATAAGCTATGGCATGTTTGATTGCCCAACCCAATGATCAAGGAATTGTGATTTATATCATAAATTGGTTGGGAACCTACCTAATTATCGTATTTTTTAACGACCGGCCCTAGTTGGAGTTGTGAAATGATGATAATGGGATCATTGCCCACAAGAAATCCATCATATTGGGGTTGATGCAATTTGCTTTAAATTTTAAAACAATTGAGTGAGAGCAACTTCATAATATTAAAAGCCAATGTTATTATGAAACATTAATGAAAATATATTCCTAATTTTAACATTATCTCTTAACAGGTGGGTTAAAATATTTCACAAACATTCAAATGGGAAACAGAATATCACTTCGTTCCATCCTTTATGAGCATAAGCTCAAATGTGACAACTACAGTGACTGGTTTAGAAACCTTAAAATTATCTTACGACAAGAAAAGATTTTCTATGTTCTTGAAAGACCATTTCCCCCTGAACCCGCAAAAGATGCTGACCAAAATACATTTGATTCTTGGAAGAAACACGTCGATGATGATGAGCAAGCAGTTTGCATAATGCTTGGCTCTATGTCGAACGAACTTCAGAAAGCTCACAAAGATATGGATGCTCAAACCATCATCTTTCACTTGAAGGAGTTGTATGCAACTTCCGTTCATACCGTGAGATTCCAAGTGTCATGTGCTTTATTCCAAACAAGGTATAAGGAGGATCTGTTAGTGGACATGTGCTTGAGATGCTTGGCCACATTGAAAAATTGGCCAACCTCGGGTTCATCATGGATCATGAGATAGGTCACGATCTAATTCTTCAGTCCTTACCAAAAGACTTCTCTAACTTTATTATGCAGTTTCATCAGTCTAATAAAGAAGCTACTTTAGCATAATTGCACAATCTGATAAAGCAAGCAGAGAAGGACTTGAAACCGGAGCTTAAAACCTCCGTCATGCTTACGGGTACGGACCTGAAGCCACGAGGCCCAAAGAAAATAAGGGCAAGGCCAAGGCTCCAGATCACCTAAAGCCCAATGGTAAGGTGGAGAAGAAAAAGGGAAAGGAGAAATGTTTCTTTTGTGGAAAGAAAGGTCATTGGAAGAAAGACTGCAGATCCTTGAAAGCCAATGAAGCTAGGGAAGCCCAAGAGGCAAAGAAGCCCAATGCTTCAGGTATGTTGTATATGATTGAACTATATTCTCAAAAATCTGAACCTTCTACTTGGGTGTTTGACACCGGTTGTGAGACTCACTTGTGTAACAATGTGCAGGGCCTGAGAAATAGTAGGAGACTCCGTCATTGGGAGGTTGACTTACGCATGGGTAATGGAGCAAAAATGGTTGCATTGTGTGTGGGGACTTATTCATTAGTTTTGCCGAATGGTTTAGTTTTAGACTTAGAAGATTGTGTTTATGTACCTTCTCTAGTAAAGAACATCATGTCAATTTCTTTTTTAAGCAATAAAGGCTTTTCATGCCTAATAAGTTGTAATGAATGTTCTATTTATTTTAATGAAATAAAATATGGAGATGGTATTTTGAATAATGATATCTATGTCTTACAAACAAACAAAAAATATTCAACCTCTAATATATACAACGTTAACTCAAATAATCTCAATGAATCACTTCTATGGCACAATCGCTTAGGTCATATCAATGAAACAAGATTAATTAAGCTACATAAGGATGGGTATTTCAAACCCTTCAAATATGAACCTTATGGAACTTGTGAGTCTTGTTTAATTAGTAAAATGACCAAATTACCCTTCAAAGGTAAATGACAGCGTGCAGCGGAGACATTAGAACTCATACACTCTGATGTATGCAGACCAATATCAATCACCGCTAGAGGTGGATTCTCCTACTTCATTACCTTTATCGATGATTACTCACAATATGGGTATGTGTACCTTATGCGGTACAAATCTGAAGCCTTTGAGAAATTCAAAGACTTCAAAGCTGAAGTAGAAAACCAGCTTAATAAAAGTATTAAGTCACTAAGGTCTGACCGAGGTGGTGAATACTTAAGCAATGAATTTCAAGATTAATTGAGAGAAAATGGCATTGTTTCCCATTGGACTCCTCCAGGAACTCCACAGCATAATGGGGTCTCCGAAAGGAGAAATCGGATATTATTAGATATGGTCCGATCAATGATGCCAGGCACGGATCTACCTCTTTCATTTTGGGGTTTTGCTTTAGAAACTGCAACACTACTACTAAACCAAGTTCCTTCCAAGACTGTTAGTCAAACACCATATGAGTTATGGTTTGGGAAATGTCCTAGTCTTAGTTATCTAAGAGTTTGGGGATGTGACGCATATGTTAAGCTCACACAAATTAACAAATTGGATGATAGGGCAATTAAATGTAAGTTTGTAGGATATGCCTTGAACTCAAGAGCATACGTTTTCTACGTCCCAAATGAATAAAGAACATTTGTCTCACGAAATGCTAAATTTCTAAAGAATGAATTCCTTCTCAAGAAATATAGTGGGAGTAGACTTGACCTCGATGAGGTACGAGAAGAACAAACTAACATAGAACTAAACCCCAGGCCCCTCAAAAGGGCAACCACAGAATAACCACAAGGTTATGAACTTAGAAGGTCTGGTAGGGAAAGATATGAGCCTGAAAAATATGGTTTCCATATTGATGAGGAACATGATCAAGTCATGGACAATGACGATCCCACCAGTTATGACGAAGCAATGCGTGACTTTGATTCAGTCAAGTGGCTTGAGGCCATGAAATCTGAAATAGACTCTATGTATCAGAATCAAATATGGGACTTGGTGGATGCACCTGAAGGGATAAAACCCATAGGCTGCAAGTGGATTTACAAGCGTAAAACTGATGCAGAAGGCAGCATCCAAACCTATAAGGCTAGGTTGGTGGCGAAAGGTTATAGACAAATCCAAGGAATTGACTATGATGAAACCTTCTCGCATGTTGCAATGATAAAGTCCATTCGAATTTTACTGGCACTAGCTGCACACTTTAATTATGAGATTTGGCAGATGAAATTCTATATGACACAACGTGAGGGGTTTGCATCTAAGGATGATCATAATAAAGTATGCAAGTAGCCTACATCATCGGCATTAAGATCTACTGTAATAGATCTAAGAGGTTGTTAAGACTTTCTCAATCTACATACATAGATAAAGTTTTGAAAAGATTCAAAATGGAAGATTCCAAAAGAGGTAATTTACCTACTTGTCATGGAATCAAATTATCTAAGGAGCAATGTCCACATACTCCTTCAGATAGAGAGCGTATGAGTAGGATCCCTTATGCTTCAGTAATATGATCGATCATGTACACCATGCTATGTACAAGACTTGATGTCTCTTATGCTCTTAGCAAAACGAGCAGGTATCAGGCAAATCCTGGTAAGCAACACTGGGCAGCTGTCAAACCAATCCTCAAGTATCTGAGAAGAACTAATGATGTGTTTTTGACATACGAAGATTGTTCTGAGATGAAAGTCATTGGTTACTGTGATACGAGCTTTCAGACCGATAAGGATGACAGCAGATCACAAAAAAGATATATGTTTACTTTGAATGGCGGAGCTGTCAGTTGGAAAAGCTCAATGTAGTCAACTACAGTGGACTCCACCACTAAAGCCGAGTATATTGCAGCATCTGAGGCAGCTAAAGAAGTAGTCTGGATAAAGAAGTTCATCACAGAGCTCGAAGTGCTTCCCGCGATAAAGAATGGAGTCACGATGTACTGTGACAACACAGGCGCCATTGCTCAATCAAAGGAACCAAGGTCCCACCAGAAATCCAAGCATGTACTCAGGCGATTTCATCTCATCAGGGAAATTGTTGAGAAAAGAAGTTATTATAGAGAAAATACCCACAGAAGATAATCTTGCAGATTCTCTGACTAAAGGGCTGACTCAACAAAAGCATGATAGACACACCCGAGAGTATGGTGTCCAGATTCATACTAGTTGGCTATAGTGCAAGTGGGAGATTGTTAGGGATATGCCCTATACCCAACTTGTGGATGGGTTATATGTACATATATTTGTAATATTTTCATTAATTAATAAAATGGAAATCGTTATTATATGTGTCTTACATAACTTATATGAATCATCATACACTGTAATAAAGCCCTTGGAGTAATAAGATGATGACTTCCACGCCTTATGAGAATCATTACTCTCAAACGTTCCTAGTTATAGTTTTATGAATAATCTGGGCGTTCACAAAACAAAGAGACTAGAATGATGATATGATCCGCCCTTAAGTGGGGTAGCCGATCTCATAGGCTACTAGCGGAGATCCGTCCGCTTGGTGTATCACATGGATGCATGAGTTGCTCGTGTCCATCGAACTGACCGCCGAAAGTTTTCACATGGAGTGTTTATCCCATGTGTTTGTGAGAACTTTCATGTATCGATTGTATGACTAGTCCTTAGACTTGAGGTCTTTACAATCTTATTTGTGGATCAAATAACTTTGACATTCTCCTTCCTTGGTTCAAAAGATCCTATTATAAGGGTATGATTGGGTCATTTTTTGAAACACATGAAGTTTGTAAAGATACAACAGAGAATCGCCACTCTCTCGGATAATATTTTCTTATAAGATTAGTATTCCAGTTCGTGGGTTGATATGTGTGATCAGTGCTTGAGACTGTGGCCGCAGCGGAAGAATCATGTGAGATTCTTGGGTTAGCACGATTCATGACACTATCAACATCATACCTTTGAATATATTGGTAGACACTTTCCATACCCTAGGTCAAACGGTTGGGATACAGTGAGGCGATGGATCGTATCATATGTAAATCACATACAAAATGGGTATATATATCTTTCCTTCTCATTTGGGGGTCTTGGCATGTTGCTAGATGTCAACTTTGGTCATTGAAATCGAACGACCATCTGATCGGAGGATAATTTATGTTCGATTAAATTATCACGATTCATTTCATGTCCAACTTGAGGGGAACCCAAAAGGTCACACACAACAAAGTCGAAATCAATGGTTAACAGTGCACAGTACAAATTTAACAGCATATATGATTGCTGTAGGAATTGTTCATAAATGGTTCAATGTTTTTAATTATTGAACAGATCATTTATGAGGTTCCATTGTGGCTTAGGGATTGGTGAATGACGATAGGGGCACTTTGGGAATTGGAATAAATAAATAAATAAATATGTGAATAGTAATGTGAATAGTAAAAAAAATTATTATTTGTTTTGAATTCCAATTCAGCCCAAACTCTTATTGGGTTATATAATCTCATTAAACCACTAAATTAAGATCCAATTGCTAAGATTAAATTAGCATTTATCCCACATCGGATTCTAAATTAATTTTATTGTCTTTGGAGCACCTATATAAACCCAATGAATTTTTGACAAATTTTTACACCAAACCTTTCATATCTTGGGTTTATATAAGTGAGCAACTCTAAAGTTTAAGAGTAAGCCACTGATTTTTAGGATCCTTAAGTCTAATTTACTAGAGGAACCTCGAGTTAAAAGTTTTGAGGTATTTGCCTAGGCTAGCACCAAGGGCAAAATACCCGTGCACTCAAGGCATAGTCTTGCCATTGAGTTTTGACTTTTGTGTGTGCATCTTTGGAGGCCACACACTTGGGTGGCTCTTTGGAACGTGGAAGAGCTTGCTGAGTTCGAGAAAAGCTTGTAGATGGGAGGGATGACTGGATGAGTCTTCGGTTCAAGTAAGTCTTTTTCTTTCTTTATTTTAATTAGAGTTCTTATGATATTTAACATGTTTACGTTTATGTTCTTTGAATATTTTATGAGTTTTTATGCTTAGAATATATAGTAACATGCCTAGGCTTGTAGAATAATCAAAACAAATGGGTCTTGGGCAAAGGGATAACGGCATCATAATTTAATTTATTTAATTTTCCGCTGCGCACCCACGACCGCTTCCCAACAAGACATATCCCTGTCGGACGGGGGTAGCCACAATTGGAACTTAATCTTAATGAATTCAGGTAACTTGGTTGACATAGACATATGATTAATTGGGTTACACTGAGTATTTGCATCTGACCATCGACAGAGGCTTTTGCATAATTTCGTGTTCCAGGTTAGTAAACCAATATATTACATAAACATGAAATAACCACTTCATCTTTAAAAGATATTGGAAGGATTCACAACCCTGGATAATTTAACAATATTGAATTTTCCTTTAATTTACTTCTGCGTTGTTTAATTTACTTGTTTTAAGTTTAAAGTCATCATCCAATCAAACAACCAATTCATTAGATACTTGTAAAAATTTCGCTTCATAAATTAATATCTTAGGTATACATTTATACTACTTGAATGATACATGCGCTTGCGTTATACGCGTGTGATTACGCCGGTCATGATTAAAAGAAAGCTCAATAACACTTTATAAGCATTCTTTCTTAACATGCATGCTAACATCTTTCATTTAAGCTAACAACACCAATATCACATACTAAAAGTAGCAGAGAAAAAATCATACATCATATGTTAAAGCTTGGGACCCTAGAAATATTTTTCTAGTTGAAAAGGATTTGAAAAAACTTATTTTGATTCAAGTTTTCTTCAAATCTTCTTCTTTTCCTTTCCTTTTCTCTCAACCTTTCTTTGTGATATTTTTGAAGGCTTAACACTTCTTGAAACAAATGAAAAAATGAAAACCTTTTATACTTAGGGTTGGCCGAAAAAAGCAAGGATAAATGGTAATTGAATTTTTCAATTTTTTTAATCCAAATTAAAAGAATTCAAATTCAATTTGACTACCATTTTCAAAAAGTAAAATACATGTGCACCAATCAAAATTAGCCATTTAAAAGCATAATAATGATAAGATAAACATATTAAATAATTCTAATTATTTAACAATTAAATAATTAGACAATTATTTAATACAAATATCTAAATACATGTATCATATTTACATTAAATATTCCATAATACATATATTTGGAACACATGTCAAATACTTTATTTGACAAATAATTAATGTGTATTTAATAAAATCAAGTATTTAATCTAAATATTCACTAATTAGAAAACAACCGGGTAACCCTTTAAGCATGCATTTTTCGTTTAACCGTTAAACAATTTATAAATAATCAATATTATTTATAAAAGTTGCCCTAGTGCTCTATGAGTATGTTTCATTAGTAAGACTCTCTAGATTCAGACATATCCATCACGAAATTCAATTTCGTGTCCATAATCTACCCACCGGTAAATTATGATGACCACGGATAAACTCGATGAATCATACAAGTCGAGGTCATCACATACGTATAATCCATCCGTCACAGATATTCGGATTATCCCAGAGATATAGATAATAACGTCAAATCTCTATAGGTATAATCTCGTCGACGATTCTATTAGCAATCTTTTAATAACACTTAGAACTGACTTCTACAATGTACCACATGCTCATTTATTTAACAAATTGCTAATTCCATATTGAATACCTATGCTCTGTACACAGAACTGACGGATCCTATCTTGATACGCACATGATATCCTGAGGATCAGTCCACACCCAACGAACAAGCGGAAGTCTGATCTAAATAGATCGGTGACGTGACTACCATCAAAGTGTGGAGGATACTTCATACATCCACAATGCTATCTCAAGTCAAATGACCACTATGCTCACTTTACCCAAGAAGATTCATATTGAAGTTGGTGTACCATCTATTAGGAAATCTTCGGTGAGTCGTTCAGTGTTTATCCAATATAAACACCTACATATTTATACGAGTCTTCACAGACTCATGGTTTATTGGGATAAACCATCGGACCAAGTCTCGATATACGATGTGTACTGGTCTCAGCGGATTTTACTAACCGACTCGTGTTAGTAAATCTTGACCAAGAACTTTATTTGATAATATACTTCTAGTTGTGATACTTCCCAATGGCAATTACAAACTACTTTGTAATTGCGCACTTTATTATATATTATCGGGTCTTTGTCTAATATATACATATCACTGAATCATATTTAGTTTCAATCTAATCGTAATTAGATCGAATATGTACATAAAAGGCAAGAAGTACTACCATAAATAAGTAATATTATGGAAAAAGAAATTGTTTGTATTCATGAATCGAACATAAATACGATTTAGATTGGCACTCCGAGTACCAACCCTAACAATTTCTCCAACTTGCTCTAGTGCCAATCCACGGTATCATATACACATATTAATATATATTACATACGCATGGTCCTCAAGAGCTGACCAAGCACTCAAGAGGTAGGCAACAACAAGTAGGCCCGCTATAACATATTGAGTTTTTCCAACAAACCCAAAACGTTTCATTTAAACAACATCATTCATATTTTGTATAACATAAGTTATACATCAATATGACTCAGATGCGATATCAATATTGTGCTATAACTATAGAATTGTCCAAGTATTTAAGGATCAGGTCCAAAATACTATGCAGACAACCGCAAGCACAACACCAACATCAAAATTTCTAATTTATAAGGTCACTTTGTAACTTCATAAGTCAATATTTAATAAGTTACAATTAATTCTACTTACACAGCAGAATCATTCGTGACACTCCCACTGTATCTTTTCTGACTCTTTATGACGTAGACCTTCTAACATCATAATTAGTCTCAAAACTAATCAGACCCTCGTGGTTGCAGACTATATTCTCAATGAATAAGACACTCTTTCTTAATATTTCAAAGATAACAAAGAACATATTTCAAGACACATCATATGGTCTATAACATATCAAAATTGCTCCCAACAATTACGATTGAATTGATATCTTTATTCGCACATAATATAGTATTCATTATGCCATCATCCTATGATGCATAAGATTGACTAGACATTCTAATCAATTTCTCTTTCAACAAAGGAATCATCATTTACAAAAGATTAATACTATATACAAGAGACACACTAACTGTCAAACAGTTATACTAATTGTCATATAGTTAGTCATGTTGTGTCTTATATTAGATCATATCTAATGCATGGCAAATGAGAGTATCACACAAGTCTCTTAGTTTTATATCATATATAAAACTTTATATCAAATATAACAACGACTACTCTCATTGCTTTCACGGAGAAATGAAGACTTAGGTAAACCATTTACCTCACTAACATCTCATTATTACATTAATAATAATAATGTCATTAGGATATATAATACTGAAAAGAAATTTGTACGCTCTCACTGACCCAACTATCATATATGTTTTGATAGAATCAGACAATCTGACTGTAATCAAAATTAGAGAATACGATTTTCGGAAGGCTTTCCGGAGTCTACAATAGGCTCTGATTTCCGGAAGGCTTACCCGAGTCTACAATAGGCTTTATAAGCTTTTATATAAAACTATGATCTTAGTAGAATAAAAACTCTAGGGCCATTCCAGAATGAACTCTTCAAATAAGGAAATCACAACGGATCTCTTATCCGAAGAGACCATTCAAAAATGCCACTTTGCATTCATAGCTAAAATCATAATTTAATATCAACATTAACCAACAGATCTCTAATTGTCCTATTAGTGTGACTCGAGACAAGTTTCCTTAGAATCTACAATAGATTACTGAGTATAACCTTTCTCGCTGTCATACTATAAATGTCAAATCTTTAATAAGATCACTTTGCTTTTGCTGCGCAAACAATTTACACATTTTATGAATGATTCATACAAAAGCTTAATCAAGTTCAAAACTTGATCGTAATAAGCTACGAACAATCATAGATCTATGGTCTAATCTAACTTCCGGAATCGATATCAAATATCGCTCCCACAATAAGTTATAAGATAATTTTCTTCAATAAGAAAACAACAGAACTATTAAGTATCAAATACTTTGTAAATGATTCTGACATCCTATTGGACTTATATGGAAGCTGTCTAAGGGTCTTTTCATCTTATTAATTATGTAGTTCCATTTATAGTTTATCACTCTCATATTTGACTTCAATAAGTCAAGTCTTTTCTACAATGGTCAACATCCGATGTCACACACCAAGTAATAAAATAATTTTATTACTCGAGATCGTAGAAAAGATATTCCATCAAATAAAATATAATATTTTATTAAATATAATAAATGATAAACTTTTACTTGTACCTCCAAGGCGCAAGTACTTTCAATTATATAACTATTATACAAAAGAAAGATTCAAATTTTCTACCTATACATATCATATATGTAACTATAGAAATTAATGGAACATTAATTAAAAGGATGAATTAGAGTTACTGGAGCATATCCCCAAGAGTATTGAAACTAATTCGGTAACACTCAATATCAAACGAATCAAATCATATAAGATTCGATTTCTCCCACTGACCAATTTCATCACGATGGAATCGTAGAAGAATAATATTGAGTAAGAATCATATTCATTAAATAACCTTAGAACTAATTGCCATAAATTCATATGTTTGATCATATCAAACATCTTTGAACAATTCAAAGACTCACAATGAATTTTAATGATATAGTTTTTAAAACTTCAAATCGAATATTTTTGAACCAGTCAAAACATTCTATTCGCGTTTCATTAGAAACATATTAAAAGTTCTCGAACCATTCAAGACGTTCAATATGTGTTCTTTTAGAAACACGTAACTAAGTCATGAAAACTCATTAACTAAGTTGTGAAGTAAAGAAAACTATACAAGGTAAATTCTAATTCATGAAACTACATACATCTAATGTATTAGTTTAATAAATCTGTGGTCCAATGACGATCATTGGTTAAATGAGATTTAATCACTTCCTGAATACAATATTCATTAAATGGATAAGGATATGTGGTGCGATCTCGTATCATACCATCCTTTACCATACAAAATAAGCATCTAATCTCATAAAGCACTGTTCCAAGTTATTTAGTTAACCGAATATTTTTCTTAATGTTTATCTCTTCATCAATGACACTACTAGTCGTATTAAAATATGAAATAACTGTTTATAAAGAACAAGTAACTATCCAATAGTCTCAAGTTCTGATATCAAATATCAAAATAATTATTAAACAATATTTTAAATAACTAGACGGGAGATCTGGTATCCAATACCAACAGTTGTCGTATTATGAAAATTGATATTCTCTACAGACAACTATACGCATCTCATTTTCTTTAGCTTTATTATTTGCTTTCAACCATTCACAACAATTGCAAATAATTGATCAACAAATTATGTCAGACATATGATATCTAAAGTTCTTAAAGTTCACTAAAGTCAAGAAACGTCATTATCAGATAAATAGATACCTAATGGAGAATTCTTAATGTCAGTCAAGAATCTCGAGACATAAACTAATTCACGTCAATTCTTTTGCATAAGAAACTATTCCTTTTAGAGAATTATATCCTAAAATGGATATCTATTTAGATTATCTATCGTGACTTAGAAACTAAGTCACTAACCATCTTGATTTCTCAAGAAAATCAGAACAACAGTTCCCGATGGTTTTGACTAATCTAACAATATCCAAGCCTATTCTAAATCTAGAACCTATTCTAGAAATCTGTAACCATAAGGAAATTCAGAAAACATATAAAAATAATATGCATGCAGTAGATTAGAAGTTTTAATTCTATCAACAATATAGAATAAGGAAAACATACGCGACAATTTTCATAATATTACATACTGCCTTAATTATGAATTTTTAACCCAGCAGTACCTCCCACTACTTTACATAATACCGTAATCCCCAACGGAAAATGGGAATCCAATTATTAAATTGAATTCCATAGTGAGAAGTGCACCCCATGAATATATTTCGACTTACAACTCTGGCACGTTCTCGCCTATGTATATTCACAGGAAGACAACTCATTGTCAATCACACTCACTGTTACTCCTAGGTTCCGGTCCTAGTCGTTTCTCATTGTGACAGCTTTAGCACATCACAAGGAGGCGTACCAAGGTTAAACTTGTCAATGATAAATTCAAGATACTTGCGTAGTCCTAACAGCTTTGGCCCGTTCAAGATTTCCGTTTTCGCTTGAATTTATCTAGTATCACATATACATCCGGTATGGATAAATTTCTATCAACTACACCCTCACTGCTTTAGAACTTTCTCAGATGAATCCATAGAACAGATATCCATAAACTGTATTGACAAGACGGACCAAGAAATATGCATCCATACATATTACTTTAAAACCTTATTAATTAGAGATTTTCCGCAAAGATGTTATGCATTAAATTTAATCAAATTAAATAAATACAAGCATGCATAAAGTAAGGACAAAATTAAACATTAAATTTAAAGGCATATTCATATCATGTGTTGAGGTTCAAACCTGCTCTGATACCAATTTTATTGGGGTTTTAGGGGGTTACGCAGCGGAATGCGGGAAAATCAAATTTTCCCATTTCCTTAATTTTTCTTGGGTAATTAAAATAAAATTATTTATTTTAATCACTTAATACTCAAAAACAGAAATTTTTAACCCAGAAATCATAATTTCAGTAAATTACCATACAACCCCAAAATTTTCCATTTTAATCATTTTAGTCCTAAGTTGTTCAAAACAAGCTTAGGTGATTTTCAATCACAACCAAAATGATTTTTACATCAAATATACATTAAAACAGAAATCTGAAAAGAAATTCCAAAATTTTCAGTAATTACGGAAATGCCCCTAAACTTTGCATTTTGATCATTTTAGTCTTAATTTGTCAAATACATAATTAGGTAATTCCAAATCACTGGAAAAATGATTTATACATGTCTTATACATGAAAATACAAATTGCAATTCAAGAAAACATTTTTTTCCCAAATTGCCGAGAGGTCCCTTAATTTTCTAGAATTTACAATTTAGTCTTTTTAAGTTCAAAACATGTCAAGATCAAATCCAATCAATCTCAAATTTAATATACATCATATATACATCAAATTACAACACATATTGAAAATCCCCAAATTTGGAAAGGGTTATAAACCCTAATTTTACCATTTCCATAAATTGACAAAGTATACCAAATTAAACAAATTCAATTCTTTAATTAAATCCTTACAACACCAAACAAGTCTCACCACCATGAAACAACTCAAGAACAATTCTAGGTCATTTATGAGTGGCTAAGAAACTCTAGAATGACAACCAAATCATCTAATGATTAAAAAAAAAACTGAATAATATTTTATAAGCATTCTTTTTTAACATGCATACTAACATCTTTCATTTAAGCTTCCAACACCAATATCACATACTAAAAGTAGTAGAGAAAAAATCATACATCATATGTTAAAGCTTGGAACCCTAGAAATATTTTTCTAGTTGAAAAGGAATTGAAAAAACTTACTTTAATTCAAGTTTTCTTCAAATCTTATACTTTTCCTTTCCTTTTCTCTTAACCTTTCTTTGTGATATTTTTTTAGGCTTAACACTTAACTTGAAGCAAATGAAAAATGAAAGCATTTTATACTTAGGGTTGGCCGAAAAAAGCAAGGATAAAATGGTAATTGAATTTTTCAATTTTTTTAATCCAAATTAAAAGAATTCAAATTCAATTTGACTACCATTTTCAAAAAGCAAAATTCATGTGCACCAATCAAAATTAGCCATTTAAAAGCATAATAATGATAAAGATAAACATATTAAATAATTCTAAATATTTAACAATTAAATAATTAGACAATTACTTAATACAAATATCTAAATACATGTATCATATTTACATTAAATATTCCATAATACATATATTTGGAACACATGTCAAATACTTTATTTGACAAATAATTAATGTGTATTTAATAAAATCAAGTATTTAATCTAAATACACACTAATTAGAAAACAGCCGGGTAACCCTTTAAGTATGCGTTTTTTATTTAACCGTTAAATGATTTATAAATAATCAATATTATTTATAAAAGTTACCCTAGTGCTCTACGAGTATGTTTCATTAGTGAGACTCTCTAGATTCAAGCATATCCGTCACGAAATCCAATTTCGTGTCCATAATCTACCCACCCGTAAATTATGACTACCACAGATAAACTTGCTGAATCATACAGGTCGAGGTCATCGCATACGTATAATCCCTCCGTCAAAGGTATTCGGATTATCCTAGAGATATACATAATAAAGTCAAATCTCTATTGGTATAATCATGTCGATGATTCTATTAGCAATCTCTTAATAACACTTAGAACTCATTGGTGTGTTCTACAATAGATGTGCCACTCCAAAACTTCAAATTCACCAAATGCCTCATTATTAGGGCTTTATTCCTAGCAGTTTTTGTCTTGTATATGTCTTCCAGCTTCAACCACATCTCATAAGCATATGCATCCTGTGATATGTGGTGGAAGACATTGTGGCCGATCCACTACCTAATCTGACCTAGAGTTCTGTTGTTGAGTTTGTTGGACAATTATGACCCATAGCATCACTATTTGTACAGAACATGGTGTTGTTGTACAAATTAACTATGTGACAAAGGAAATTGCTCTTTTATCATTTGTAATTGGATTACCGGGATATATAAATGATAAAAGTCCATATGATTAGTTTCGGATTAATAAGATATGAGACAGTATTAATCCACTAAGGTTTAATCATTAAAACATCCATAGTCGTAGTATTATCGAGATTGGACATTGATAATGCGGAATAGACTAGTATTGCACTTGTGCGAGTTGTGGGAGCATAACGGCATAGTTCTCATATATTTAAGTATTAGATACTTATGCAAGTGTAATAGGAGGTTGTGTTTACCGATGGTAGGGAAACAGCTTCGCTCTGAATAGACCCCTCGGAATTCCATTGGTAGTATGACTATGTGTCTATGGAAATCCGAATCAAGGTAGGTGTATTTGGTCTTAACCTAAGACTTACATCGCTAAGACTTGCAACAATCAATATACATTGGTTTTGGTCGTCCAGGGCTTTAACAGGTTGTGTGTACGTCTCTTCTGGGTATATTGAGAATCGTAGTGTATTGGGTGTGATGTCAAGATGGAAGTATCACTTCAGTCATATGGAGATGATGGTCATGCAGGATACGGAACTAGTACTCTTTTATGCTGCAGCTATCGAGATAATATGACTAGGTCATGTTTATCCGATTATAGAGACTAGTTACCAGATATCCGATATGTGCTTCGTACGGGGCAGACACAATTCCAGCCCCAAGCCTAGCACGTGACATCCGATACTGGATCACAATACGTAATACTATGTACACTACGCCTGATACAGATTATATATTCCTTTAAGAATATTTCTGGAGAATTGGGTAGGCACAGTGCTTTGCTGGAAGCCAACCATGCCTCGTAAATCGGTAAAAATGTAGTACTAGGTACGTACGTGTTCGGATAGTCCGACGACCAGATTTACTGCCAACATATCCAGGGATCTCATGGGTCGCTTCCCGAAGATTCACCGATGACGTATGACTCAGATATAATTAATCTATGATTAATTATAAGAGAGAGAAAATTAATCTAGGATTAATTACGGAGAATATTATCTGGGATAAAATTCAATTTAAAGAGAGAGAACGATTAATTTGGAATTAATCGATAAAATAATATATTTGATATATTAAACGAAATTAGATTTCGAAGCAGAATTAAAATTGGATTTTAATTCGGGCTAACGAATTGATTTAGATTTAATTCGCTAGCGACGTGAATAGTAATTTTGCTAGGCATAATTATTTAATTAAATTTGATTTAATTACGTCGCAACGGAAAATTCCTTAATTCAGAATTAGCAAACCCGAGCCCGGGAGTGTTTGCGGGCCCACTCGCATTTTGAATTAAAGTGCGGCCCACAAGTCACATCACGCGTCACATCATTAGTCATTCTTGTGATGGAAGTCACATCAACTTTGAGTGATGTGATGCATGTCACTTTTGTGATTGATGGGAGTTGTTGAAAGGCTTTAATGCCTTGTACCAATTTTGAAAATTGAATTATTGTATTTGATTTTTGAAATCAAAACACATATTACAACTTCATCACTTCTCACTCTCTCTCCCTCCAACTCACGGCTTTTGAGCCATTTTTCTCTCTTTTGCTTCTCCTTTGCCGAGAACAACAATGAAGAACAAGGAAATTTTGTGGCAAAATTTCCAAAGCTAGCACTTAAAGGAGTCATTCAAAGGTGATAGGGAAACAAACCCTTGAGCATGGAATCATTCACAAAGCTTGGAGCTTGAAGATCCACACACCAAGGGGTTGACCGAAACACACAAAGAGGAAAATCTTGGAGCAAAAAATTTTGTTGTCTTCGCATCGCAAAATCCGATCAAAGTGAGTATTTCTGCTACTTTACTTTGTTGTATTCGCACATTTCATTGCTTAATTTGATCTTGGTTTGACCTAGAAAACCCAACAATGGTATCAAAGCCATTATTAAACATGAAATTGAATTTAGGGTAAAATTTGGGTAAAATTGATTTGAGCATGATTTGATAAAATTAATTGATTGAGTATGCTTGAATGATGATAACTTAGAGTTATGCATGATCAATTTGATGAAAATTGAATTGGATTAAATTTCCCCCAATTTTTTGGCTTGGCCGAAAATGTAGTATGCCCTAAAGTCATGGTATTTTTGTTTTTTGATCATTGGATGAATTGAAAGACTTGGGATAAATTGATTTAGGATTTAATTGGATTAAAATCGAAATCGGATTTAAAATCCCTCTAATTGCCGTGAGCTTCAAAGCATGAAATGGGATTGATTTTGATTCAATAATGTTGGACATGTGTTGATGATGATTAGCATGATTAATTATGTAATTGATATTTTGGAATATTAATTTGACTAATTAATTATGGCTAGTGCACTTTAGTTAATTAAATTATGATATTGGGAATATTGGAATTTAACTAGTTGGGCTAAATTTGGAATTGGGCTAATAAAGTTGTATTTGGGCTTAATGGGCTTGGTTGGGCCAAGTTTGGTTTAGGTTAATTGGTTGGATCCAATTGGGCCTAAAACCATTTCCATAAAGTCCAAATATGATAAAATCGGCCTTTAAAATTTTAATTGTGCCTAATGGGCCTAAATTGATTTTTGGCAAAGGGTGATTCCTTATTGGGCTTTGGTTGCCAAAGTCCATGCCTTATAAATTAATTGAAAGCCCATTAGACTTTAATTAAATTGACATTGGATATTAATTGGACTTTGAGACCCGTTAAGATTAGATTTAGAATTTAAGTCGCAAAAGCTCATTAATAAAGTGTAATTATTTAATTTAGAATTAAATAAAGAATTAGTATTGAATACAAATTAAATTGGATTTAATATTGTAGTTTGATATAATTCAAGAATTTGTACTTTGAGTGCTTATTCTTAAAACGAGTTGGACTCGCGCAAATCAAATCGTTGTTTGAACATTTGATGGTCATTAATTTCAGATTAATTAATTGGATTAGATTGACTGATAACATGCTTTGTGTGAATACATGGATGTGATGTATGAATAATGTATATCGGATGGATATTAGATAGGTGAGGGCAATTTTGGAAATTATTGTAATAAATTTAGAATTTATTAAATTGGACATGCGTGTCCAGCCTATTACCTCTTGATTCTTTGTATTTCTCTTCTCACCTATTCCCCTCAATGTAAATGAGGTTTCTTTAGAAGTGTTATGTAATTGGGTAGAAGTAAGATTTGTGCTAGCGGGAGAGAGGAAAATGGAGAGATTTTTTCTAGGAACAAGTTGTTTTAAATATCCATCCGCATATCATTATTAATTTATTTACCGCGCCTTATTATGCTTTTAGAATGCATGTTTAAGGGTGTATGATGAGACCTAATCAAAGATAATTAATTGGTTGCCAATTACGCGAAAAACCCTTAACAAATATTAAGCATTTTCCTTCCATTGAATGATTCATTCTCAAGATCCAAGATTGGCACTGGTTTGTTGGCCAAAGTCAAGACCTTTGTCCATCACGGATGTGTTTGAATCATGAAGGCTTTGTTCCATATCGTATGTCTTGTCCAAGTTGTGATTTGTTGGCCAAAGTCAAGATTACTTCTTGTCCATCGACATCGATTACGAAGCTTTCCAAGGTCAATGAGTCCCGCTTAACTGGAATCATTAAGTTTGTTGTGCCAAAGACAAGGCTTAGTTGATTCAGGGGAAAAAGGTTAGGAAATATATCGGATATATTGGCATTTATTAGATATATGTTTCGGACTTGGATGTCCACCTACTGGATCTAGGAATTGGATGAGATCCAATTGATCTTAGAGATCTACCTAGTTAAGTTTCATATAATTTGTTGGCCAAAGTCAAGATTGTGTGTTATTTAACGGGATCCTAGCCCACTAGGAAACTAGGTTTCCCGAGTACTCAACAGAGGGTTAGAGGCTCGCCGAAAAATAGTGGGAGGCAAGTATTAAATTTGCAATTTCGTTTAGATACTTGTCAATACGCGCTCATTTCATTTTTTGTCATTACATAAATATATTAGTTGGACTAATATTTAATCGTTGTTTTAATTAAACAGTTGGACTGTATTCAAACTACTTCAATTTATAGTTGATTATATAATTGGATTATAGTAATCAATATATTTGAATTTAACCAATTAAATTATAGTTGATTATATAGTTAGACTATAGTAATCATTATATTTAATTGTACCCGAAATCGTTGATTGGATAGTTGGACTATAGCAATCAAGATAACTGAAAGATTAGTGTTTAAAACATAATCCTGGGAGAAAATGTCATTAAACGGCTTTAATTTTCAGATTGGGAATAAAACCTCAGGATAGTCCTGGGAACTGAGTAATTATTCTATTTGATAGAACAACCTCTTGGGCCTAAGCCTGGAGTTGAGCAAATAGTAGAACATGATCTTTGGAAGATTCATGTAATGATAACTTTAGTGCTCAATCCATTATGCTTACTGCAATGACTCTTTAATTCCGTCGTCAAAATTAAGGATTAGATCCTTGTACCATGATGATGAAATTAAAGATCTTCATAGATCTATTCTTAGATCTTAGAAGTACGAATTGCAAAAGAATCTCTTTCGCTCACGTATGTCAGAGGGTACATCTGTCGAGCACTAGGTGTCGCAGATGATTGCTGACATCGATCAGTTAGGTTAGCTGGGCATTACCTACGTGGCCGAGACTACCAAAGATTTGATCTTATAGTCTCTACTCGAAAGCTGGGGCAGGTTCATTATGAACCAAGAGTAAACTCTTGGAGAGTTGATGGCTATGCTCTAAGAGGCAGAGCTAGAGTTTCTAAAAATGGGCAAAGGCAAAATCATTACAGTCTTATGGGAAGACAAAGGACATATCCCAAGATATCTGCCTAAATTATGGCAAACGGGGTCATTGAAGCGTGACTGTCGTATGGACAAGGTAGACGTGAAGGAAGTGAAGACGGGCAAGGCTCTGGCTTCAAGTATGTTTGTCATAAACATGTTCGCTATTAGTTTCAAAATTGGATTTTTAGATACTAGATATGGTACATAGATATGTACTAATGTGCGGAATCTGCTGATTAGCAGGATACTGACTTCAGTTGAGATTTACCTACGAATTAGAAATGGGACGAGAGTCGCTGTTTTAACCGTAGAAACCTAAGTTTAGGAACTACCCTTTTGGGCATGTACCTAAATTAGGAAACTGTTAAAATATACCTAGTTTGACTAGAAACATTAGCTCTATATCTAAGTATAACTCGTTGCGGGTATACCTTTATATTTTAGAACACTAAAGTATTTTATTTTATAAAAATGCTATTGAGATAAACACATTAGATGTGAATAACAGTACTTATATTTTGAATATAAATAAATCTCAAACGTATAACATGACAGACAAATAGCTCAAACTGAATTAATCAGATGAGACTTATTTATGGCATTGTTGTCTAGGACACATTAAACAAGACTCGTATATCCACACTTTCGAAGAGTGGGTACTTGGAAAGATTTGATTCTATTCAAATAATGTCTACGAATCTGGTTTATTAGGCAAAGTGCCTAAAACACCTTTTACTTGGTAAAAGTGCAAGTGCCACTGATCTGTTAGCCCTTGTTCATAGTGACGTAAGTGGGCCCATGTCTAGCTAGGCTAGAGGTGGATATGAATACTTCGTAACCTTTACGGATGTGGCATCACGTTATGGTTATGTGTTTCTTTTGAAACACGAATCAGAAACTTTTGATAAATTCAAAGAGTTTCGACACGAAGTAGACAGACAGATCGGCTAAAGTATTAAAACATCATGATTGGACCGTGATGAAAATACTTAAGTAATAAGTTTCTCAATTGCTTGAAAGAGTATAGTATTCTTTCAATATGGACTCCTCCCGGAACACCTCAATTGAGCGGTGTGTCCAAACGGAGAAACCAAATTTTGTTGGACATGATAAGGTTAATTATGAGTCGCCCTGAGCTACCATTTTCCTTCTCGGGATACGCATTAAACAGTGCAATACTTATTTTGAATAAGGTTCCATGAAAAATCTGTTAGACAGATTTCATATTAGATATGAACAGGAAAGAAATCGGGTTTTCTCATTCCTGGAGATTTGGGAATGCTGGGCATATGTTTGGATGATACCAAACTAGAACCCAAATTGGATAAGTGCATAATTGTAGGTTATCCTAGGGTAACCAAAGTATAGTACTTATACAACTCACAAGAGAACAATGTAATTGTTGCTCGTCATGCAGTTTTCTTAAGAGGAATACCTATATGCAGTGGTAAGTAGGAGGAAAGTAAAACTCGATGAAAATCGGAGTAATATTGTTCCTGGCACCGAGTTCTAATGGAACAAAAACAGTTCATCAAGGATGAAACTGTACCACAATCTTCGAATACACAAGAACCACGTAAGTCGGAAACTGTTGGACAATTATGACCCATAGCATCACTATTTGTACAGATCATGGTGTTGTTGTACAAATTAACTATGTGACAAAGGAAATTGCTCTTTTATCATTTGTAATTAGATTACCAAGATGTATAAATGATAGAAGGTCCATATGATTAGTTCCAGATTGAGATGATATGAGACAGTATCAATCCACGAAGTTTTAATCATTAAATATCCATAGTCGGAGTATTATCAAGATTGGACATCGATAATGTGTAAAAGACTAGTATTACACTTGTGCGCGTTGTGGGAGCATAACGGCATAGTTCTCATATATTTGGGTATATGATACTCATGCAAGTGTAATAGGAGGTTGTGTTTACCGATGGTACGGGAACAGCTTCGCTCTGGATAGACCCCTCGGAATTCCATTGGTAGTATGACTATGTGTCTATGGAAGTCCGAATCAGGGTAGGTGTATTTGGTCTTAACCTGAGACTTCCACCGCTAATACTTGCGACAATCAATATACTTTGGTTTTGGTCGTCCATGGCTTTAACAGGTTTTGTGTATGCCTCTTCTGGGTATATTGAGAATCGTAGTGTATTGGGTGTGATGTCAAGATGGAAGTATCACTCCAGTCATAGTGGAGATGATGATCACATAGGATACGGAACTGGTGCTCTTTTATGCTGCAGCTATCGGGATAATATGACTAGGTCATGATTATCCGATTATACGGACTAGTTACCAGAGATCCGATATGTGCTTCGTACGGGGCAGACATAATTCCAGCCCCAGGCCTAGCACGTGACATTCGATGCTGGATCGTAATACGCAATACTACGTATATTACGCCTGATATAGATCACATATTCCTTTAAGAATATTTCTGGAGAATTGGGTAGGCACGGTGTTTTGCTAGAAGCCAACTATGTCTTGTAAATCGGTAAAAACGTAGTACTAGGTACGTACGTGTTCGGATAGTCTAACGACCGGATTTACTGCCAACATATCCGGGGATCTCATGGGTCGCTTCCCGAAGATCCACCGATGACGTATGACTCGCACTTTAATTAATCTGGGATTAGTTATAAGAGAGAGAAAATTAATCTGGGATTAATTGGAGAGATATTTTATCTGGGATAAAAATTATTTAAGAGGAGAGAACGATTAATTTGGAATTAATCGATAAAATAATATATTCGATATATTATACGAAATTAGATTTCGACACGGAATTAAAATTGGATTTTAATTCGGGCGAACGAGTTAATTTAGAATTAATTCACTAGCGATGTGAATAGTAATTTTGCTAGGCATAATTATTTAATTAAATTTGATTTAATTACGTCGCAACGGAAAATTCGTTAATTCGGAATTAGCGAACCCGAGCTCGGGAGTGTTTGCGGGCCCACTCGCATTTCGAATTCAAGTGCAGCCCACAAGTCACATCAAGCATCACATCATTAGTCACTTTGAGTGATGTGATGTCTAGTCACTTTGAGTGATGTGATGTCTAGTCACTTTTGAGTGATTGATGGTGGTGGTTGGAAGACTTTAAAAGTCTTGTACCTTTTTGGAAAAATGGTAATTATTTTTGGTATTTGAATTTTGGAAATTAAATAACAAAATACACAACACAACCAACACATTCTTCTCTCTCTCTTCTCCTCCCATTTTCGGCCAAGGGCCAAAATCCTCTCAAATTTCTCTCTCAAAACCGAGAGCAAGAAGATGAACAAGAAAGATTTGTGGCAAATTTTTCTTATGCTAGCACATGAAGAGTCATCCAAGGTGATAGGGAAACAACCCTTGAGCATGGAATCACAACACAAAGCTTGGAGCTTGGAGATCCATCCATGGAGTTGACCGAATTTTGGAGGAGCACAAAACAGCCCATTGCCGAGAGCTTCCTAGGAGGAGCCAAAAGTTTTGTGTTTGACGCATCGCAAAGCCGATCATTGTAAGTATGATTCCGCCATACTTCTTTGAGTATTCACACATGTTTCTATGCTTGAATTGATCCTTGGGACTAATCTAGTAACCCAACAATGGTATCAGAGCCATTTTGAGCATGAAATATACTTAGGGTAAAATTTGGGTAAATTGGATTTGAGCATGTTTTGACTAAATCACTTGTTTGAGCATGCTTGTATATGGATGACTTGGAGTTGTTTGTGATCAATTTTGTGAAAAATGGATTGGATCAATTTTTCCCCAAAATGCTAGGCTTGGCCGAAACATAAGACTACCTTAATGTCATGGTGATTTTGTGTTTTTGATCATTGGATGAGTTGAAATCATTTGGGTAATGTTGATTTAGGATTTAATTGGATTAAAACCGAATCGGACAAAGAAATCCCCAAATTGCGGTGACTTGTAGGCATGAAAATGATTGATTTTTGATTCAATTGTGTTGGACATAAGTTGATGATGATAAGCATAATTAATTGTGTAAATTGATGTTTTTGAAATATAAATTTGGTTAATTGATTATGGCATACACTTTAGGTTAATTAATTATGAATTTTGGAATTTTGGTAATTTAATTAATTGGGCCAAATTGGAATTGGGCTTGTAAAGTTGTAATTGGGCTTAATGGGCTTGGTTGGGCCAAGTTTGGTTTAGGCTAATTGGTTGGATCCAATTGGGCCCAAACCATATCCATAAAGTCCAAATATGACTTAATGCACCTTTAATTTTAATTGGGCCTAATGGGCCTAAATTGGTTTCTTGGAAAATAAGAGTGATTCCTTAAATGGGCTTTGGAATTTGGGTTTGACCCATATTGACCAAAGTCCATGCCTTAAGAAATTAATTAAAAGCCCATTGGACTTTAATTAAATTAACATTGGATGTTAATCAGGCTTTGAGACCCGTAACGATTAGATTTAGAATCTAAGTCGTAAAGGCACATTAAAAAGTGTAATTATTTAATTTAGAATTAAATATCGAATTAGTATTAAATACAAATTAAATTGGATTTAATGTTGTAGTTTAATATAATTCGTGAATTCGTACTTTGAGTACTTATTCGTAAAACGAGTTGGACTCGCGTAAAATCAAATCGTTGTTTGAACATTGGATGGTCATTAATTTTCAGATTAATTAATTGGATTAGATTGATTGATAACATGTTTATGTGAATACATGGATGCGATGTATGAATAATGTATATCGGATGAATATTAGATGGGTGAGGGCAATTTTAGAAATTGTTGTAATAAATTTAGAATTTATTAAATTGGACCTGCGTGTCCAGCCTATTACCTCTTGACTCTTTGTATTTCTCTTCTCACTTATTCCCCTCAATGTAAATGAGGTTTCTTTAGAAGTGTTATGTAATTGGGTAGAAGTAATATTTGTGCTAGTGTGAGAGATTTGTTCTAGGAACATGTGTTGAGTATCCATCCGCATATCATTATTTTTTATTTACGCGCCTTATTATGCTTTTAGAATGCATGCTTAAGGGTGTATGATGATGAGACCTTAACAAAGATAATTAATTGGTTGCCAATTACGCGAAAAACCCTCAACATATATAAGCGTTTTTTCCTTCCATTGAGTGATTCTTACTCAAGACCTTTGTTGGACATTATGACCCATAGCATCACTATTTGTACAGAACATTGTGTTGTTATACAAATTAACTATGTAACAAAAGAAATTGCTCTTTTGTCATTTGTAATTGGATTACCGGGATATATAAATGATAAAAGTCCATATGATTAGTTCCGGATTAATAAGATATGAGAAAATATTAATCCACTAAGGTTTAATCATTAAAACATCCATAGTCGTAGTATTATCGAGATTGGACATAGATAATGTGGAATATACTAGTATTGCACTTTTGCGCATTGTGGGAGCATAACGGCATAGTTCTCATATATTTAAGTATTGGATACTTATGCAAGTGTAATAGGAGGTTGTGTTTACCGATGGTACGGAAACAGTTTTGCTCTGGATAGACCCCTCGGAATTCCATTGGTAGTATGACTATGTGTCTATGGAAGTCCGAATCAGGGTAGGTGTATTTGGTCTTAACCTGCGACTTACATCGCTAATACTTGCGACAATCAATATACTTTGGTTTTGGTCGTCCAGGGCTTTAACAGGTTCTGTGTACGCCTCTTCTTGGTGTATATTGAGAATCGTAGTGATGTCAAGATGGAAGTATCACTTCAGTCATATGGAGATGATGGTCACGCAGGATACAGAACTAGTACTTTTTTATGCTGCAGCTATCGGGATAATATGACTAGGTCATGTTTATCCGATTATAGAGACTAGTTACCAGAGATCCGATATGTGCTTCGTACGGGGCATACACAATTCCAGCCCCAGGCCTAGCACGTGACATCCGATATTGTATCGCAATACGCAATACTACGTATACTACGCTTGATACAGATTATATATTCCTTTAAGAATATTTCTGGAGAATTAGGTAGGCACGGTGCTTTACTAGAAGCCAACCATGTCTCGTAAATCGGTAAAAATGTAGTACTAGGTACATACAAGTTCGAATAGTCCGACGACCAGATTTACTGCCAACATATCCAGGGATCTCATGGGTCGCTTCCTGAAGATTCACTGATGACGTATGACTCAGATATAATTAATCTTGGATTAATTATAAGAGAGAAAAAATTAATCTATGATTAATTATGGAGAATTTTATCTGGGATAAAATTCAATTTAAAGAGAGAGAACGATTAATTTGGAATTAATCGATAAAATAATATATTCGATATATTAAACGAAATTAGATTTCGACGCGGAATTAAAATTAGATTTTAATTCGGGCTAACGAATTGATTTAGAATTAATTCACTAGCGACGTGAATAGTGATTTTGCTAGGCATAATTATTTAATTAAATTTGATTTAATTACGTCGCAACGGAAAATTCGTTAATTCGGAATTAGCGAACCCGAGCCCGGGAGTGTTTGCGGGCCCACTCGCATTTTGAATTAAAGTGCGGCCCACAAGTCACATCACACGTCACATCATTAGTCATTCTTGTGATGGAAGTCACATTAACTTTGAGTGATGTGATGCATGCCACTTTTGTGATTGATGGGAGTTGTTGAAAGGCTTTAATGCCTTGTACCAATTTTGGAAATTGAATTATTGTATTTGATTTTTGAAATCAAAACACATAACACAACTTCATCACTTCTCTCTCTCTCCCTCCAACTCACGGCTTTCGAGCCATTTTTCTCTCTTTTGCTTCTCCTTTGCCGAGAACAACAAAGAAGAACAAGGAAATTTTGTGGCAAAATTTCCAAAGCTAGCACTTAAAGGAGTCATTCAAAGGTGATATGGAAACAAACCCTTGAGCATGGAATCATTCACAAAGCTTGGAGCTTGAAGATCCACACACCAAGGGGTTGACCGAAACATACAAAGAGGAAAAGCTTGGAGCAGAAATTTTGTTGTCTTCGCATCGCAAAAGCCGATCAAAGTGAGTATTTCCGCTACTTTACTTTGTTGTATTCGCACATTTCATTGCTTAATTTGATCTTGGTTTGACCTAGAAAACCCAACAGAGTTACTCTAGTCACTCTGAGGCCTCTAGATGGAGTAATTGATTGTTGTCAGCTTGATCGTAACACTAGAAGAGAAATCTTTCATTTTCATTTTAAGTTTAAAGTTATAAATAAAAATATGACAAAATCAAGTCTGATTTTCACAAATTGGATGTCACTGTTACGTTCGAAATGATTGAAAATTGATGGATTTAACTCTTCGTTGGTCCAAATCTGACACAAGGGCGGATTTATAAATTATAGAATCTTTTAGGGTCAAACTATAAATTTTAGGGATGCTGAGGTGGTAGACATATGGCTGATGTCGTGGCTGAAGTGGGACCGATTTACTGACATGACAAATGATGTGGCCGTTGATGTGGCAGACACATGTCGATGTTGTGGCAACTGACATGTCAGATTCCTTACCGATATGACTGGTGACTGTGAGCTGATGTGGCGCTGATTGTTCACTGACGTTGTGCTGATTGTTCGTTGACGTGGCTGGTACGTCAGCGTCTTCAACCTTCAGATGCGCGTGCGTCGCGTGATGAAACTGAAACTCACGCACGCTCTTCTACTCGGCGCCTACGTTGTCATATGATCTCTGTTTGATCATCAAAAAATATCATGGTGCTCGTCTCGACGTGAATAAACTGATAGTATGCTCAAAAATGATTTTTGAGAACTTTCCTGAAACCCGAATATTCCGAACCGAGTTTCGTTTTTCGGCTTTTCGACCCCCAACATGTAACTAAAGCTACTGATATCTTTTATTGTGATTCTCTGATCACTGAAGAGTATTTATGAAGGAAAATTGAATTCTATTACTATAAGAACATAATTTACAAGTGTTTGAAACTCTACAAAAACCTCATTTTTATATTTTCTAAGTTTTCTTTACATGAAGCTTAATTGTTGTGATGATTTTGCTCACAAATGAGCTTTGTATTTATAACCAAACTTTGGCTAACAAATTCAACAAAAGAATATTACCACCAAAAGTTTGTTTGTAATCTTACACCAAGAAATCAAGATCCACCGAAAATATGTTTGGATTCATACATGCAACTTGGAAATATACATGCAGCTGGATTAATCATACAGCTGGATTCATCACTTTTAGATTTGCTCGATTGATTTGATATAGACCTTTGGATGAGGAATACCTCACACTTATATAAAATTAAGTAATAATTTAATATCGACTGTCAATATATGAAACTATATATTATAAATAAGAGTATATTGAAGCAATCCAATAGTAAAGTCATATTATGCTTATAAATTTTAAATTGCTTCCGGTTTATTTGATAAAAACTTTTTATTTTTTATAGCATCTAAGTAATTAATGGTTAAAAAAAATTTATACGAAAAATGACATCTAACCATCTTATAAATTATCATAAAAATATTTTATCCCTACCATTTTAATTACAAGCTTTAATCCCTATTGGTAAATATTTATACGTTAATTTTGAGTCATTTTTATCCGATTAGTGTTAAATGATTTGAATATCAAAAAAACTGTCCAAATATGTAAAAATAATTATTTCAAAATTATATGAAAAGTTATTCAATTAACAAAAAATTATTTAACGATATGGACTAAAACTTATACTTTCTAAAATTACAATGGCTACTTATATTTCTAAAACTGTATGGAAAAATGTCATTATGACAATCTGTACAGTATTTGAGTATTATTTTTCATTTTTTTAATTATAATATTTTACTATGATTAGGGGCCGCAAAATGTATCATGGAGAGTGTAGGTCAAGTGATGCATAGCTAGGGTTTGTAATTAGGACATCGTCCTGCTCAAGTTTCGTCTCGAACTGTCCGTTTTAATCGAGTTTTATCCCTGACAATCCCGATTGAGTTTCGTCTTGGACTGTCATGAATCCCAATTGATTATTTAAATTATGATTAAAAAAATCTTCTTAAATCTCAATTAAGATTGGAGAATTTTTAAATTAATAAAGGATTCAACATTTTCTCTCCATCCTAATAATAACGGGAGCCGTTGGGTGGCTTTCAAATTGGGGAAATGTCTTAATTGAGACTCGGTCTTAAATTTGTTGATTGATGAAAGAAAAAATTGAAAAGAAAGAGACGTGAGATGGAGACAAGGGGGAGAGATATGGTAGCAGAGTTGGTGGATCTTCAAAAGACTGAGAAAGTCTAATCAAACCCCAACTCCAACTCCAAGTCCAAGTCAAGAAACCCTTCCTTTGTCTTTACTCAGAATCAAAAAAAACAAATGTTTACACTTTACAGAGATAAAACTTCAAGTCTTTGTAAAGGCCTCAAGCAATCTATGACTGTGAGCACTGAGCAGGTAAGGTAAGTTACAGAGTGATTGGATTGAACTGGATTTGATTTGAGTCACATTTACACTCTTCACAGACCCCCGGAATTTAAGGGGACAAATTCAGGAAAAAAAAATAAAGAAGAGGAAGAAGAAGAGCAATTCCATTTCCCAATGGCTGGATAGTGGCAGCTGCCTCGTGGCCGACAGCTATATAAATATATATCACCATGCCCTTTTGACTTTGACACGGGACACCGCACGTGATCTTCCTTAAATCAACTTTACTTCATCACCTGTATCAATTTTACTGACACACACTCAACACTTGCCTTATGTGGGTGTGGCCTTGCTTCACGAATATAGCTAACCCTAACCCTAACTCTACAAGCCTCTTGCTTTATCTCTGTACCTCTTTCTCTGATGAAATACTTATACGCCCTTGGCGCTTTAGCTTAGTTTAGAAATGGTGGAGTAAGTTGGTCCGTGGATCTCATGATAATTTTTTTTTTTATTTAAATTAAGTATTATAGTATCTACTAACTAATGAAACCTAGGTAAGTCCACTTATTCCGTCAAATACAAAGTAGGATTAATTTGATGCACTTCATTAAGATAAGTATTCCTTCTCTAGCTGACATAATTAGAAGTGGTAAAATGGGTTCGGATATATTTGTGTTGGGTCAATTTTGGGTCTTGTTAAATTTATGCTCGTGTCAAACATTTAACATTTAAAATAGGAAAAAAGTATCAAAAAAACTAAGCTAAAGCATATCTAACATTTAAGTATATATTAATTATATGAACCTAATTTTTTTTTTTTTTTATATATATCAAAGCTAGTCCTTATATCCCAACTTAGCACCCAAAGAGTAGCCTAATTATGTGCTACACTGACATCTAGAGTGCTATATTAAAAAAAAAAGAGTTTAATACAATAATTAAAGGAAAAAGGGACTAGCCTAAAGAAGATTTTAAGGTGCTAATCTTATTAAAATCTTAATCATTAAATTCATAGGAAAAACCCCACTAAGAAAATAGTGCCGGCCTCAAAAAAAAAACACTCAAAAGAAAGAAAAATAAAAAATTACAACCAGCATTACCACCAAAGCATCAAAAGTCTGCAAAGTGAAGTGCGAATCATAATCCAAAAACCGGCGAAGGCAAATTGCATAAGCTACAAAGACATCATTACTAAAAACGATACCTAGGAAATTCGTTCGCATCAAAAGAAATAAATTTCTGAATATCGAAAGGAGGGTATGGCCTCCAAGTAAACTAAGAACAATGCAGGGTAATATTCACAACGCAATCTGCTGCACTATTATTCTCTCGAAAATTATGAGAACATCTGAACCTGATTATGGAAGAAATCTTATTCTTACAATTTAGCCATCTACTGCGTACGAAGAGCCCCGATCAGGATTAAAATTATCACTCACTCACATATATTGAATTATTGCCAGCGAATTACACTGCAAATATAATTGTGTTATAAACTGACTGATGTGTCAAAATGACTTAAAACTTAAAACCGACACTGCTATTAATCATATGTGTTGGGTGTTAGGGTTGGTGTTATGAGCGTCAATTCGAATCGTATTTATATCCGATTCATGAATACAAACAATATCTTTCTCCATAATATTACTTATAATTGGTCACACCTCTTGTCTTTTATATACTTATTCGATCTAATATTGATTAGATTGAAACTAAATCTGATTTAGTGATATGTATATATATTAGACAAAGACCTCAGGATTTACAACGTAGTGCGTAGTTACAACGTAGTTTGTAATTGATATTGGGAAGTGTCTTTATAAGTTGTATATTCTCAAATAAAGTTCATGATCAAAATTTATTAACAAGGGTCGGTTGGTAAAATCCGCTGAGACCATATATGTCTGTAGAAAATATTTGTCATCAAACAGTAATATAATCATGCAAATCAAACGGATCATACTTCCCAAAAGTAGATCTAGATGCAAAACCCTAAAACCAGAAAAAACTTGAAGACAAAACCTGGAATTGAGATTATAGAAACAATCCAAGTCGAGATGATCTCTGTCCTTAAGAACTTATTGGCTCCGTCACGGGTGCTTTACGGATTCGTTTTGCCAACGTTCTCCCAGGATTACTCGGAATCTTCTTGTTCAAGGAGCACTCCTTAACAAGTGTGTGAACTAGGAATAATGGTGGATTCTCTCTCAAAAAACAAAGGAAAACAATGTCTCTTGCTTAGCAAAATTCGGATATCTTTTTATCTTATTGTTTTGGATATCAAGCCTACTTAAATAGGCATGGAAGGGTGCCAATAGGGCACCCTTTGGGATGGGGTGCAACCCCCCAAAGGGTTGTACCCCTTACACGCACCCCATCCAATCCAAAAGACAGAAATACCCTTAATGAAGAATTTCCTACAATCCCCCACAATTCTTCAAATATCCACGGAGACATTCGAGAGAGTTACCATGAACTAAAGCTGCATCGAAATAGGTAGCTTTCGCCTTGAACCTTTCCTAGTGAGTGACAATCGGATTTACTTGGCAAACCAGTGACCCATAGTCTTGAACTGTTCTGCCGTTGGTGTAAACCAAGACAATTGCCAACACACAGCTTTAATTCGACCATTTTCCCGTTCTACGGTTGTGTTCATTTTGGCCCTGAACAACGGTCCTGGATTCATCAAGCACTTTAGGGTAACCCGCCTTTAAAGGATCCCATGGAAGCGGCCTCACTTCTTACTTGAAATAGGTGATCTGCTATGAAGAGGTAATCTGTCTTTACCCCCATTAGGACTCATCTCCTAATATAGTGATCATTAAAAGCCTTAGCTTATCCTAACCAATGACAGACAGCACTCAGCGTCATAATCGGAATGGGAAAGAGTACGGAACTCTTCAGTGCTTGTTTTGAATTGCACAAAGTTTCTGTTGTCCCTTTTGAACCTAGATCTTGGGATCTCCAGTCAACTAGGTTGGGTTTCCACAGTGACAATTCTTAGATTATAGGCTTCAAGCCCATTCCCCTCGATGACTTCTCAACTTGCTCTCGAGGTAAACCTTTAGTTAGTGGATCCGCTAGGTTTTCCTTCGACCTGACATAATCGATCGTTATTATGCCACTTGAGAGCAGTTGACGTATGGTATTATGTCTCCGACGTATGTGTCGAGACTTACCATTATACATTGTATTTTGGGCTCTCCCAATAGCCGATTGGCTGTCACAATGTATGCTTATCGCTGGCACCGGTTTGGGCCAACTAGGAATATCCTCCAGGAAGTTTCTAAGCCATTCTGCTTCTTCCGCTGTTTTGTCTAACGCTATGAACTCTGATTCCATAGTAGACCGGGCAATACATGTTTGCCTCGAGGATTTCCATGACACGGCCGCATTACCAAGTGTGAAAACAAATCCACTCGTGGATTTGGAATCCACCGTATCAGATATCCAGTTAGCATCGCTGTAACCCTCTAGTACAGCAGGATATCTCTCGTAATGTAGCCCATATTTTGAAGTTTCTCTCAGATACCTCAAAACTCTTACTATGGCTTTCCAGTGGTTGTGTCCTGGATTACTCGTATATCTGCTAAGCCGATTCACAGCTTGAGCGATATCGGGTCGTGTGCAATTCGTGAGATACATCAGACTTCCAATGATTCTCGAATACTCTAGTTGCGATATGCTTGAACCAGTATTCTTTGATAAATGAAGAGTTAGGTCTACAGGGGTTCTAGCCACGTTTAGATCCCCTTTGATATATTTATCGAGTATCTTCTCAATATAATGAGTCTGTGATAATATATATCCGTCTGATGTCCTAGAAATCTTTATTCCTAGGATCACATCAGCTATCCCCATATCTTTCATATCAAATCTGCTGGATAACACGTTTTTGGTAAGCTTAATCATTTCATGATTACTACCAATTATCAGCATATCGTCTACATAGAGACACACAATGACATATCCTTTTTGAGTTGATTTGGTGTACACACACTTATCACACTCATTGGTTTTAAACCCATTTGACAACATCTCTTTGTCAAATTTCTCATGCCATTGTTTCGGTGCTTGTTTTAATCCGTACAAGGATTTTACAAGTTTGCACACCTTCTGTTTTTGTCCAGGAACACTAAACCCTTCTGGTTGTTCCATGTAAATTTCTTCATCCAATTCACCATTCAAGAATGCTGTCTTTACATCCATTTGATGTATTTCAAGACCAAATATAGCTGCTATGGCTATGAGCATTCTTATCGATGTGATGCGAGTCACCGGTGAATAGGTGTCAAAGTAATCAAGGCCTTCCTTTTGTCTATAACCTTTTATGACAAGTCTTGCCTTATACTTATCTATTGATCCATCCGTTTTCATCTTCCTTTTGAATATCCATTTGTAGCCCAGCGGCTTACAACCTGGCGGAAGATCAACCAACTCCCAAGTATGGTTCTGTAGGATTGAATCAATCTCACTGTTAATAGCCTCTTTCCAAAGAGGTGCCTCCGGAGAAGTCACACTGCTTCTTATAACTTTGAGGCTCATTTTCTAACAAGTATGTTAGAAAATCGGGACCAAACGACTTAGACGTTCTAGCCCTTTTGCTACGTCTAGGCTCGATTGTCTCAGCATTTACACGTTGATCTGATTCTTGGTCAACTTGATTACTGTCCTTGACAGTATCAATTGTTCTTTTGAGAGACCCAGTTATTTGTCTTTCCTTACAAGGAAACGTCTCTTCAAAAAATATCGCATTCCTTGACTCAATTATCATATTAGGATTGATGTCAGGAATCTCCGACTTGTGCACCAAGAATCGATACGCACTACTGTTGTGAGCATATCCAATGAATATACAGTCAACAGTTTTAGGTCCTATTCTAACCTTCTTAGGTTTAGGAACCATTACTTTGGCAAGACACCCCCCACTTTGAGGTATTTGTAGGAAGGTACGAAACCTTTCCACAATTCATATGGTGTCTTGTCTAGTCTTCTGTGAGGAAGCTTGTTCAGAACGTAGTTTGCGGAAAGCAAGGCTTCCCCCCACAAGTTCTGGGGTAAACCCGAACTTGTCAACATGGCGTTCATCATTTCCTTCAACGTTCGGTTTTTGCGTTCCGCAATTCCGTTCTGTTGAGGAGAATAAGGAGCAGTGGTTTCGTGAATAATTCCGTGCACAGAACAATATTCACCGAACGGTGAAACGTATTCACCACCTCTATCACTCCTGATTCTTTTGATTTTCTTGCCAAGTTGATTTTCAACTTCGCTCTTATAGTGTACAAAGCTTTCAATAGCTTCTGCTTTGCTTCTCAACAAGTACACATAACAGAATCTTGTGCTGTCATCGATAAAAGTGACAAAGTACTTTTTACCGCCTCTTGTTTGCACAATATTCATGTCACATACATCAGTATGTACAAGTTCTAGCGGTTCAGAACTGCGTTCGATAGAATGAAATGATGTTCTATGTATTTTTGCTTCAACACATGCTTCACACTTATGTTGGCTATCAATTGCAAATTTAGGTATGAGGTCCATGTTAATTAATTTACGCATGGTATCATAATTAACATGTCCTAACCTCCCATGCCATACATTTTGTGACACAATAATATAAGCAGACGAACTAGCTTTATTAATAGCACGATTAACAGTCATTACATTTAGCTTGAAAAGGCCCTCAGTTAGGTATCCTTTTCCTACATACATATCATTCTTAGTCATTACAAACTTGTCTGAAACAAATACAAGCTTAAACCCAGCCTTACTAAGAAGAGATCCTGAGACTAAGTTCTTCCGAATATCTGGAACGTGCAGTACATTCTTCAATGTTAGCTCCTTTCCGGATGTCATCTTCAGAACAACTGTGCCTTGTCCAACCACCTGAGAGGTAGACGAGTTTCCCATTGTCAGATGATCGCCGCCATCGACCTTCTGGTACATGGAAAACATCTTACTTTCTGCACAGATATGGCGAGTAGCCCCAGTGTCTACCCACCATTCTCTCGGATTCCCAACTATGTTGGCTTCGGTTACCACTGCTGATAGTTCCATCTCTGAGATATCATCAGTCAGTTGCTCGCCTTCAGTAACATGGGCCTCATATTTCTTTTTCTTGCCCTTGTCCTGAGACTTCTTGTTCCTGCAGTCCTTTGACATATGACCGCTCTTTCCACAGTTGTAGCATTTTCCCTTGAACTTTTTGTTCCCAGAGTCAGCTCCACTGTTCTTTCTCTTTTTGCTACCCTTTGCACCTTCAATGATGTGGGCCTTAGACTCCAGAGTCTTGTAGCTGGCCTTCTCGGACATCCTGTTGTCCTCCTCGATTCTCAATCGAACACTGAGGTCTTCAAGGCTCATCTGCTTCTTTTTGTGTTTCAGATAGCTCCTGAAGTCCTTCCATGATGGAGGCAACTTTTCAATTATGGCGGCAACTTGAAACATCTCACAGAGTTTCATCCCCTCATCCAGTATTTCATGAATGATCAATTGCAGTTCACCCAACTGAGACATCACCGTCCTTGAATCTACCATCTTGTAGTCCAAGAACCTACCCACGACAAATTTCTTTTGTCCGGCATCTTCAGTTTTATACTTCTTCTCGAGAGATTCCCAGAGAATCTTCGCAGAAGTCATGCCTTGGTACACATTGTACAGGGTATTGTCAAGACCACCCAAAAGGTAGTTCTTGCATAAGAAGTCTCCAGACATCCAAGTCTGTTCTCGCTCTTCCTTGGCCTTCTCAGATTCACCCTCCACAGGACCCGGAGGATCTTTGAGGAATTTTGCCAACTGGAGAGTTGTCAGGTAGAACAGCATCTTACTCTGCCATTGTTTGAAATTTGCCCCACCAAATTTCTCCGGTTTTTCTCCATGAGAGACCGGTACCGTGATATTTCCGCTAGCCATATGTAACTGGAAAATCAACAGGGTCAATTAGTCTACGAAAGACAAATTGCACAACGATCAACAAATGATCTTGTTCAAAGTGATAAACGATAAATGTAGATATAATTTAATCAAGATTGGATGGAATTACTTGTGTAATATTACACTTTAAATTCTCAACCAATTATGCAACAAACAAACAATTTCAACTTTATCACTATGTGTATGCTTGTGATGATTGAACAATTTAATAATAACTTGAATCTATACTACCAAGATTAATGTGTTTACAGTATATGACTAACCAAGTTAATATTAATTAAAGTTTGCAGTTTATTATACTTACAGGACAAAGTCGTTAGTGTCACGTTCGTATCTACGTTCGAACGAGACTGTCCAGTGTGTGTGCGTTCGTGTTGCGTTTGATAACGCGTTCGAACGAAGTGTTTCCAGAGAGTTCACGTTCGAGTAGCGTTTGATAACGCGTTCGAACGGAATGATTCCAGAGAGTTCACGTTCGTATAGCGTTCGTGAACGCGTTCGAACGGAATGATTCCAGAGAGTTTGCGTTCGAATTGCGTTTATTACGCGTTCGAACGTTCTAAGGCAGAAGGCTTGCGTTCGAGTTGCGTTTGAAGACGCGTTCGAACGTTCTTACGAGAATTCAAATTTTTAGCCTTCGCGTGCGTTTGGCGTTCGAACGCCCTACGGGTTTTTCATGCACAGTTCGTATTTTCCAGAAAATATTCAAACCCTAACATGCAAATTACTATTTAATAACACGATATCAATAAGTTCTTAAGATTGTAGAAAATATTTGTCATCAAACAGTAATATAATCATGCAAATCAAACGGATCATACTTCCCAAAAGTAGATCTAGATGCAAAACCCTAAAACCAGAAAAAACTTGAAGACAAAACCTGGAAATTGAGATTATAGAAACAATCCAAGTCGAGATGATCTCTGTCCTTAAGAACTTATTGGCTCCGTCACGGGTGCTTTACGGATTCGTTTTGCCAACGTTCTCCCAGGATTACTCGGAATCTTCTTGTTCAAGGAGCACTCCTTAACAAGTGTGTGAACTAGGAATAATGGTGGATTCTCTCTCAAAAAACAAAGGAAAACAATGTCTCTTGCTTAGCAAAATTCGGATATCTTTTTTTCCGTGTTGTTTTGGATATCAAGCCTACTTATATAGGCATGGAAGGGTGCCAATAGGGCACCCTTTGGGATGGGGTGCAACCCCCCAAGGGTTGTACCCCTTACACGCACCCCATCCAATCCAAAAGACAGAAATACCCTTAATGAAGAATTTCCTACAATTCGTATAATCGGGACTTGATCTGATGGTTTTTATCTATCCCAATGAACGTGAATCTCAGGAGACTCGTATAGACATGTAGGGTTTATTTGATAACACTGAACGGCTCACCGAAGATTTCCTAATAATGGTACACTAAGTCAATAGGAATTTTGTCGAGTCGAGTAACATAGTGGTCATTCGACTTGAGATACCACTGTGGATATATGAGACATCCTTCAATCTTTGACGGCAGTCACGTCACCGATCTATTTAGATCAGACCTCCGTATGTTCGTTGGGTGTGGACTGATGCTCAATATATTCGATGTGTATCAAGATAGAATTTCTCAGTCCTGTGTATGGGGCATAGATATCCTGCATGTGTTTGTGATTTAGTAAATCCATGGTTGTGGTACACTGCGGAAGCGAGTTCTGAGTGTTATTTATACATCATAAATTTGTAAGTCGACTATATTATATTTTAGTGATTTGACGTTCTCATCTATATCCCCAGTATAATATGGATAGCATGTGACGAATAGATTATACGTTTGCAATGGTCTCAACTTGTATAGTTCAGCGATATTATTTATGGTCATCATAATTTACGAGTTGGTGAATTATAGACACGCAATTGGATTATGTGACGGATAAATATGAACAATATGAAGTTTACCCGTTGAACACTTGGACAACGCGTTATGAATAATACTGATTATTCATAATTTTTGTATCGAATTAAATTAGTTAATTCGAATCGTTTAATCGTTAAATGAAGATAAACATGTCATGATATTTTTATGGTCATTTAATGTGTATTTGTATTTAATACATAATTAGATTAGATACACATTTATTAATAAATTATGGCTTGACACTTGTAAAGTAAATTAATAATTAGACTAATTAATTAATTAGATAATTTACTTTTTACTTTACAAGTGTAACAAACCTATTTGTTGTTTAATGTTATATATGTTTTTGATAGAGCCAAATGTTTGGCTTTATCACCAAGTATTTAAAATGATTAAAATTTTACATAAATGACCATTTTTTCAGTTCCATTTTCACGCCACTTTTTGGAACATAAAAAGAAAAAAAATTACTTTCATTTGGTGAAGAAGTGGCCAAATCCCTAACTTCTTTCATTCATTCAAAAAACACAAAAGTGAGAATGGAGGTAGAAGAATCAAAGTAAGAACAAATTTCAAAGAAGACTAGGAAGATTAAAGGTAATTTTTATGTCTTTTTTTTTTTTGGAAAGTCGTTTCTTATTGTTCTTGTTGAAAGCATGAGATGTAGAGATTCTTTTTTATTCTATTTTTTGGGCTTTTTGATTTGGATGATTGATTAAGTGGCTAGATGCATGTGTAAGTAAACTTTGAACTAGATTAAGGTAATTTGAGTTCAATTTATTGTTGGACAACTTGGTTGCCATTCCAGAGTTTTTGAGCCACTCTAAAATAATCTAGAATTGTTATAGAGATATTTCATGATGGTGGGACTTAATTGGTGTAAGATTAATTTGATTAATCTTGTGAAAATTGGATTTAAGCATAAAATAAGGGCTGTTTTATGTCCAGATCAGATCTGGAAAATCTGAAATTTTGATGATGAAAAATATTTCATTTGGATGTGTTGGATGTGTTTGGGAGTCAGGATAATTTTCGAAAATTATTTTGGAGTGAAAATAAGTGAAAACGGCGAAAAACGACATTACCGGATGAGTTTTGAGCTTATCGAATAACGGTTGCCAACCCATGATATGCCCAAATACTATTGGAGATGACCTGGACAGCCTCTGTGTGGTCTCGGTTGGTCGGTTCTACTAAAACGTATTTTATGCTATTTTACGGAAAATCATTTTCGTAAAAGTTTCCTAATATTTTCATTATTATTTATGTCGTTATATGATATTGAATAATATATTTAGGTGAAATATTAATAAATTATAGATATATGATATCGAATAATTTATTCGGTAACTTTAAAAGTTTTAAAATTACGATTTCGCCTGAACCGCGCTTCCGCAGCAAATGACACCAACATTGGGAAATATGATCTCTAATATTTTCATGAGATAAATCCATAATGGTCCACTTAGGATCTAACCATACATGTATTATTAGTCATAGAGTTAATCACAAACATATTGAAATAAATCTAAGTATTTCACAACACAATTGTATACCTTACTTCTTGTAGAGATGTCCTTAATCAAACTTAATTGATTGCTTATATCAATGAGAAAATGTTGATCATATTTATAGGAGGGTAAGTCAAGTTACTATATCATCACTTGCATGATTTCATAGTCACTCACAAGTATAGCTTCCTATACAATCACATGCATCTGGAAGCAATCATTGATTACTATGTAATCACATACATTTATAAGTTTTGATCACTATTTAATCATATGTATTTGGAAGTTTAATGACTTCCTCAAACCCATCCAAAAATATTATCATCATGGGTGTACCACTTGTTCCTCATGAATATTTTCTAAATGTTATTTTCTAACATTTCTAACAATATGACATAGACAGGTCCATTTATTGAAAAAAATCAAATTTGACCGCCTATACTCATTTATTCGTGTTGGGTTCATGTCGAGCTAGTAATTCCCGTATGATTTTTCCCGCATTAGACACAATCAACATAGAAAATTTCGTCCCTAATGGACGTGGTTTGGTAATGTAGGATTCAGGATCTCACCTTGAGGTCCTGAGTCTGAATTCAGGGAGTGCGTTTCTTGTAAGAGTCTGAAACAACCGGTGATTTTACATATTCCACTTAAGCTCGAAATGAATGATTTGGCGGTGCGATTTCCGACTAATTAAAAAAAAAACATACAAAGTTTCTCAAGTAATTTACAAAGCTGCAGGGAGCTGGCCCCACATAAGAGAGTGAATATTTTAATAAAAGGAAATGGATTATATATAAATAAAAAATATATATATTTGTCATTTCAAGAACATAACATAACATAAAAGAGAAGAAACAGTAGAAAACTGGTATAAAAAATAGTACGAAAAAGGTATATAAACCCTCGAGACTGCGTTGAGGTTACGTGGATTTGATGTTTATGATTCGTATTTCATTTTCTTTTGGTTTTCCTGTCATTATATTATATTTCCAGTACGACAAGACAACAAAAATTTCCCACACTTTACTCTTCACGCGCTTTAGGGTTTTTTTTTTTTTTTTTTTGCTTTAGGATTCGAACTATATTATTATTTATGCTGTCTTTTATATTTTTCATTGTAGGACTATTCAATTCAAATTTCTTATTTTTTTTTTTGAAAGATGGATTGTATAAATAAGGAAAAAAACCCCAATAATACATGTTACTTAATATTGAAATAAGAAAACATAAAACTCAAGTCTAATTAGAACAAAACCTAACAATATAATATCATTCATGCATTATGTGTTCCCGTAACCAACAGAAAAATAGATTCACATTAAAATATATAAAGGTACAAGAGAAATTATGAAACCGATCTAATCTTCCTACTTCGACGCAGTATTTGCAATTTACATGTAATTTTCTCAATCCATTTTCCCACGAGACATGATTTGAGTTATATATATTTTCTTATTCTGATTTGAAAACATGATGAGACATGATAAAAAAATTGTCCTAAAATTTTTAGTGGGTCGATACAAGATTTAACGGGATGTGGAACGAGACAATATAATTTTTCTTATTTAAAAAATAATGGATGAGACTATGATGATTTTTATCATGATTATATAAATGAGATATAATCAGAATTGACAAATCTCGTTACATCTGCCAACCCTAATAAGATGAGACATTTGTACATTGTTCTTCATAAAGTTTATGAATATATATATTTGATAGCAAATTTTCATAGTTAAATTGTTCTAGTACTTATTAAATAAAACACACACATATAAAATTAAATTTTAGCCATACATTATAATAATAAGTGGACAAATGACATAAAGATCTTTAAAATATCACATTCAAATTCACCCAAAAAGTTGTTTTAATATGATTGTTGTTGTAGACAAACTTAAAACCTTTTTAATATATTAATTACACAAGTAATCATATAATTATAGTTCATAAAAATATATTATTAATTCATCTTAATTTGTTTGTCAATATATATAACCTGTTTTATATTAGCAAACACAAATATTTGGTTAGGTATCCAATGTAGACCTCAAATTTAAAGGTTATTTAATTAACATTTTTATATGGTCGAATCAAACATTAACTTATCTTCTAATTAATTTAATAAACAAGAAAAAAAATTGAATAGAATCCTGAAATTGGATACTTAGTTAATGAGAGTAAACATATATAATAAGATCCTTAATTAAATTAGAACAGGCTAATATATAATAGCCTGGTCAGAGCATCAGTTCAATGCCTGTTAGTTAAGCTATCCTTGTCAACCCTCTCTATTTTCTTAAGCCAAAACATTAAAACGCTGTTTATGAATCACATTAATATATTAATTAGTATCATTAACCTAATAATTAATATTACCTAGATTCATATTTTTCAAGTACGCACTTATTTCATCGTTGATAGTAACTTGAGGTTGAATTGAAGCAAGCCGACGTTGAGATTGAGTTATTAGTAGTGATAGAGGTACTCAATGAATAATTTTAATTTTAAATCAATCAGGAGAGACTATGTGTATAAAAAATTATTTAATTAAATGAAAATTTTAATTTTAAATCACAGTTTAAATGTGGTTCAATACTGAAGAAGTATTTATTTAGTACATCTATCATTATTGTTGAGTTATTATAAGTCAACATTTGTCCACCGTTCATCACACTATAAAAAATAGTTAAGTACACAATTTTGACACTAAAGGTTATTAGCGTCGAAAATTTTCGACGCTAAAACATGGACGAGAAAGACAATTAGCGTCGAAATAAAAAATTTCGACGCAAAAGTACAACATTTTGCGACGAATATTTTCGACGCCAAAAAATTAACATTTAACGTCGAAATATTCGACGCTAAAGGTGATATAATATTAAAAAATATATATTATTTTATTACCTTTAGCGTCAAATATTTCGACGCTAAAAGGTATAATAAAATTATTATTACAAATTAATTTCAAACTAATTTCATTACAAAAGTAATTAAATTTGTTATAAAAATTATTAAAATTTTGTTATTAAAAAATTATAATAATGATATTTTTATTGATATAAAACTAAAATTAAAATTTATTACAACAAAATAAATAAATAAATAAATAAATAGAATGATAAAATACAATTTTCTATATATTTTCTTCATCTTCACTTTCATTTATTTTTCATTTTCTTCACTATCTTCATTTTCACCATTTCTTCATCTTCATATTCCCATACAAAAATAAATAAATATTAGATGTTAATATAAAATATAAAAAATCAAACAAAACACTTAAGGAAAAAATAATTTTAGAGAGGAAATAAGAGTATGAGAGAAAGAAAGTGAGATTAGGAGAAATGAAAGAGTAAATGAATTTATAGGAAAAAAAGTTTTAGCGATGAAATAGCTTTTCGTCGCTAAAGGTCCTAAAATAGCGGGAATTATTTCCGCCAAAATTTTGATCTTTAGCGTCGAAATTTTTGACTTTTAAGTCCAATTTTATTAGGAGATAAATTCAAAATTTAGAAAGCGGGAATTCGAAAAATTTAAATTTACCCTTTAGGGTCGAAATATTTGACTTTTAGGGTCTAAATATTCGTCGCTAAATGACAAAATTTTAAATCTAATAAAAATTTTAAATTTAACCTTTGGCGTCGAAATTTTTGACTTTTAGCGTCGAAAATTCGTCGCTAAATGTCAAAATTTTAAATCTAATTTTATTTAGAGATAAATTCAAATTTTAGAAAGAAGGAATTTGAAAATTATAAATTTAACCTTTAGCGTCGAAATTTTTGACTTTTAGCGTCGAAAATTCGTAGCTAAATGTCAAAAATTTAAATATAATTTTATTATGTGATAAATTCAAATTTTAAAAGGGCGAATTTGAAAAATTTAAAATTAACATTTAGCGTCGAAATTTAGATTCGACGCTAAAGGGTTGACCCTTTAGCGTCCAATTAAATTTTTGATGCTAAAGGGTGGAACCTTTAGCGTTGGAATTTAAATTCTAACAATTTTTTGACGCTAAATAGTGGAACCTTTAGCGTCGAAATAGAAATTCGACGCTAAAGCATCAACCTTTAGCGTCAAATTTAAATTTGAAGCTAAAGAGTTGACCTCACTGTCAAGCAAGGGAGTACCAATAGGGTATCAAAACCCCTTTTTAGAAAGATATCCTACATTGAACCAAATGAGGGTTACCCACTCCGAATGAGATGTCATATACGTAAATACTCTTTCCGTTGCAGGTATAAGGGCAGCAAATATGGCTACGAGAGCTCTTTTCGGAAAAGAAGATAGATCTGTCACTTCTGGGATTAAGGTTGTTTCCCCCCGAGGGAAAGACATTAGCGTCGAAATTTAAATTCGATGCTAAAGGGTTTATTGGCGTCGAAAAAAATTTGACGCTAATTATTTGGACGCTAAAGGTCCATTTTATTGCAATGTCAGTTCATTCGAACGTCATCAACATTCATAAGTATTCATCAGGATCATTCGTAAGTGATGTCAAGAGAATCAACATTCGTCTTAAGCCATTAGAATATTCAGTTCGCATTTCTATTTTAGGTCCCAGTAGCTCCATTTTAGGTTTTGGAAAACCGTCATATATGTAGTTATTAGAGAGCGTGACTGGAAGGGCAACATGACGAGGAACAACATGGGAAATCACATGAAACACTCTTATGCCTTTTCTTTTGTTTGGGCAACATGGAGCACTTAGGCCTAATGTGTCCTGCCTTTCCACAATGATAGCATACAGGCAAACACCTCGGACAAGAGTGAGGTTTGCCCACTACATATATAAATTGATATTGGGACACAAGACGATGAACAACATGGGAAATCACATGAATACAATCAACATGTTTCTTACCTTAATCGCGTATATGAGGGATCAGTACGGCTCTAGACGATGATGTCTTATCACAATTAGACTTAACATTAATCTCTAACATACAATCTAGTTTCTCTGTCCCACTAGAAAATACAGACAACTGGGTTCTAACATTTTCAAGTTCTGCTTCTAAGAATTTGACAATATCAATTTGTCATTTATTCCTCTTCTCAAGTTCATCTATCATCAAAAGGTTTTGCTTAAACTTATCTCTAGCTTCATTCTTGTCTAGCTCCACTTCTTTCTGAAGACTATCCTCATCTACAGAGTCATCATGAGAGAATTCTGATCCAGCATCCACATTACTAACATTATGCTCTCTCTCACTTACCACACTAGTAGTAAAAGCAATGAAATTGCTTTTCCCCTTAGGAGACTCATTAGAAGTATAGCCACCTTCAGAATCACTAAGTGTGGCTTCCATGACTTTCTTCCCTTTGACTTTAGGTATGTAGCCTTAGACTTTAGGAATGTAGGACATTGAGATCTAATATTCCCATACCATTCACATTCATGGCATTGGAAACATGAAGTTTGCTACCCTTATCATCTCTAGACTCCATCTTACTACGCCTACTATCTCTAGGCTTATCCTTCTTATTTCTATCAGTGTTATGATCATTCTTTTTCATCTTAAGAAATTTCTTAAACCTTTTTGCAAACATGGCCAAATCCTGATCCGTGAGAGTATCATCATTATCATCACTTGACAGATCATTTGCAACTTCATTTACGATCTTCATCGCTATGGTCTTGGGCTTTCTATATCCAGGAAGTTTTTTCTCATATACCTGCAGTTTTCCTACGAGGTCTTTTAGTTTAAGATGATATAAGCCATTACTGTCCTCGATGGTTGTGATCTTTGGTAAAAACTATTCAGACAGAGATCTAAAGATTTTCCTAACTATCCTATCTGTAGGAATAGTCTCGCCTAGGTTAAAACTATAGGTAACTATATCGTTAATCTCAGCGTATAACTCATCAAATGTCTTATCATCTTTCATTCTGATGACCTCAAACCTAGTGACAAGCTCATAGAGTCTATTATTCTTAACAGACAGAGTGTCCTCATGCACAGTCTGAAGGATGTCCCAAGCATCATTAGTCATCTCACACATCAAAATTTTCCTAAATTTAGCGGAACTAACAGCAACATGAATGACATTAATGGTCTTATTATTCCTATTGCTAGCGTCAAACTCTTCTTTAGTATGGGTCAGTTTATCTTGAGGGGAATAGGCCCCATCAACCATAACCACGTGAGGTTTCCACTCGTACTCTACTGACATCCAGACTCTCTCATCTAAAGACTTAAGGAACACTCCCATGCGAACCTTCCAATACAAGTACTCAATCTCATCAAAGAATGAGAGACAATTTAAGGGTTGACTTCTCTCCATAGCTAAATAGGTCAAGGATCGCAGTCAGACTCTGATACCAATTGAAAATTCAAATTTGTTTCTAGGTTCCGACCCTATGCGAAATAATTCACAATAAATTAAGACAAGTCATAATTATTATTTTTATGAATTCACAACATGCACCCTTAAGTATAAAACAGATATAAATCAAAGCAAATAAATTAGAGCAGAAAATAAAATCAACACCAGTAATTTTTTTGACGAGGTGGAAAACTTGTACGAGTAAAAAATAACTTCGGGTATCTATGCTACCAGCCGAAATCCACTATAATGAGAAAACATTACAGTGATGATATAAGACCTATGACAGCAACTCCGCCGACTCTAATACCTCTAGACTGTAATAATATGAATAACTTATCAAGCCCACACCAAACGACCTTCTTCAGAACTTTTGAAGTCTCTAAGTGGATCAAGTCTCAAACATGCAATGTCGGAACTCCGACTACCAATCTTTCTCCTTGAGAACTCTAAAGGTTTAGAAAATTAGGTTAGGTTGTGTTTTTTGGTCAATCAAATAAGAATCTCACCAAAACAGAGAAGACATGTAAACAATAAAGTCTTCAAGGTGGATTATCAAGAAGGTTGAAAAGCTAAGAAGATTTGAGGCTCAGAGTAATGTGTTTTCAACACTTGTGAAGGTGGCTCTAAGTTTGTTTATATATGTAGGGCAAATGAAAAGGTTTCCTAGTGCAAATTTGGCTTAAAAACACGTCGAAAATAACCCACTTAGGCATAGGCGTTAGAACACCCCTCAAACGCAACTCAAACGTAAAGTTTCCACCTCTGGACATTCGAACGCTTCGACGAACGCAACTGGAACGCAAGTCACATACTGGTTTTGAGTTGTAATTTAAAACGCTTGTAATTTTCTCGTCCCTTAGCTAAGTCATGCGTTCTTTATATGTACGTGATAATCTTCGAGTCTACTTTCCAATGAAACTGACCTCATGTCAATTGGAGCTCTAAATTTTCTGAAATATCCAAAAGAGTGAACATCACTCTGATTTCTCCATCTGATGTTGTCCAAATACTTGTCCAATTGCTCTGAGATCTTCAAGACTCATTACAACTCAATTGAACTTATTTTGTTACGGAAGTTACCAACACACATGGAACTAACAGACAACTCACCTTGAGCCTCTCATATGACTGTATTCGGGTCCACTCTACCCCTACACCTTAGAACTTACAAATTTAGAAGCCATTTATTCCACCGAAATACTCTTTGTTGGTGTGGAAGACTCTTTTGTATCGCATCCTAACTGATAATGTTCTTCAAGTTAGAGGTATATGTATGGTTTATGTCTGTTTGCTTTGCGATATTACTTATGCTAAATCTATTGATCACTTGTTTGTGACCTGTCCTTTTGTCGAATCTCTTTGATCTTGGTTATTCACTAAATTTGGTCAGAGATTGCCTCAAAGGTATATTGTTCATGATTTTTGCAGTTTGATTGTCTCCACTAATTTCAATCCACAATTGTGTAATTTATGGATTATTTTGACATATTATCTATTTTACGTTATCTGGCATAGTCGGAGCAAGCTTTAGTTCGAGGATATTACCTCTTCTTTGTTGGGGTTTTGGGCGATGGGGCGCAGCGGAAGCGCGGGTCAGGGCGAAATTGTATTTTAAAACTTTTCAAAATACCGAATAAATTATTCAATATCTAATATGAATAATTTATTCATATTTCACCTAAACCTATTTATTCAATAACAAATATTAACATAAACAAGTTGAAAACTCGCGAAACTTTTACGAAAACCGTTTTTCCGCAAAATGGCCTAAAACATGTTTTTGACCGAACCGACAATCCGATACTTATGGAAACTACCCAGGTCAGTTCCTATAGTCTCGGGGCAGTTCAAGGGCTGCCCAAACAATGACGAAATCACTGTTTTCACAGTCGTCACTCGGTTGGCTCAAAATCCACCCGGTAACGCCGTTTTTGGCCGTTTTCGCTTATTTCAAGTCGAAAACACTTTCCGGAAATTGTGACAACTCCCAAAACACATTCATTACATTCATAAGACATCAAAAATATCACATAATTTCCAGTTTAACCAAATCTGATCCAGAAATCCGAAATCACCAAAATACATGCTTTAAATCCAATTTTTCCATGATTAATCTAATTAATCAAACACCAATCAAAGTCACCACACATGAAGCACTCAAGAAAAATTATAGGTGCCATAAGAATGGTCACAACACTCTAGAATAGCAACTCTTCAATAATTGATAAATTTGGAAACTAATTACACTAATTACTTCCAAATCTACTTCACATATGCCAACAAGCTTCCAATCCATCATCCACAACCTAAAGCCTAATTTTTCAGATTTGAAGTAACCCTAGAACCTTTCTAAATCATCAAGAAACATGAAATCAAATTTCTAAGCTTAGGGTTAAGTAGATTACCTTTTAATCTCATGAAAAACCCAAACTTTTTCTTGATTTTTCTTCAAATCTTCATGGATTCTTCAAACAATTTTTCAAACCCATTTTTTTAGTGAAGCTTTCGGCCATGGAATAATAAAAGTTGAAGAAAACAAAATTTTCCCCTTTTTTAATCATCAAAACCGACTTTGATATGTACAAGGGGGTATTTTGGTCATTTTGACTTATTTAATCAAATTAAAGTAAAAAACAAGCTTTTAAAAGGCCAATTAAAATGTCACACATTTGCCTTTAATAAATACATGCCAAGTAATCCAATTATTTATCACCATGTATCATATTCATAATGATAATTGGATAAAGTTTGAAAATTTAATTATTTAATTATTTAAACATTTAAATAACTAGATAATTAAATAACAACCATATATGTATTTTTATTTACATTAAATAACAAATATATATATATATATATATATATATATATTATATATATATATATATATATATATATATATATATATATATATATATATGGCATGTGTCAAAGTCTTATTTGACAAATAATTAATGTGTATCTAATCGTATTATGTATCAAATACAAATACACAATAATTATTAAATGACCAAAATCCCTAAATGCATGTGTTATCGTTTAACCGATTAAACGATCCGAATTAACTCATTTAATCCAATGAAGTATTATGAATAATCAGTATTATTCATATCGAGTTGCTCAAGTGCTCAACGAGTACACTTCATATTGTGAGACTCTCTAAGTTTAGGTTTATCCGTCACGAAATCCGATTTCGTGTCCAAATCCACCCACTCATGGATTATGACGACCACGGATAATCTCGCTAAACTATACAAGCCGAGGTCATTGCATACGTATAATCCCTCCGTCACAGGCTATCCGTATTATACCTGGGATATAGATGAGAACGTCAAATCCGTTCGGTATAATACAGTCGACTTTCAATTTATGATCTCTAAATAACACTCGGAACTGATTTCCGAAGTTATACCACAGCCATGGATTTACTAGATCGTAAAAACGTGAGGATGCCTATGCCCTGTACATAGGACTGACAGATCCTATCTTGATACGCACAAGATATCATGAGCATCAGTCCACACCCAACGAACAGGTGGAGGTCTGATCATGAATAGATCGTTTACGTGACTGCCATCAAAGTGTGGAGGATAACTCATATATCCACAGTGGTATCTCAAGTCGAAGGACCACTATGTTCGCTCAACTCGAGAAGGTTCCTATTGACGTTGGTGTACCATCTATTAGGAAACCTTCAGTGAGTCGTTCAGTATCTTATCAAATAAACACATATATGTCTATACGAGTCTCCCGAGACTCATGGTTAACCGGGATAAACCATCGGACCAAGTCACAATATACGACATGTACTGGTCTCAGCGGATTTTACTAACCGACCCGTGTTAGCAAATCTTGACCAGGAACTTTATTTAAGGATATACATCTAATCGTGCCTTCCCAATGTCAATTACAAACTACATTGTAACTGCGTACTATACTGTAAATCCTAAGGTATTTGTCTAATATACACGCATTATTGAACCAAATTCAGTTTCGATCTAATCGTAATCAGATTAGATCGAATAAGTATATAAAAGACAAGGGTGCTACCAGTAAATTAGTAATATTATGGAAAATTGAACCGCTCGTATTAATGAATCGGACATAAATACGATCTAGATTGGCACTCAGAGCACCAACCCTAACATTTTTTACATAGGATTCAATAAATTGTTTCTTTTAAGATTAAATTTTTTGCATAGCTGGCTTCAAGTTCTGTAGGTTATGGGCATGACAAGAATATTCTTGATGGTCTAGGCATTCCCTATTCTTTGAGAAGAGCGCCTCAAAATTTTGTTATCAATCGAAGACCTCCTGATGATGGATGGGTTTAGGTTAATACCGATGGTCTTTCAAAAAGGAATCCTGATATTTCAAGTTGTCGTAAAGTTTTCGGGACGCTTCAAGTTGTTTCTTGGGTGGGTTTTGTAAGAAATTTTCTAAATATGGTTGTAGGAGGTTATATATGGAAATTGAAAGGATGTAATCCTTAAGTGAATAGTTTAAACCCTTGGGTTTAAAGGGAATGATATGTCCTTTGAATGTAAAGGACATAACCCTTAGGAATTGTCTTAATATACATAAGGATACATTTTCAATGGTAACCCTCCATGTCTATAAATAAGACATTCATTCCCATTTCAATTCACTGAATTATTCTATGTATATTCTCCAAGAGTCTTGCATATTAGAGTGTCTTTTGAGTAAGAGAGAGTTCCCGCCATTTTCTCAGTTCAAGATCTTGTTAAGGAGTGCCCCTTGAACAAGAGGAATCCAAGTAATCCTGGGAGGACTTTAGCCACAAAATCTGTAGAGCACCGAGGCGAGGCTAATAAGTCTTTAAGGACAGAGGCAAATCGACTTGGACTACAAATGTTTGTCATTTTCCAGGTTTTTCTTATACTTTAAGGTTTATGGTTTACGGTGTAATATTTGCATTATTTGATTTAATTGATGTTGATGCATATTGATTTCGTTTAATAGCACTTAATTCCACCACAATCTTAAGAACTTATTACTTTTAGTGTTGTTAGATGAAAATTCACATGTGTTAAAGTCAATTTTCTGGACAAAATATAGTCTGTACATGTAAAATACGCAAGGGCGTTCGAACGCTCAACAAACCAGTAGGCAAAATTTTGGGTTTTTCGTAAGACTGTTCGAACGCGTATTCAAACGCAACTCGAACACAAGTCCTCTGCCTAAGAACGTTCGAACGTGTCTTCAAACACAACACGAACGTAAACCCTCTGGAACATTTCGTTCGAACTCGTTTTCAGACGCTACACAAACGTAAACTCTTTGGAACATTCCATTCGAACACGTTCTCGAGCGCTACACGAACGTGAACACTCTTGATCACTTCGTTCGAACGCATTTACGAACGCTACACGAATGTGAACTCACTGGATAGGTTCATTCGAACGTATAAACGAACGTGACACTAACGAAATTAATCCCGGAATCACTTTTAGATTAAACAAGACTTAGATTAATTTATATTGTCATAATATCAACTTAGTAAAATCATATATTGTATTACAATAAACTTGGTAGTATAGATTTAAGTTAATATTAAGGTGTTCAATTATCACAAGCATACACATAGTGATAAAGTTGAAATTTAATTATGTGTTGTATACTTGGTTGAGAATTAAAAGTGTAATTTTACACAAGTAATTCCATCCAATCTTGGTTGATTTATACACATATACGTATATATAACACACACACACACATACACACACACACACACACACACACACATTATATTGTGAAATTAAAAGTGTAATACTAAGTTTGAATGCCTAAGAGATTTTATTGAAAAAGTGTTTAAAGGATATTCTGTCAAAAAGGCGATAAGAGCCTAAGTGGTCAGGGATTTAAGTGGTTACTCCGGACCCCTCTCGTCCT